>VXAD01007755.1:371035-626556 GCA_013399195.1 Dicrurus megarhynchus | reverse complement strand
CCGGTGGCGAAGGGCCCGGCTCGGTCGCCTGCAGCGGCTGGGGGCTTGGAGCGGGCGCGACTGAGCGCCGGAGTCTCCGTCTGCGGGCTGGGCTCCCACGCTTTGCTACTTTTTTAAGCCGAAGTGAACGTAGCCGCGAAAGTGCGGCTGTCTCTGGGGTGCGCGGGGGCCGGTGAGGCGGGACCCCCTGCCCCATACCTGCTACGGGCGGCTGCTCCCGGAGCGCCCGGCCTCAGCCCCCGGGTCCTGCTGGGACGCGGCGTGGAGCGGCTGCACTGGCGGGCCCAGCAGAGTGGGACGGCAGCCCCGGGCTGCGCCGCTTCGAGCGGTGCCCTGTGAGGCTGTGCCAGTGTGCTCTCCGAAGAGGAGGAAAAGCGGGGCCCTTTTTGTAATTATTTCCCTAACTCCCTAACTGCGGTTCTAAGGGGGTGACGGCACGGGAGGGTGCGTGTAAATTCGAGTTGTCCGCTTTTGTAAATGCACGCTGAAATTGAAGCGTTTGTAGTTGATTTAGGTAAAGCAGTGAAATCAAGAAGCAGCAGCAGCAACAAAATCCCTTTTCAGGAACTTACATGGTAAATGTGCTGCTTGATCTGATGAAAAAGTGGAGCAGAGCTGCAAACCCGGAGGACTCAAAAATCATGAGTCAGACCATCAAGTAAATTAGGTTATAATAAAAGATTATTCTGTGGTTTTGTCTGTCGGTTGGATTTTTATTTCTTCCTTCTTAGTCTTTGTATGCATGCTTGCCAACTGATATGTTTTATTGTCCAAACTTCAAGGAGAACCCAAAACAGTGGTGCTGCTGTAAGACATCACTTTCCCAATGCACATTCCATTATCCCAGGCTTCCTGTGTTCTTCCTCACTTTTTCACAGCCGCTCTCTAAGAACCTTCTCTGTCAATTGTAATTTTTTTCCTGTAACTGTGAGATTTTTTCCCCCATCTCTGGTGGTACCATAGGAGTGGCAATGAGCTGTTCTCTCATTCTGTTTGAAAAAGATGGGGCAAGCTCCCCTGGCAATAACAACATGTCTGATTCCCACACTACTATTGATTGACTTCTTCCCAAGGAAGGGAGAGACAGGAACATGGGAAATCAGGAGAAGGAGTTTTCACCATTTCAGGGGAATCTAGAGTGCCTCACATCACTGAAGGCCAGACTATAAATTTGCATCATCTGTTTGCATGCACAGAAGCAGGGCAGTATTGCATTTGTGAAGGGTATTTGTTAAGAAAATTGTTCCTTTTCACTAAGCACATACAGTTTTAGTCAGATTTTTATTTTGTGGAGTGGTTACTTAGAGCATTTTAAACAAAATCTATTTTTGTCTTACCTAGAAGGCAAGGAAAGAAACGTTTCATTTCTAGATAGTTTATGTTGCAACATTCCTATGGATCAAAATTCCATGTTTCTATAAAAGGTTCTGCCATAAACTTAATGGTACAATTACAGTAAACTGCTATCATAATTTCTTTGATAAAGACACTAACATGTTACAAGCAGCACACATCTCAAATCTGCAATATTAAAGTTTGCTTCTTTATCTAGGAGGCTTTGGGGGAAAAATTTACAATTGTTTTGTAATTTTTTTTTTCAGAAGAGTACATTCAAAAATGGAAAAGTCATTCATGGCACAACCTTATCCAGATACTAAAAATACATTACAAACCCAATTCTATATAATTTTACAATTCACATGAAAAGTGTTTAAAACTCAGCTGTGGGCACAATATAATATTCTGCTTAGCAATAAGAATCCTTTCAGAGAACTTCCTGTCTTGTGACTGGCAGATAATGTGACTTCCTGCTAATTTATTTCTCATTTTCTTTTGGCTTTAAAGTTGAAATATTCACCATTCTGTAAGTTGTTGTTTTGATTAAGATAATTCAATTAACAAGAATGTTAATTAATTATGTACAAGAATGCTCAAGAATAGTTCAGTTTGTCAGATGGTGGTATAGCTCTATTCACTGCACCTGAAGAATGAGACACAATGCTGACAAGAAAGATCATTATTCTAGGTGTGTGATTTTTATTCTAATTCCTTAAATATATTTAATGTAAAAATTATTTTCATAGTGGCAATTCAATAAAAGGAACTGGTTTTTAATATACCACAAATAATTTCAAATCATTTCCATCTCCTTAAGTTTTTCACAAGCATCTTTATTAAGGACAAAATTTGTATTCAATTGTCAACTGAAAAATGTTAGGCTCATGCAGGGCTTCTATTTTTCTGTGTGGAGGTAGTAAGGGGAGAAGGACCCACTGCTTCTTCACCTGTGGTAGGCCCTTTGACTTCTGCAAGCAGTCTCATGCTGCAGTATGTGAAGTAGAGGTCTTGCAAGCAGTTTCTCTCCCTTTACCTGAATATCCTAAAGAGGACAGAAAATCTGCACTGATTTGTGTCTCGATTCTGAAATCCTGTTTGTTTGTGTTCCTCTGCCCAGGTTAGAAAGGTCGAAGAACGCAATCCTGGAGTACTGGTGTTATTTTGCTGAGCAGCAGTTGGTTTCAGGGCTTTCCAGGTTTGATTCTTTTGAGCAGAATTAAGTGAACAAGTGTTTTCAATGCAAATGGTTTATTTCAGTAGTACGTGTGAGCCCTGCCTGTGCAAACAAGGCAGAAGAAAGTTAGGCATGTGTCACCATTCAGAAACCTCAGACAAATTACTGCTTTGTGTCCCAACCACCACATGTTTTGGGGCCTTGTCTTTCTTTGTATATTTGGTGCCTCTTTGCTTTCTGTTGTTAGAATCTGGACAATTTAGGTGTCCTGAGTTGAAAGCTGGCCACCTTCTCTATGACCTGGAAAAGTTACCTCTAAAAAGGAAAGTTTCTGTTACTCCTCACTAGAGCTGCTGAAATGTATTCACTTTTTGGTGTGGGTATAGGGGTGACTCCTTAGCCAGAGACAAGATATGCTCAGTGTGGAATAGGGCAAATGAGGTTAAAAATCGTGATTTTTTACATTGCATTTGATGTTTTTCTATATCAAATGTCTCTTTAGTTGCACTTTACAGAAACTAATTTATATGTCGATGCCATTGCTCTGCTGTAACATTTTGATAGCTGTGGAACTTTTGAAATGAGAAGTGGGGAGGCAACCATTACTGATAAAGCAAAATGAAGGTAATGTATGTTATTAGGAAGCTGTATAACATACAAGAAGAAATCTGTGTAAGTGTAGTGGGCTGACCCTGGCTGGACACTGGGCACCCACATGAGCTTCCCTGTCACTCCCCTCTGCAACTGGACTGAGGAGAGGAAACATAATGAAAGGTTTGTGGATTGAGATAAGGTCCAGGAGAGACATCACTCACCAAATACCATCACAGGCAAAATGTGTACAAACATGTACAAAACGTATACATTTGGCCCAGTCTTCTTATTCACCATCCCTTAAAATGGTTCTACATGTGTCTGTGACACCTCTGATGAAAGAGGTGGTCGAGAGTGGTCATGGAGTGTAGCAGGACTTTGAGTCTGTGGCAGAAGAATTATATATAGATGTATAATGGAGGTTAGGTTGCATAATTCTGATCTGCATGGCATTCACATCTTAAAATCCATAATAGGATCAGTGGAAGTTAAGTAATGCAATCCAGATTAGTCAGTCATTGCAGAACTTAAGTGACCAATTCATGGCTCTAAGTCCTAAATATGAAAGTTTTGAACTCTGCCTCCACAAAACACAGTGATGCTTGTGTTTGTATCCAGATGCTAATGATAAATTTACAAAAAATGAAGGTCAGATGCATGTTCTGCCATTCTGAGGAAAATTATTAGAGGTCATTTGGGAATTTCTTCTGCAGTAGCTTTCCTTCACAATCCTAATGTGAGTTAAAACACTGGGTGGTCATTACAGACATCTTAATAAGGATTTAGCTAAACCGAGCTGATTAAATCTATATTAGTATATCAGCAAAGTCAGATTTTGTTAAGTTCTAATCAGGAATCCTGTTATTGCATATGGGATAAAAAAGTTGTTTGTTCTACTTGATGCTACTGTCTCAAAAAATGTTTTCCAGGAAGATACAAAACTATGTTAGAGTCAAATCCTTAGAAATTCTATTGTATTTGAGATGGATCTAACTCATCAGAATATCAAAGTTTCATAAATTATTCCAGTTAATGATTTGCAGTAACCTACAACTATCTGAATGGAAATTACTGCTATGTGTTGGAAAGATGGAGACCCAGGTGGGAGGATGGGGAACACATCTTGTGATGTTGATGTGGCAGATGTGGTTGATGTGCATGGCAATTGCAGTGGTGATCTGTGGTATAAGTTGTTCGGGAAGTTTGTTCTGTCCTTTTTGAGCATGCTCACAGGATGCTTTGGGATTAGTATAGGTTTGATTTTGGTGATACCTTACGTGCTTTAAGGTAAGGCCAGTTAGGGCAGCATTATTACTGAAACAATCAACCTCACCTTCCTCCTACTCTGTTGCCTTCCCTATCTGGCACCTTAGGTGGCCCAAATATCTGTGTATTGGGCAATGAACTTCACTGAGATATTCACCTAGATTAAAACTAGCGTGGGAAAAACACCCTGATTAGTGTTTCAGTATTTCTAGCTAAACATGTGACTAGATAAACACTCATGCTCGCCCAAGAATGGATAACATGGAGTGGGGAGCAAGAAGATGGTGACAGTGCAAAACTGCTTTTTATGGAGGCAGTGGTGAGTTGTGGCAGCCTGAAGTGTGGCTTGGTACAAAATTTGGGTAAATCCAAGGAGAAAACAGACTATCTAAGTACACCAAAAAAGGCTGCAATCTCATTTGTTCACAAATGGTTATGCTAAGAAGTAATTATTCAGTGAAGAACATGCAAATATCTTATTTAGAATCTTGTTCTTAATTTTATATAAGCTTTCATTTTTTTTTTTTATATTACTTTTTGACTTGTTATGATCAATAGTCACCGAGAAAATCAGTTCTCAGGATCCTCCAAAGGGAAAACCCCAAATATATTTGGAAATTACAGTGGTACCTGCTGGCCAGCAACTGGGGACAGATTCATTGTAGTCATTTCATATAAAATAGGAACAGGAGACACATTTCTGTACCATATGCAGAAATGCGCTGTCTAGGGGAAACTGTGGCCTAATGCGCTGAACACGGAATGACCCATCTGCAGTCCTGGTTCTCCTCCCAGCCCTGCCACCCCTGTTTTGTGCAGTCTTTGGCGATTCATTGAAAAAATTTGAAGGGTATGGTGTTGGAACAAGAGCTTGCAATGTAGTTGAAGAGATTTCAGCTGAGATACTCTGGTCAGTTTTATGCAGACTTTTAATTCATTTCAGGGCACAGATGGGTAAGTTTCAACCTACCACTGCAGGGAGTTAAAGCAGACCTGTTTCTTTTGCAGTAAAATGAACAAGGAGCATTTACATAACTGTTTAATATGTTCAGTCATGAGGAAGTAAGTTCCTACATCACTTGACTTCCATGGGAGGATAATTCTTATTCCACCCTGATTTCTCTCACTTCTAGAAATGAGAATGGAAATATTCACTCTATTTTTAAGGGTCCCTCAGATATGCAAACAGATACATAACTTTCTCAAGCTTTTCTGGTCCAATAGAAGCAGAAAGAGATCAGGAATGCATAAGCAAGGTCTGAATGGAGTGTTAACTCAAGTGCAAGTGAATGTCTTTGCTTTAGAAATCAGACTGCACAGTAATGGAGTAGCAAAGAGGGAGCTTGCCTTGCACTACTTCAGGTGCCCAGTTACTCAAATATCTTCTTCTACCGTGCTTATTTTTGCCATTTCATCAAAATAATTTAGTTTAAAAAAATATTAAACCCAGAGACGTTCTGCACTGTACTTGTTTATTTTCCTACAAATGGTCTTGTGCTGCAAACCAATGTGGCGACTACTCTGTATGTGCCATTATTTCTAGGAGGCATACAGAGTTGTGCTAAGTTAACTAATGACATGATTGTACCATCAAACAAATTCAATTTAATCATTATACATGCATGCTGCCTCTTGGAGAAAAGCTTTAACTCGGAGAAGGATAACAAAAATCTAAAACACCAATATTAACTTATTTAAAAATCAAGCATACAGTATAGATTTTTTTTGGTACTTATACTGCATGTTTCCATTCCTACTTTATTACTGCAAGTTTCCATTCTTACTTCTTTACTATGGAGCAAGTTCATCCTTTTATTTTAGAAAAAACTCTGTATTTTGTCTGGAGTAGTGGAGATTATGAATATTATTTTAGAATTGTAGTCTGCTTCAGATCTGGGCTATTTTTAATTCCATTTGCCTAAGAGATTTTTTTTTTTTTCCCCAAGAAGGACTTGAAGGAAAAAGTCCTCTTGCTTACTTCCGCAATTCAAGCTCATTATGTGTAACCCTAAAAATTCACTGCTTCTAGTTACCAGCATTGGGATATATTTCTAGTTTAGTGACTAGCTTAGACCAGCCACTCACCTTTTAGATGGCCAGATGAACCCTATTTATGAGTGTTTCTATACTGTAAAAGATGATCTGTCTGGCAAATTGGTATAATGCTCTAGGGTCTCTCAAATCCTCAATTGCTCTGATGTCTCTCAGCTGAGAAATAAAACAAGGTCTTGATTAGCAGTGTTTATTAAAAGCCCTGTGGCACTTTTTGCCCGAGCTGACTATAGATGGGTAATCACATCGACGGTTACATAACGAAGATAAACATTTCACGGCATTATAAACTCTCCTGCTGTGAAGCACAAGCCACCCACCAACTGCCTGATTTTAGGAAGAACCCTCTCTATTACATAAGTGTTCAGTATGGGGGTTTCTTGCACCTGCCTCTGAAGCATCTGGTACTTGTCACCTTCAAAAACAGGATTCAAGACTCGATGGACAACTAATCTGAGCCAATCTGGCAATTTTTATGTAACCAAAGGCTCTTTGTGACAGGGGGACGTGTCATAGTTCTCGCTGATGTATCTGCTGAGTTCCCAGGGCTATTAAAAATGTGTATTGTATGTTCTTCCTTAAAAGTTCATTTTTAGGCTGCTTGATACAAGGTAATATTGTAGGAATCGCTGTACAAATGTGCGAGTGGGACTGTATTCATATGTGTGATTGTGGGTGACTTTTAAGTACATTTCTGTTCATGAAGAAGGAATGAATTGCTAGCAGAGAAAGTGGGAGTACTATTACATAAGTTGGAGCTATTCAGGATATCTTTAACTCATTCTCATATGCTTGTGCATTTTTCCTCTCCTTGCAGAAAGTGCAGAACAGGTGTAACTATTTAACATCATCTGTATCTCACCCTAGATTCAACTCCTCCCTACAGTGTTAGTGTGGATTCCTGATTGCTCTCACAAGCAGATCACATAAATGCTACCAAAATACTTGTGAAAGAATTTACACAATAGATTTGTAGCAAGGGACTTTATTATTTATAAGAAGAAAAATTTTAGATACCTTCTACTGAAGTAACAGTAGATTTTGATTTCAAAGCAATCTGCAAATTGCAAATGGGAAACCTGTTGTTTTTCAAGAGGATGTATTGGGCCCTGGGATGGTACATGGTCATATTAAAATCAACCAATTTTCTGTCTAGGCCATATTTAAATCTCACTGATGTTTTTAAGAGTTAAGCTCATGCATAAAGTTAATGACATTCTTGACCTCTTTGTGGCTTTCGGATAGTGTAACTTGCTGTCCGTATTAAAACACGTCTAAGAATTTCCTAAACAAAAGTCTTGTAGTGCACAGCAACAGTGAAACATTTTATTGTGGGGCATTAACAAAACCGTATCTAATTGAAACATAATAGTCTTTAAATAAAAAAAATTGGCAGCATTAGATGCTGTATGCATGTTCCTTGGTAATGATATTTAATATTTCAAACATCAGATTAATCTGAAATTCTCCAACCAATAGACTTCTTGAAAAGCTCTCCAAACATTTTCATCCATTGCCTTGGGTTCCAAATGTATTGGCTCTTTGTCTTTTTCCTGGTTGCACTGATTGCAACTGTCACTGAGTCACACAGCTCGCTTTGGGCCTGCAGCCAAGTTGATTACAACAACAACTTGTGAACCATAAAAAGGTAGTCTCAGATCTCAGAGAGAGCTGAGTTATAAAGAAAAAGGACACACTTAATCCTTCTGAAAAAAGACTGGACTCAATAAATTCTTTTGCATTGTTGTCTCCACTTTCTCAAGAATAATTTAGTTATCAATAGTGAAATTAATTCTTTTGAGACATCACAGTCAGCTACAAATAGAAAAGATGTTGAAGCTGTCTGTAGTCTGTCAGATGTTAAGGCAGTACCTGTTAGTGGACAGATCACAGACACACAAGTTTAGGGACAAATGTGCCAAAAAAATTTATTAGTTCTTTTCAGTGTATTTCAGTGTTACATGGGCATGCCAGTAAAATGACTGCTCACCAGCTCTCTAGGAATATTTGATGTCTCCAGGGTTTAAACAATAAAAACTAACAAATTTCTTTTTGTAGTAACAATTACACAGATTTTTTTTATACAATGGATGGTAAACATACCAAGTAGGAAGGAATTAAGATGTTGGCTTTTGGGGAGCCCTAGAAAACACTGTAATTAAAATAATGTCACAACCTTTTTGGATGACTGACTCCTCATTTTCCACAGCACAGCATGGCACACATAAATCATTTGGGCAATAATAGTTGACTTCCAGTATTTTAACCCATATATTTTATTTGATTAGTTCAGTGGGGTTGGGTATGTAGGTAAAGGTTCAGTTTCCCTGGTGAAACATCAATTCAAAAATGAAGTTTTGCATAGATAGCTAAAAGAACTCTCTAAAGTAATAAGGAAAAAACCATTAAGTTAACTTATGTGGCTCTGCTCACATGAGCACCTATGTTAGATAATTTCTCTGTTGTACCGACCTGTTAGCATTAGAACAACCCAATATATTTCTCCTCCATACTTAGTGGGAAGCTGATCTCTCTCTTCATTACCTAATTAAGAGAAATCATTTTCATATCCAGCCTAAATCTAGTCATGATCAGATTATACCCATGTGTTCTTATGACAACACTGTCTGCTAGCTTAAATAGTTACTTTCCCCCTTGATATATTTAGTCCATCATACCAGTCCCCATACTCTAGATGAACCAGTCCACAGTCTTCCATTTTCTTCTCATATGCCAAGCTCTCCATTTCCAAAACCAATTGAATAGCCCATCTCTGCCACTACTTTAGCTTGAATTCATGCTTCTTGAACATGAAACACAGTAATTGTGCAGAATAGTTCATATGAGTTATTGCCAGGGCTCTGTGCTAATGGTATTATTCCTTTATTCCTTCCCCATCCCTGATAAAGCCTATTAATGTATTTCTCTTTTTCTTTGGTTATAGCAGATTGGTAGCTCGAATAGTTTTGTGTCCAGCTGAAGTTTACGTGTCCTTCTCCTCCTAGGTCTCCTCTAGCTGAAAAGCTGGGATTTTACAGTAAAATTTTGTTCTTAGTTTTTAAATGCTTGACTTAAGCCTTTGAACTTCATTTCTGCTATTCCAGTCCTCATAGTTACCCAGTTTTTCTGGTGTGATATCTCTCTTTGTTGTCATTACTTTGCTTTGTCAGTCCATCTCATAAGCACAGCTGTTTTCAGTGACATCTACATCCATCCAGATGCAAATAGGACTAATCCAAGAGCAGTGCTTTAGGAACTCTGCTTGCTGCCTTCTTGCAGCTTGATGATTTCCTTTCAACAACAGATGAGAAACATCTGCACTTTGTGAGGTGGCATGGAGACCACTGCTCCTGCATATATTTTTAAATGAGATTTGAAGATGCATTTTGTAAATGGAAGAAGTAGAGATAGGATAACTGCTTTTTTTCCCAAAGGTATTAGAATCATCATCCAAGGCCTTCATTTCTGTCCATCAAATTTCTCCCTGCTACCTCAGTCTGCTAACATTTGCAGGCAGTTCACTAGTTTACATGAGAGCATTTTACCAACTTCGGAACAATTATGGACAAATAAACAGTATTAATATTCAGATTAAGTATAAGGAAGTGTGATCTGATTTTTGTGCTTCATTTGGTTTATAATTCCTATTAGAAGGCATCAGAAAACCTACAGCATGTCTCCCCTTTCATCCAAGTTTGATTTAAAAACTGTGGAAGTAAGACTAAAAGCCTTTGTGAGAAAGAAGGTTGTCAGGTTCATTCAGATCCAGAAATTCAAATATGTCTTGGAACAGTAAGCCAGAAATCATACTTAGTTTCAGTTTAATCTGCAAATCACAAAGCTGCATAAGAACTAGCAACAATTTATATAATTCTTTACAGTTCAATTATACAAGGCAAGACATAAAGAGTAACAACCCCCATCTGCTTTCTCTCATTTCTTAGGTTGTAAACTGTTTGAGGTAAGGCTTGTTTTAAGATTATTCTGTTTCCATAGTGCATGGAAAAATGGGCTCTTTTTCTTAGTTGGCACTATTGTAAGAAACACCATTTCTGAAGAAGTATGGACAAAAACTGCCCTGTTGTCAATGAATCATGGATAATAGTAATGCTTTACATATTTCCTCATAGCCTCCACATTCTGTAAGGATAAAAAAAATCTCCCACTGTAAATAACAAAGTACATGTATTTGCTGTACAAAGAACTGTGTTCAGTTAATTTAATGACTAAATCCAAGTCACAAATATATGAAAAAATTAGTAAGGTTTTAGAAACTATTTTTAATTCTTTCCATTGTACACATCAGCTGCAACATATATGATATGACATTCCTACATCTCTGATCTTCCCTGAGAAGGGAATTTTAAACCCTATTCTTGATTTTCTGAGATTTATTAAAATGCTTCAGCACAGCTGAATTGTGCAGGTGTAAATTGTCTGTGTGTGGGAGGAAGAGACAGAATTGCTTCTCTTCAGCCTGATCTGACTTAGACTACAGCAAACAGCCTTTTCTCCTTTACGAAATGTGTGGTAGTTAAGAAGCATCCTGCTCCTCTTATGATCTGGTGTACTGACAGAGTGTTTCCAGTTATTCATTCTAGATGGAAATGCAGACAAGTACAATGAAGAACACATGGCTGGAAATGTGCTCTGGGTTTTTGGTTGAATTCTTCCATTGCTAAATCAATCTAAATGCTTGTGAAGTACCCTTGGTTTAAAATTGTTTCGTACACACACACACTCACACACACACACACACACACACACACTCTCTCCTTCATGGACACACATGCATGTATGGCCATGCATACATACACAAATGTGTGCACAGATATACATACATATGTATGTATGAACACATATCTCGTGCATGAATCAGAATAGGTTGGGTTGGAAGGGACCACAGGGGGTCATCTGGTCCAACCTCCATGTCATCCTAGAGCACATTGCACAGGATTGTGTCCAGACAGTCTCCACTGAGGGAGACTCCACAGCCTGTCTGGGCAATCTGTTCCAGTGCTCGGTCACCCACACAGTTAAGTTCTTCCTCATATCCAAGTGGAACCTCCTGTGCATCAGTTTCTGCCCATCGCC
Organism: Dicrurus megarhynchus; assembly: GCA_013399195.1. Lineage (NCBI taxonomy): Eukaryota > Metazoa > Chordata > Aves > Passeriformes > Dicruridae > Dicrurus > Dicrurus megarhynchus. Next base: position 615,038 of record VXAD01007755.1, on the reverse strand, counting down.
TCTTGTCCTATTGCTTGGCACCACTGAGAACAGTCTGGTTCCATCCTCTTGACCACCTCCCTTCAGACAAGGTCCCTTCTCAGTTGTCTCTTTTTGAGGCTGAACAGGCCCAGCTCCCTCAGCCTATCCTCAGAAGAGGATGCTCCAGTTGTTTCTGAAAATTTGTATCTCAGCTGTTCTTGAAAAATTAAACATTTTAAAATTAATAAACATTTTCAGCTATTTTTCTTCCATGACATTATACCTACTTGGTAGGCTCTGATGCTGCTAGTGTCAGAGTGTCTGTGGCCTTCAAAATCTGGACTTCATTGCACTGGCCATTGAATGAGCACATAGAGAATAATCCAATAAGGAATGGAAGTCCAATTGTGTTTGCAGACAGAAATGGGAGACACCTACAACTATTATCTGTCCATTGCCTGGAGTTGGATAGGGAGACTAGATTGTGAGTGAGGCACCTAGATCATCAGAAGCCCGAGGATATGTGTTATATATTTTTTTCTGCTGTGATTAGTCCAAGGTTGTACTGAGTCCCTGTGGTAAGAGCATGAATTGATTCTAGATCTCTTGATTTCACTCTAATATGTTAACCACACATTATTCTCCTACTGTTACTAGAAAATGTGTACCTGAAAATGCTGTGTATCTGAGATTGCTGGGAACTGTTTTTTAGCTTGACTGGCTATGAATCAATTTAGAACAGAAAGAGTGGTCATACTAAAAGTGGATTGGTAAAGCATTTTGGGAAATTAGGAAATTAAACCCCAAGAGAGCATCAAAGAGTGAAACTTTCTTGGAAGTCAATGGAGAAAGCAGCTGACTGACATATATTTTATAGAGAAATCCACCTAATGTTAATGTAAAAGCAAATAGTTTTTTTTCAGTGATTTAATTAGAAACTTGAGGTGCACAGGACACAGACTCCTGGTGAGCTGCAAAGGGCTATCCAGTGAAAAATACATTTTGAGCATGTTCTTTGGACTCTTTTCTTTTAGATTCCCATCAGTGAAGTCTTGAGATACCATCTGTTTGCTGATATGCCCTCCTGAATCAACATAGTAATTACCTCTGTTAAAATAAAAATAGCATCTGAGGAGCACTCCTGTAACCACTCTTCAGGTTTCAAAACAGATAAAAAAAGTAAGTTTGTCTTCAGAAATGAGAAGGAGTCAAGAAAAACAGTCATTCAGCACATTTGTCTATTTTTTGTCCCTGATCTCCTGAAACCGTCAGAAAAATTTTGCTTCTCAGTCTTAATGATCTGATGGGAGAAATTATTTTTGTTAAGGTTTTTAAAAGCGTGGGAATAGACAAAATGGGACAAAGACATACTAGAAAGAATCAAGGAGGGCATTTTCCTTGATCTGGTGATAAATTTCTTAGTACTTACAAGCTTTCAAAATCAGCTGCTGAATTTTGAGGTGGAGAACTTGATTACAGTATGTAGCAATCTTGTGCTGGTTTGGCCAAATTTGGAGGAAATATCCTCTGTGAGAAAGGCAGGTTACAACCACCCCATCTCCACCAGGTTCGGGAAAAAAAAGAAATTTTCCTCAAAGGAAAGTGAAAGAGATAAAACAATTTATTTGACCANATAGAGCGGTGATAGGGGATACACATCATAGAGTCACCCCAAGACAGCTTTTGCTGGTTTCTATTACTTTAGCATTTATGTAGATGACATTGACTGCAGCACTTAACTTGGACTTTCAGGCAATAATTTTTTATGGCCTTTTATTCCTGTATGTATTTTCAAGTTCTATGTCATATGAATCCTATTGTCAGGAATTTTCTGTGCTTCACTGTATTACTGATTTAACAAATATTACAAACTTCCCAATATGCGTATGTTTACATACACATTTTCAGTTTTGCTTTTAGAAATGTTACTATGTTTTGTATGGCTTGTAGAAGGTTTGGGATCGAATTTCTGCCTGGTGTGAGAATGTAAAATTATATTGAGAAACATGAACTTATGGCAGGCATAAATATATATGAAATGTAAAAAAAATCATATTCCTCTAGATTACAGTAAATAGTCTCTTTTATATCTTCTGCCAACCCTGCAGTGCAAGGGGTGTCTCCAAAGGAAAGACACTGTTACTGGGAATATATAGTTTTTCAATAATTTGCTAACAAACACTCTCTAGATCTCGTGATTTAGGTACAAGGCAGCCCTGAAGCAGTCTGACCTTGGGACCAACAACTTCAAGACTTTGGGAGTGCAAAAGGAGCAGCCTCTTGCCACTACTAATCTTCTGAACATTTCAGCTGCATTCAGCTGGATTCAGCTGGATCAGGGTGTCTGTCCTTTAATCTTCCCACATCTCATTTTCCTTTCTCCAACGATGTCAGTGCTTTTATTTGCTTTTCCATTAGAAATAGAGTTGTAATCAATGGCTTTCAGGATTGGTGAGTGGCTGACATTTGCTTTGGGATTACCTCAAACTGTGAGACCATTACTATCTCCTGTGTTGGCCCTGAGTATATTTCACTGATCATATACGCTAGCTACTGTATGGTGATTGCTTATATTAAATGAAACACATGGAAGAAACTTTGCCAACATCTTAATGAATCTTCTGAGAATGATTCTTTTGTGGTTCAACAAGCTGCCTTGTTGAAGCTCCCAGATCTTTCATTTTCAAATCTACTACTTACATTTCCATAGACTGTCATCATTAGCTCACAAATAAGGTGGAGAAATATGAAGCCCAAGATTTGGTGCATGCTCTTGCTTTCCAAACACCACGAAGATTCTTCAAACGCTGTAGACCACAGAAAATTTATTATGCAAGTAAAGCTATTGTAAATGAAAAAAAATTCAGATGCCAAAAGAAAAAAGCTGTTGTACAATTATATGTATTTATGTTTCAAATGCTCTCATGGGATTCAGAAACTCAGAATAGATGCTACTCTCAAATTACTCACAGGATTGCTGTAGAAGTCATCCTGCTATTCTTAGAAACAGTTCTGAGAGCATTTCTTTGCTGTACCATCATGAATATATCCTACTTCATCTCAAAACCCACAGAGACTCAGAAGCCTGTTCCGTGCCACCTTCGGATTGATCAGGATACCCCATTCCATCATTTTGGATGAATCACTGAATCTTTCCAAGCAAGATTGTTACTAACACATAACTACCACCCAGGTAACAGAAATGGTGCTCTCTCTACTTACTGCTGAGCGAATAATCACCAGCTGGGAAAAGCAGTAGCGGGCATCAGGCAATACACAAAAGGCTGGAGAGTCAGTATAAATCAGCCAATGTGATGAAGAACTGAGCTGGAGTATTTTTCTCTAGCTTCAAATAAATTCTCTTTATCTTTAGTATTACATTGGAGTCTCTTTACATAAATCATGGTTCTCAGACTGCACCTCACAAAATGTGATCAGCATTTAAAAAGAATCCCTTTCAGTCTGACTGCAAATAATATTTTAAGGAGAGATCCCCTATAGAGGATAAGACTAATTCTACTCCTATTTCTATCAGTTTGAAAGCTTTATTTTTAGATTTTAAAACTGTCCCCAATTTGGCTTCACACTTTTCTGATTTTGTGTTCTCTTTTCCCATCCATTTCCCAATTTTAGATGTTTCTCTCCCTTCTTTTTCTGCCCTTCTCTTCGGTGAGTCATTCTTCTATGTATGCGACACGTCCTGTCTCCCAAACGCGTGTGTCTGGTAACTCTTACATGGAAACTTGAATTGGTGAAAACTGTGTTAATTCACCTGAAGAAGCTACAGAATATTAAGATTTTCATAATGGTATCACTGAAAATCTGGTTTTCTACTTTCCATAGACTTCCTCTCCAATATATTAGTGATCTAGTATATTTAGCACAATGTATGAATCTCTCAGGTTTTGTAATGCAAAAATACATGAGTCAACAAGTCTTAAGAATCAGGAAGAGGAATTATATCTTCACAGAGAACAGAAATGTCCACTAAGACTGGCAGGTTCACTAATGGTCCGTTGGACTATCTGCATGAGAAAGCCTTCCTTATTAAAACCATGCAATCATACAGTACAGAATATTCCTATGAGACATCTGCTTGGGGTTTATTTTACCACTTTCACGTTGTGCTATTTTGGCATGACCATCATTAGGCTTTTGAGGTCTGAAACAAACCTACAATAAAATGCTATTTTTTTAGTATAGTTATAAAACACTCACAGCATGAAATCCATCACTGCCTCCTCATACACCACAAGTTAGGAAATGGTGTGGGATCACATTTGCTTGTTGCTATTTTCTTAATGTAATTTGATTTTTTTTCAGCTTTTTTAAAACTGTATTTTATTTTGTATTTATTTAATTTTTATTTACAATCCTTGTATTTTCAATAGAGGACGGTGAGCTACCAGAAACTAACACACAAAGAACTCTTCAAGATATATGAAGATAAGGCAAAAAAGAGAGAAGTCTGAGGAGAAAAGTGTTACGTTCTTTGAGACGACAGTAGGTTTTCTGATAAAACGTAGCTTGTGCCCATTCTTCTTACTCTCATTTGAAGGAGATGCAGTATTAGATGCTGACATTAGAAAACACACAAACCCAAATCTACATATGCAACTAATTTAATCAAAGGAATGGGAAGGGTGACTAGAACAGATCAAATGCCAAAACCAGACACTGCCACAATAAAAAGTGGAACTGGGAATGGAGTGGGTAAAAAATTTAGTCCATATGATTTCATTATTGATGTTCAATGTCTTTGTCATCTGCTAAACACAGGGAGATGCAACTTGAAGTATGTTGTCCTGATTGAACTTTTTGGTGGCTGCTTTCCCCATATTTCTCTCTAAAGAACAATAAATCACCAAGGCCTACTGCATAACAACATTTCCTTATTATTCATATAGAAGCTGTACTTCCTGTCACCTCCAAATGTTGCTTAATATAGAGTCCTTGGAGAGAAGGACAAGAAAACATGGGGTGTTTCTTACTGTGCAGTGAGATGGGCTGCTTGCCTGTGGCACACAGAGGAAGGCTTTAAGCAACATAATTTTTCTTCTGATCCTGAAAAAGATTCAGTAGTAAAACCACATTGTTGGTGCAAGTGTCCTTGGGTCACAGTAAGCTTCCTGCTGATGGGACATGTGCATGAGACTGTGCTGAGCTGGTCCAGGGAAAGTAGTAGGAGTTGCCAGGCAAGTTCTAGGAAATGGACCTTGCAGTTATGGAGAGACAGATGAGGTATTTTCCCCCTGACCAGAACTTTTTTCTATATCCCAGATTCTCTTGGATTATAAAATAAGGATATTGGAAGACAGGGGCAGACCCTTTGTTGCAGTTCCTCTGGGATCAGGAAGGAAAAATGAGCAGGAAGAACAAAACAACCTAGAATTCATGGTTTTAGCATTCAAATAGTACTCAAATAGTTAATACCATTGCCATTAGTTCTCATGAGCTAGAACTTCATCTTGGGAGTCGTGCAGCACAGCAACATTACCAGCAGTCTTTTTGTTGGGATTCAATTTGGCACAGGATTGCAGGACATAGGGTGGAGGGGCCATGGGACCCAGCTGGCAGGTACTACAGCACAGGTGTACAGTGAACAGCACAGAGCTCAACCTCCAGGTTGTCTCGTTGTTATTCTAGTGCTTTATCACTGTGGGACGTGTTTTTCCCCACTATGAGAAGTAAATTTTAGTCACAGTACTCTTATTACTCAGATGGGATGAGGCATACATGTTTAATATCAGTGCCGGCATTTTTGGAAAGCATTGTGGATTATGTTTCCTGCTCTGTCCAGAATTCTCATCTGTTCAATAAAACAGTTTCTACCCCTGTCCACTCCCACAGGCAATCACAGTTGCCAATTTAGAAATCAAAATACTCTAGATCCTTTGAGCATCTTAGTCTTAGAAAAGGCGTATCAGATTTAGTGCCAAGCTTCCGCTTGATCCAGTCACACATTTTGATCAAACTTTCAGAAGCAAGTAAAGTATTAAGTACGCTTCTTCTAGTATTCATTTTTTAGTGAATTATTCAGTAAGTCTAAAGCAGTAATTGGCTGCTGTGTGTTCTGAAAGATAGCCTCCCCCTCTGCTGAACCACAAGTATGAATATTGAAGGAGCCATCTAATTCAGGCGGATATGATTGTTATACACTTTTTTTTTCAGGTGGACCAGCTAGCATCTCCACTTATGGGCAAGAACATTTTAATCCACAGAAGGATTAAACCTCCAATTGGTGTTTACATGAATTTTTACCAGAGAATTTAACAAGATCAAGATTAGGTTTCAAACAAACCATTTGAAATCTAAGCAAATGCACTTTTACTAGCCAGATTTTTATCACATCTGTGTTATTGGTTGCAAATAAGTTCAAGTCAATGAAAGAGCAACTATCTGTCATTTAGCTCTCTAAGAAAGCTGCTTGTATATAAGCTGCAATTTGCACTGCCTTACTTCAGTAAACGCTATATGAGTAGTTCTCATCAGTGCGGAGCTATACTGTGCTCTAGAGCAGTCTAATCAATTGCCAATTTTAATTTCCAAATCAAAACTGCTTATTAGACATTCAAGAGCAAATATATATATGCACACAAAAGCCTGATTTTTAAAGGAACTCAACTTAGAAATAACCCTGCTTATTAGAAAGAAAAATAAACAAACCCCCAAAACTTGAAGCAAAAAGTATGTTCCCAGGCTGAAATTATTCTATATTGCCTATAATTTCATGCAAAGTGGTTAAAGTATTACCATTACAGTTCCAAATGTTTGCCCTTGCTCTGCATGAGTGTAATGACAGTCAGGTCTCAACTGATCAGAATAATTAAATCATATGGTGATAATACAGTAAATAAACAGTACAAGGAAAATAATATAATTTCGTTCATTAACTCTGCATGGCAAATTCTCTGGCAGAGTATAAGAATGTCAACAAAATGCATAGCACAACACCTTATCATGCAAATATTACACATGTAAATGAACTGAAACCTGATCATTTAATTTACAATTATCTTGCTGTATAAAAGACTTTAAATATATTCGTGTATATTAGAATATACAGTAAATATTTCCGAAATTTTAAACCCATATTTCATTCAGCAGGCAGGGAACAACTCCGTGTGTCATATCATTATCCCGGAACTTCTGCGTCCTAGCAAAGATCCGTAAGGTTGGTTGTACTGATAAGACTGAAGTGTTACGAATTTAGGGAGCCATCTGTGGATTGGATATTTATGTTATGATATTTCCAGTTTCCATCTTAATGTATGTGTGTTTTTCTGTACACACATATGCACTTATAGAACAGAAGATGGAGAAGAATGTTGTAAAGTAACTTGTAAATGAGTAACTTGATAGGACACCTGCATACAAAGAGAATGTTGCCTACCTTAAGTGCAAGGCAAAAGCTGTACCTATATGAATCTATAGGTGGATCTATAGCTTTGCCACAACAGAGGAGGCTGTGCTGAGTGTGTTTTTTACAATGAGGATAACACTGTTCCAATAAGCCACCTTAAGGTAGATTTGGGCAAGCTCATTAAAGGAGTTTGTGTGCTGTAGTAGCACAGTTACTAAGGGTTTCCAGAAGGGTTTAGTCTTGGTTAAAGGATAGAACATAGATTAACTGGTTTTATTAATGACTGAAAACAATTTTGGGCTGGTAATTTATCCAAAAAACCCATAATCCATTTCAGAGTTTCATAGTACAGTCATATTTTATAACTGAACACACGAATATATATTATGAACTAATGCCTGACCAGTTCTGTATTTCTAAAATGGAGCTTTACAGTCACATTGCACCTCAGCAAAAGAAATGCAGAGAGAAAAGTTTTTCTTACTCTGACGTGTGTCAGAGTCTCCACCTTAATGACTCTTCTTTCCTAAAGAGCAACATCAAGTTGCTTATGTGTTAGCACTTCTCTTAACATTATTTTAAAGCATTCAAGAAATACATCCTACAGAAGCTGCTGCTGGTAACAGGCTTAGTTCTAAATGAAAAGTCGAATCAATAATTTTCTCCAACAAAAGTCAGAGAACCAACCTAAGTTTTGCTAGTGCTTTAATCACAGTGATTTATGCACATCCATGCTCCTGTAACTCAGTACAGGTTAGTTTTTTTCCAGTAACCCAACTTTTGTCAGGTCTGAGATCACAGACATTAGATATCCTTGGTGCTCAGAAACTGGTTGTTTGCACATGAAGGAAACAATAATACATACTACTATTGCTACTACTACTACTGAAACAGACGATTGTAAAACATACATTTATGACAGAAGATATCCAGCACTGAAAATTGTTCCAGAGATGAATGGAGTTACAAGTCTGAAAAGACTGGAAGTTTGAATCCAGCCAATCTGGTCTCAGCACCTTCCTTGGTGTTTTTCTTGCTGACTTTCAGATGCAAGGTTCTCTTCAAATAATTTTCTTCTTAGTGCTGGGTGTTTTGATGGTGACAAGGAGCAGTGAACCTAGTATCTCATAGTGCTCTTTCTGTACTCCTGAACCCACATTATTACCAGTATTTCATGTTGTGTTGTAAGATTTAGTTTAGATTATTTGTACAGTCCCTTGGGGGCTTTATGCAAAAGGCATAGTGGAGATAGAAGTTACTTTCAATAATGAAACTTCTATGGAGATCCTTTGATACTGCAAAACATTATTTAATTCTTTCTCTTTTTTAAGTCAATTAAAAATAAGAAACTAAGTTCTGACTTATGTACTGACTACCAGAAGCACTTACAACTCAGATATTGTGCTACTAACACAAAATTAACACAGTGAACATGTTCAAATTTTTTTCAAAACAAGCTCTTTCTAAAGCAAAGTTAGCACTAGTAGCTGATTTAAGTTCCTTTTCCTTTTTTTTTTTTCATAAACATAAGTTTATTTCTAAACCCTAGTTTATTTCTAGAGTCTAAATAATAGAATCTTTGGCCCAAAGCAACATGATAAATAATAGGATGCAAAATAAGTAACAGCATAACCCCCCTTTTTTGTGTGTGAATTTGTACATTTTATTCCATAGAGCATGTCATATAACCAGAATAGTACATGCCCTGGCTTTTCTTCTTCAAGTTCTGTTTGCCATTGCTCTTTATGGTGAGTAATGATTTGTACTGGTACTGACTGAGTGCAGAGAGTGTAAAGTAACATCTCCACATTTAGGAGCATTTTATACCCAGTTTAGGCTGCATTTGTGCAAGAGCTATGCAAGAAGAGTGAGTGAAGCTCTTCAACTGTAAAAATGGATGATTCAGCAAACTACTGCTTATATGAGTCACACTTACTTTGGGGAGCAGATTTTTGATCTTAATGACTGTCTATACCATCCCGAGAAAGCATTCTGAAGAAAAGTTGTAAGTGAAGTAACTCTGACCCATTGCACCCCTGCTATGTAGGCAAAAAACTACATATTACTATTACCTGTAGTTGGCTTGTCTGGATCTAGCTGGCAGTTTATAAACTGGACCCATTCAAATTCAGGTTTGTCTGGCTACAATGAAAACTATGCTTTCAGGTTTGTTGTCCACATACATAAGTCCAGCACTGGCAAATAAATCTGTAGCACAGAATGATTTTATTTAGCATATTACTAATTTATCATTGGGACAACCAACCAATTTCAGCTGTTAAGCTGGTGACCTAACCTTTGCATAAAAATCCCAGGTGAAGGACTTGTTTTGCATCTCATGCATGAAAGCATGAAAGGACAGGAAAGCCAAAAGAAAATGTTCAGAAATTGCTTAAAATGCTTTTTAAGGGTCAGATTTAACTCTTTAGTTGCAGAAAAGCAACTAAATATGGTTGTCGTATTTGTAAAATGCCTTCTGTAATGACCTCTATGTAAATTAAATTCCCAAATCAATTGTTGTCTCCCTAAGAGCAAAACCCATCAGCTGAAATTATGGAAATTATGGTCTTTTTTTTTTTTTCCCTCAAATAGCAATTTTCTGTGCAGGTCATAAAAAGTTCAATCCCAAATGAGAAGCTTTTCAAAGGTTGTGTCCAATTACAAACCAGTAATTTAGGTCAGCATGAGTATGTGGCCAATTTGTAAGGCAAGATGATGCAAGGACTGAGTAACTCAGTTTACTGCAAAAGTGGTATTTTTTTCTGAAGTAAACCTAACTTTCCGAGATTGATTACTTCTATATTTGCTGAATTATTTATCCTAGTAAAGAACACTGCCCAATCTAAGATTCTTTAGTTTCTTAACTACCCTATTTACGTAATTGGCAATGACCTGCATGTGCAAAGCAGTAACAGAATCATTGCTGTCCTGTACTGAGAAGTGTCTGCCAGAACTGCATGTTGTCTTTTAAAAGCGGAGGTACTTTTTGGTTTAATAATGATTTCCTTAACAAATTCCAGTCTTAATACTACCAACATGCATGCCAAATGTGGAAACCTTTTAAATCCTCTGACTTTCCATTTATATGCCCCATCACAGACTAAAGGTGAACAAGGGTATCCATTTTACTGGAAGTCATCAGATAGATACTCTGTGCTACACATCACCTAATAAGTGTGTCTGTCACTCATGAATGGATGATTACTTGGATGGCAACAACTGAGGTCCAGTCCCTTTTGATATCCAGAAAAATGGTTTGGTTGATATCCAGAAAAATGTTTTGGTTTTGTACCTGTGATAAATGGCACAAAAATGTTTTGCTTATATTCAGTGCAATCTTTAGGGTTCTGATCACGATCGCTATAATAAAACTCCAGGACTACAGAAACATTTCACCAGTTTATCTCGTAATACTTTACAAAGAAGTACAGTTTAACACCATTTTATAGCTGGAGAAATTGAGTGTGAGAAAGATAACGTGACAAGACTGAGGCCATGAAAACAGCTAAGCAGAGACAGAAAACAATTGAAGCTGTCTATGTTGTAGTACTTTAGCCACATTCATGAAGGATTTATATAATTTTGGATAGAAGAGATTCAAACATTGGGCTCTGCTCTGAGTTTTGGAATTTTGAGTTGTGATCTCAGCTGGGATCAGTCTCTAACTGATTTATGGGTATTTAATACTGGGCTATTCTTGGAAGAATGAAAATATACATGTTTTGCCTTATATATTGGCTCATACTGTAGCATGCTTGGAATCAGAAAGAAGAGAGGCTATCTTAAAAGGGGCGTGAACACAGCTAAAAAAAAAGTCTTTGTGTTTACTAAATTTGGGGGCTAAAATAACATCCCATCCCACCAGAAGGTGACAGGTTGTGTTCTCTTCTAAGTGAACTGATTCTGAAAAAGAACCAAGAGTGGACAAAGAAAAAACTTTTCACTCACAGAAGTTAAAGGACCACTGCTTAAACTTCACATTTCAGGCAGAGATGAATCTGACAGGAACACACCTGCTTTCTCCCAGAGACCTGTTCATGCCAAATCTTTGGAAAAGGGAAAGCCAAACATTCTGTAGCCACTGTAGCTCAGAAGGAAAGAGAAAAGAACTGTCTTCCTGTAAAGCCTATCAGCACTTAAAACTGTTTTGTCTCACTGGAGTAGTGCAGAGCTGCTAAGCTGGCCTGTAGGTCAGTGTCTTCATATTACAGATGAGAAATTCAGAGACAACTCAAACTATAACATCAAGTAAAGAAACTTGATTTCTGGCCTTCATAAATCCAGTCTTCTGTTTAAACAAGAAAACGGCTTTTGGATTGATTAACCATGCCAAGAAGGGATTTAGAAATACCAGAGTAGAAACCTCTAGCATTGCGCTAGTTCAAAAAGATAATTGTTAAGTAAACATGACTTTCAAAGCAAGAGCTTTGCTCTGCATAGCAAATAAGCACTTAATCAGGCATGTAAATGGAAGAGAGGCATCTCAGGTATTTTCTGAAAGTAATTTAGGGGCACTTAGGACTGCTGTTATGCGCTCGAGTTGGTACCCTGACTAGATTTATAGAAGTGGTGGAAAGAGATTTTGAGAAACTAGATAAAGGTTCCTCAGAGCTACACAGAAGACTGAAGGTCATCATGGAAATGCAAAAATTGCTAGGAAGCACTTCAGATTTTTTTGTTGTTGTTATTGTTTTCTAGTCCCACATTTGAGAAACATGGAAAAAATCATGATAAAACTGAAAAAGGATAGGAAAAATCACAGAAGAAGCTGTGTAATACAGAATTGAATTATGCATGCATATGTTTGAAGTTCTATATTGAGAAAGAAAAGAAGGCAGTGAGGAGCATGAGGAAGTACTGGGAAGAGGATGCAAGTGTTCTGAGGGGAATTACTGTTGTTCATTTCTCTTCCTCAGCTGGTTGGTCTGGCTTTGGGTGAATTACTGAGAAGATGCATCACAAGTTGTGTCTCTGTGGCTGCAAGGATTGTGATTAAAGTGGACTTCACGCATGTAATTTGCTCAGGTCTGTTGCCAGAGCAGGGTTGTTTGGGAGGGACGGGTTCCTGGCTGGGCAGGAAGCGTGGCAGCAGGGGGATGGCAGTGCTGCTGGAGGGGAGCTCTGCACGCTGAGTGCTCTCCTTCCTCCCCTCTGCCACCCACACTGCTTCTGAGGGGCTGCTCGTTTAGCCAGCTGGCACATGACCACCTTTGCAACTGGGACTCCGTGGGCTTTTGGGTAGTTACCCGAGAAGGGAGCAATGTGGATGTCCTCCGTGGAAAGGACTGAGTGCAGTTGTTGTCTACACAACAGTCAAAACACAGCATAAATTCATTTGTGCAGCTGAGGTGCGACTTCTGGAAGCCGCTTCATCGTGTTCTGTCCCCTGCCATGTATTTCCTGTTTGACAGAGGTCACCGCCAGTTTCCAGCAATACTTAACAGGATACAGTTAGATATTTTTTCCTCTATATACTTCAAATATATTTAGAATAAAGACATAATTGACTTCACTCAGCTTTTTTTTTTTTTTTTTTTAAGTGTTGTGGAGGAATATAATCTCATCCTCAAAACTGGACAAAATTTGTCAAACATGTTTTTCAAAATATGTCAAATATTTTTTTCAAATTTTGACTTATGCATCCATAAAAAGAAATTAATTGCAAAACTAACAGAATTTTCTTGTTAACTGTTCACATTTCCAAATGGAAATAAATTGCTTTTAGAGACTCTGCCCCAAATAAGTAAAGCTAAATTCAGTGGATAGATCGAATGACATATTACACATTCCTTCAAATGGAATATCTTTTGTGAAAAAATGAATGGTGAATATAAAAAAAGGGATAGACACAAAAATTTAGAGCCAGGCTGAGACTTCAGCCCTTGCAATAAAGGGCTGTAGTACCACCAATGTAGGATAATTCTGTGGTTCTTAAAATTATACTCTATTATATTGTGCCAATCATTTGCTAAATCTGCCATCAAAACCACATACCTCAGTAAAAGAATTTTTTTTTTTTTTACAGGCAGCAAACCTGTTATTTTCCTGACTTAAAGCCATATGGTCCCTCTCAGACTTTGCTCTGCAGCACAAATTTGCTTGTAATATTGAGAATAATTCCCTGTTCAGTAAATGCTTGTGAATCACACCTTTACCCATCTGTCATCCTGTGTCAAAAACGTGGCGCTCCTGTATCTACAAACATTTCATTCACCTTGGGTTTTTGAGTGATGCTCTCAGACTACATTTTTCCACAGATTTTATTTTTATTGATTCTTCAGTTTCATGTCTGTCTGTCTCATGTTCAGTCTCTTGTGGTGAATGCACAGAAATGTGATTGTAATGAGTGAAGTCACCAGACTGCTGACCTGATTGAAGGTAGATTTTCTGAAAATAGGCCAAATGATCCCATTTTAATGGACAACAGATCAGAAATTGTCCTGCACAGAAGCTCTTCGCATTGCCGTTATGGGGTTGTGCTTGTGAATATGTAAATATTGCTTTAGATTTTGTAATTAACTGTATTCTGACAAAAACTGATTTTCTGTCCACATGATAATAATGCCCTTATATTGTTTGTAAAATAGTTTATAAAAGACAGTTCTGTTTTGAATTTTGTATATTTTTAAAGTGTATTTTGACAGTGGTGAGTATGTTACCATTTCCAATCTCACACTGGGAGAAATAAGTAAGATTGCTATTTAAGGAGAAGACGTTCCTTTTCTCTATGTGTAAAGCCAACTGTATAATAAGAGTAATATGACATTGGGAGGAGATTAAGGAACATGAATCAACAGTGTTTTATGTTCCTGCTGACTTGTACTTTTTAATAGATACAGGTTGGAACTAATTTGGCACCACGCTTAAAATATCCCAAGACCTTTTCTTGTTCCTGTTTTCAGAGGTCTTGCCAGTGTTATGATAGAAGTACAAATCATTGGCTTTACTTCCCATCTTTTTTTTTTTTCTATATAAAAGCTGCTGACATTTCAAATGACAAATCTAGTTTCCTCCAGTTCTCCAAAGAGGAAGCCTGACTTCAGTGAACATGTGAATCAGAAACTACTGCCAAATGGAAATGGTGTCTTTTGGGGTTAAAGCTTCAAAGAAGGGATCCTGTATTATCTGCACTGAGCTTACTACATAAGTAGTAGCACAAAGCCAGACAATGACCTTCAAATTTGAATATGCAGAAGGTACCTTTACGAGCAAGTCTCCCAAGTCCCACAAGAAAAGAGGGTTTGGCAGCCGAACTAAGGAAGTTCTGCTGTCACTCCCATGTCCATCAGACAAGGAAAAGCTCAGAGAGGTAAAAAAGGGCAATGTAAGTGGGTGGAAAGGTGGGGTGAATATTATTTTTACCTGTTCTTTCAAGTTCTGAGAGGAATCACTGGATAGATAAGTAGCAAGCCACAAGGATAATTTTGTAACTCTTTCTACTTTGCTAGACCTAAAGAGGCAGGGAATCAGGACTTCAGTGTGTTTGAGAATTCTTAGAGATAATGTCACCCATTAGTTCACAGATAAAGCCTCTTGGTATCTGAAGAGGGAAAAATTCTTTTGTTTTAGTGAGACAGCCTGCACTGTTTCTCCCTTATTTCTCTCTACAGGATTCTCGTCTGCAAGCTTTACTATGATTGGGATGCAAATTAAAAGATAGGGTGGGGAAACATAAATTATGACCTGCGACAGAGCAGTTTAAAATAGAGTGAAATCTAAATACAGGTGTAAATAATAAAAAAAGCAGTTTAAATAAAAGTTGAGGTCACATCTGCTCCACACAGTCATGTTGTTTTTATTGTGGGAGTGACAAGGGACTCCAACAGAAGCACAGATTCCAACTGTGCTCATTGCTGCTCAAAGACAGAATGTAACAGGTATCTGCTTCTAAGTACAGCCTAATTTTATCCAGCATCTTTACTGAAGAACATGTTCTAAAAGAAAGTCATGTATCTTTGAAAGAGGGAAGACACCATAGAATGTTACATACTGTCAAAAAGGAATTGCATCAGAAATGCTTTCACTCATTCCAGTGCAAAGAGAAAAAGTTTATACTTATATCTTTATATCTTTTTCACATAGATCTCTTTAGAGATCACGTTATTTGCAGTCCTCAGAAAAGTACTGTCTTTTTTAACCCCCTTCTGAGAAAAACGTGTGTAATTATAGAACAGTACTGAGTGGCATCAAGGCAAAAGTGTCTAGTGTGTTCTGAAAAACACTATATAATATTTAGGACATTATATCACTATTTTAATTACCTTTATTATCACAGAAGAAAGCATTCAATTAGAAACAGACATCTGAAATTGCAAGTGACAACACAGTAGACCACAGAGATTGGTAACGTGAGAAAAAGTATAATGACACCCTTGTGCTGGGCTGGTATAATGTTGAGTACCAGGGCAACTGGGAGTCAGAAAAGTGTTACTTGCCAAATAGTTTTTTTGCTTTAGTGGATACAGTTACAAGTAACTTTGAATGACAATCCTGGCATATAAATGGTTAGCAGATATTAATTCCAGAATTTAGGCAGCTGTCTGGTGCAACCCAATATATTTTGTAAGTAGTTTTCCATATAAAATGTCTCACAGAAGGCTTTACAGCTAATCATCCTTTGTATATGCACACACAAGAGGGTACCAGTTGCAATATAATCCATATTTGGCATATAGAGACATAGTATAGGCAGAGACAAATGAATTAGGATCTACTGTAAAAGCAGACACTCATAAACAGCAGCTAATTAAGAGTTTATCAGCATGTCACCATGCATAACAAACCCTAGTATTTCACTAAAGCATAGTGGCGTGTGCAAGCTCAGCTGTCTTGTCTTGTCAGATTGGAGGCTTCTGCGAGGTAAGGCCGTGACACTGCACACAGCACTGTGCTGTATGTGGGAGTAGCAGGATACAGGATGACAGGATGGTTCTTCTGTAAATTTGCATCACTGCTTACATTTTTCAGAATTAAACCCTTACAAAAATGCCTACTCTATACAACATTTTACCTTTAGTAAGGTAAGACACTGGGGACTTTGTCTTATAGAAATAGAAAGCAAAAACAAAGTGTAAGGTATTAATATGAAAAAGAACCCTACATTATCAGAAGACAGATGCTTTCACAACACCAAAGAGGCAGCTGAACAAAGGAATGGTGTCTTTAGCTGCTGCTAGACATTCCACAGTGTGCATGTGCTGTGATTGTACGAATTATGTGAGGTCATCACTCTCTCAGTGGCAGAAATATGACAGAACTAAAGTACTTACTATGCCAATATGAAAAATATTCTTGTTTCCTTCAATTTTCTGTTAGTCCTACAGAACTCACCTTTTTCTCAGCACAAAGGTGCAAAAACTGCACAGCAATGATACGAAACAGATACTTTCTATTTAGGCTTCAACTTGTGATCCCTCTCCATCATGATCACTAATTGTGCAGCTTAGGGCTCACTCTGAGTCTCACAGCTTTGCAATATTGCTGAGAGGTCAGCTGGGACAGAGTCAAAGTATCCTGAATGATCAAGCTTCAGCTTGGCAGCTGCAAGTCTCTGACTGTCTGATATCTATCATTACAAAAATTCTTGCTTCCAAGTTCCCTTATCTGTTTTCTCAGGATAGGAAGAAGATTCATTACTCATACTTGAAATCTTTCAAGTGCCTTCTGCCTGGCTTCTGGATTGCCAGGGGCTTTAGACAGAAAGTGCTGCTGAAATCCAAAAACTCTGAGAGAATAGGAAAAGCCTTTGATCTGGAAAACTTTCCTAAAGAAAAGAAAGAGACTTCATTTTTGTCAATGCAGAGAGTAGGCATGATGAAGACATTTGCTCATTTAAAAGGGGAAATGTGGTTCTGAGCTACATCAGAAACCCGCTGACTGTAATTTTAATTGTTCCAACATTTATTAACATGGACCAACTTCTTGTAGTCGCTATCTATTGCAAGTAGTGACCATCAAATTAAGCTATTTGCAGTAAAATTCAAAGCAGAAGGGGTAGTAGGCCTGTGAAACTTTTTACCAAAGGACATTGTGAATTTAGGCAATTTACAGCATTTCAGGGAAGGTTGTCTAATTGGGAGAGGGATGTGTTGGTGGATTACTGCACAAATGGTATCAGAATTAGGAAGTCTTCAAATCTGAAAGAATCAAGAGGCTGGGAAATTGCATGTTTGATCCACTTTTACTGTGTTTTATGCATCTAGTTATGGATATTGTTGGAGATAGAATATGGTCCTAGACAAACACAAGGCTCTTTATAAAGAAATTTCTGAATTCCAAACTGCTGGTTATCAGGATCTTCCAAATACCAGGGAATGTTGACAATATAGTGTTCCTGTTCTTATACTGTTCTGCAGGTCCCTGCTCTTGACCAGTGCTGGAGACAGGATGTGGGGCTACAGGGTCCGTCAGGTCTGGTATGCTAGGTCTAGAGCTCTTATGCTCAAGAATAGCAATCTAGTTCAGGATAGTACTCTTCCAGTCACCCTTTTTATCAAGACTGTTCAGAGGCATCTTCTGGCATATCCTACTACTTTTCGTCAGTCCAGTACTCTCGGTGGGTCATTCCAGAAAAAGGAAGTAAAAATAGAGTACTTAAGAGAGCGACTGTGATCGTGACTTGGTTCCACAGCTACAAAGCTTTGAACCCTCCCACTCTTCACAGTCTCACAGAATGTAAGACCATTAGAATTGGTCTCAAAATTTTTGAGAACAGCTGTTTATATAAACAACTCTTTTATCTTCAAAAAATTTCTTTTTGGCCTAAGTGTTGCACCTATGATCACAAATTTCTGCTTTTTATGTGGCTTAAAATAAATAAACAAATAACAATAGAAAAATTGCAGTAGGCCTTTTTGCTTAATTTCCTGAAAATACAGAAGTGGCTTCTTGGTGGGACTTTCCAGACGTATGTACTTAAGTCAGTTTTCTCTGAAACCACAAAAATGTCTCAGAGTTTATGCCTGTTTGTAATTGTACATTTTAGAACATTTCTGATTCTCTGTTAGTCAGAACTTGATGAAATATTACAGGAATGTGTGCTTCATTTTTTTTTTCATGCTAAAGCTAACAAAGGATGATCAAAAAATATCGAAGTCAGGCATCTAAGCTCTTTTTCAAAAGTGACTTTTCCATTCAGAAGCCCAAGGTACAATGAAAATTAAAGTCATGTATTCGTGAAATGTTTAATTGAGGAAAAAAATGTTGTAAGTAATTAACTAGGTCTGTTTTCACACTTTATGAAATGTGAAGTGTCATCCAAGGTCACCAACTAAACTCGTTGGAAAGTTCTTTTTTCTGCCCATATTTGTGCCACATGCACAATTGTCAGAAGAGAGAGACTTGT
Organism: Dicrurus megarhynchus; assembly: GCA_013399195.1. Classification (NCBI taxonomy): domain Eukaryota; kingdom Metazoa; phylum Chordata; class Aves; order Passeriformes; family Dicruridae; genus Dicrurus; species Dicrurus megarhynchus. The sequence continues at coordinate 596,370 of VXAD01007755.1, read as the reverse complement.
TTTTTCACCTTCTTCTACACTATGAAACTTATTAACATCTATGCTTAAAAACACAGTGGGTGGGAGAAAAGGTTTCTGAAGGTCTGTGGTGACTTTTAATGACTACAAAGCAACAAGGTAGCAAATGTCCGATTTCAGCATTCTCTACGTATGGCTGCTTTCGTTTTAAACTCAGTCATGGTGGAATGTGGCACTTCCCTTATCCAATGAGGTTTGTGCATTTCTCATGTTATCCACAAACATGTTGCAAGTAAGTTGTGGCCAGATTTTTCTGATTTCATGTCAGACACTGGAAATCTAAAATGTGAGTGACAAACTTTGTCCTCAACACATAAAAACCTGGTTTATATGCTCAAAACTGCAAGTATTCTGCAATGTAGCTGCTTCCATTAGTCGAATGCATGTGTCATTTCCTTGAAGGGATGTAAAGGTTTTGCAAGGAGGGACAGTCATAAAATCATAGAATGGTTTGGGCTGGAAGGGACCTTAAAGAACATCCAGTTCCAACCCCCCTACCATGACCAGGGACACCTTTCACTAGACCAGGTTGCTCAAAGTACCACCCAACCTGGCCTTGAACACTTCCAGGGGTGGGTCATGTAATTTTACCAAAGAGGTTGCTAAATTAAGTGGCAGGGATTTATTATACTAAATGTATAATGCTCACCACCTTGCTCCTGTAGTTTGAGTACATGCTTTCTAGAAATTCTTTTCATATGGACCCACTGAAAGGAGTTCCTGGATTCCTTTAATGAAAAGATATTAGGCTATGAAAAAAATCTGGATTTGAATGGGAAAATGGGAGAGTGTAGGTAAAACTTTGGAACCATACGGCAGTACAGTGGAAGAGCATAACAAGTGTCATTCTAGGGAACATTATTATTAACAAAATCTATTAATCTAAGTAAGTCTACATCTGATTTGATACATAAATTATGGAATGACCCAATGCCTAGTTTTTAAAGAGGATCACACAGAATACAATTTCTCAGTAAAGGCAGAAAGAAAGGAAGGAACTATGAGCCAGGAAGAAGAGCCATTAATGGGGTTTTTTTTGTTGGTTTGTTTTTGTTGGTTTGTTTGTTTCTTTGTTTTTTTTTTGTTTCTCAAAATAGCACAAGGGAAATAGCAGCTGAGAGAAGGAATTAAGTCTAAGAAGCTTTCAGGAATTGGCATGGAAATTGATCAGTTGTGAATGAATGTACTTTTCAATTTTTGGTACAATTTAATGGAGGAAGAAGTAAAAGCACAGTCATTTATGATTCTAATAATGAAGAAATGCTTACATTCATTTTTCTGTGTGCATCTTTGGGAGCTACAATATAAGAAGGATATAGAGCTATTAGAGTTTCCAAAGGAGGGTTGTGAAGCTGCTGAAGGGTCTAGAGAGGAAGACATATGTGGAGCAGCTGAACAACTTGTCTTGTTCAGCCTGGAGAAAAAGAGACTATGGGGAGACTTCATGGCTGTCTACAACTTCCTCATGAGGGGAAGTGGAGGGGCAGACACTGATTTCTTCTCTCTGGTGACAGTGACAGGACACAAGGGATGACATGGATTTGTGTCAGGAGAGATTTCGGCTGGATATCAGAAAAAGTTCTTCACCCAGAGGGTGACTGGGCACTGGAACAGGCTCCCCAGGGCAGTGGTCACAGCACCAGCCTGACAGAGCTCAGGAAGTGTCTGTACAATGCTCTCAGGCACATGGTGTGACTCTTGGGCTGTCCTGTGCAGGGCCAGGAGTTGGACTGAATGACCCTTGTGGGTCCCTTCCAACTCAGGATATTCTACGATTTTATGATCTTTGCTCTTGCTAGTTACCTCTAATTGCTGATAAAATCCCAAGCAAAACCTGAATAGAAGGTCAGGTCTCAGGCCAGAAAACTTGAACTATTTTCATAGATTATGGTTTCAGTCATGTTTCTAAGCATTTCAGAATATATGGCTCTGATTTTTGGCTATTTTACAAATATCTTGAGAGTATTTTGTACAGAAACCGTCTAATTCATCTGTCATATGAAAGACAAAAGAAAGTTTATTTTGAAATTCAGGCTATCTTGCAGCCCTATTCATGGAAAAATCTTCTGAAGTAATTAAGAAACAGATAATCTGCATTCAGAAAAATACAATGCAAGTTGATCTTTCTAAAATGAATAAAGGAAAGATTTTCTTGAATTTGCAAAATAATCATTATTCAAGTCTGTAAATTTTTCATAGGTGTCTTGATAGAAAACTCTTTACAGGGAGTTGATATTAGATTTTGGCCTCTACGTGCTCACTTAGACCAGGAAACAAGTGGACTGAAAATGGATACATTTGAATAGCGAAGACAGAGGTGATTCTTAAATACAAGCTTTGAAAATATTTAAAGCGGGCTTGGGAAGTCTTTCTTCAGGGAGTGATAGAAGGGAAACTTCTGGAGCCAAACTAAGGCAGCTTCTAACAGACCATCTGTACAGATGAGTCTGAATTTGTAGCTATCCAGCCCTGTAGATTGTGCAAGCCAAAGTAAAAGAGACCCTCAATCTGTAGAGACAAAACTTTGTGTGCACTTGCATCTGTCTTTATCACCGTGCTGCTGAGCTTCTTAGCAGGAGCTGCAGAGGTGGCTTCAAGGAATATTACACTTCTTCTGTCTTATCTTTCTATTAGGTTTTTTATAGAGAAATCCAGAGGGGATTGTGATTCAGAGAACAGCTGCTTCTTTGATTCGCCTCTTCCTGTTCTCCCTCAAAGGCTGCTGTACGTAAGCAGAAGGGCATCGGCGGGGTCGCAGGCAGGGAGGGGTGGAAGCCATGCCCGGAAATAAGGACTGCTTTCCTCAAAACACGGGTGGAGGGACTCTTAAAGATACCTGCTTCTTTTTGCATTCAATTCCAAGAGGAATTTGGCTTGAGTTATTAGGTTAACCTGAATAAAGGGTTTTGGACATTGAGTAATATCCTCATTTCAAAGTAAGGTAGCAAGAGGAAATAGCGTCATTTTTCTAATGACTTCTACATTTTAAAACGTCCGTGAAAATTATCAACACAGTTAGTAAGGAAACATACCCTAGTTGTTCAGAATTAGAAATCATCTAAAAATCTTAACAAAAATCAGGATTGGAGTTTATATCTCACTCAAAATATGATTTCCCTGTGCTTCACCAGCACCTGGAATTCAGTATGCATTTGACTACCAGTGGCAGACAGAATAGTTTAAATTAGTTTTCTATATTCAGCCTGTAGGTTAGGAACAGTGGACAGTACTCTGCAATTTTAGTGATTGTTATCTGTTTACCATAATTACAGAGGTATTTTAAACTTCCACATTTTGTTGTAGACATAATATTAGGTAGGGAATAGCAGCAGAACATTTTGAGTAATCTGTTATTGTGGACATATCCTGAAGACTAGCTGATGCTATATTTAGTCACTGTGTGGTTAACTGTGACTAGACTAAGGATGTTATTTTATGTTTTGTGTTGCAAATATTGATTTTTACCATTGGAAATTGCTCTATTAAAGAAATTATAATAGTTTTAATTCAAAGCTGTGCATATTCACACACACAGATTTTTCCTTTTGCTTTCTAGTGACTAGCTCATATTGCTGTAGTTCAATTTGATTCAGCTAAGTTTCTCTTGAAGCAAACTAGCTGAACAATATAAAAATATAAATTCACACCCAACTCCAATGTAAAATTTATAAGGGATATATCCATAATATATTTTTCAAATGTTTGTATTCATAACCAGATCCCGTATCCCAATCTTGTTTCCACTAAATAGAATCAGAGAGACAACACTGTAAAGGAACAGAAGTTTAAGAAAAACATACACAAAAGTTATTCTGCAGTACATTTAATATGATAATTCTCTAAAAAAGAGTTGAACAACTTTAAAAAAAAAAACTTTTTCAATTGGTAGTATTCCTAGCTGCAAGGACCTGATTTAGCATTTTAGGTTAAGCTGTGACTGGCATAACCTCCTCGTAATTTCGTGGCTACTGTAAGTACCAGCAGCAAATGCTGCCTCTGTTCAGAGAAGCTCAGAAATTCCTTTTGAACAGGGTCAGGAGCCCAGAGATGTGGGGGAATAAGGGAGGAAGCCGTGTCGTACAGTTTCCTCTGTGTGGGACAATGCAGTTAGCAAATTACAGACATTGCTTGCAAAAAGCGTAGGTGATATGTGAAACAATTTAAATTGATTTTGGGCTAAGGGTAAAGTTCTGTTTATGTCAAAGATTCGGTTTATTGCACTGAAGCCACAGAGGTACCCTGAAATTTTGTGGCTAAGGTTTACAGAGATGTGCGATTAATAAGTGTTTATATAATTTTATTATATATGCAGACCCTAAATCTTTATAATGTCTTAATATGCAGAGCCTAAACCTTTATAATGTTTACTGTTAGGTTTCAACAGTAATATTTTTGATAATCTGCGTTGTTGCTTTTAGGAAGATGTACAGCTTGTGCCTTTCTTAGGACACAAAGGATCGCGCAAAAAATCCTCTGGATTTCAAAAACGAAATTCAACATCACAAAAGTAAGAGAAATATTAATTTGCCAGCCATCAGTCAGTGCTTCCAGATATTAATTTTCCCATTTCTCATTACCTTTCTGCAGGAAATTTCCCTTTCTGCTTCTTTGCTAATAGAATGGTTCCTAATCCACAACAGATGAAACCAGGAGGTAAATTCAAGTGTCAGCTAAAGGAGTCTGCCAGTTTTTAATGTGAGTTAGGGAGTGCTCCAAGGACCAGCCACCTTGAAAACAAGAGAGGAAATGTACTTGGAGATTTAAAATTTAAGTGACAACACAAGAATTGCAAATTGCAAATTGCTCCTGCCTTTTTTCAAGAGTTCATCTGCTTTTTAAGTCACATAGGTATGCCTAAAAATTGTACCCTTTGTTAGTAGGAAATGATTCATGTTTCCAGGAGATCCAAACATGTTAGTTATGAGAAAATCCTAGGCATTTCAGGAGCACACCCTGTGTTTTCCAGCTTATAATATGTACTCAATTCAAGTGACTATTCTAGAGACAGTCTGAAATAGCATCCCTTACATACAGCACACAGCATTTCAAATCCTCAATACCAATTGTTTTAGTCTCCATACCCCTGATCTTTTTTGCCTTTTCATGGTCCATCTCATTTATTGAAATTGGCCAGCAAGCCAATGTCTACCAGCTGCCAGCTGTTTAAAGAAAATAAAGTGAAGAAGAATCCATACTGAAGTGTTTCTCTGTCTGTCATGAAAACAGTTTGCATTCTACACAAAAAATTCTTCCGTGGTGTAGGGGAATTGACGTCAGTACTGTTACACCCAGGATGGTTTTGGCCCTGCATATCTATTATGCAATACTTTCAGATGCACAGTTCTATGATGAACAAATGACTGCCAGATGTGAGAGTAGTATTTTCGCTTTTTTATTGAGACCCATGAACAAATTCTCATGTGTGGACTGCGAACTTCCTCACTGTATGTATGTGTCTGCGCTCTAAGGATAATTCTGTAGAAAATATTTGAAATGGCAACATAAGAAAGAATAATAAAAGAAGGCCTAAATTTATTGCTCTTAAAAAAATAAAGCTCTTATAATTATCTTTCATACATGTGATACAGACTCCTCCTTCCTTCCTGCCAGGCAGGACTGATAATGTCTACCAAAATACTGACCACCTCCAGCTTTGGGAGAGAAGTCCCTGGAAGGAAGAAAAGATAAAATTGATAATTTGGCCTTCTCTCAAAATCATGATAGGAAGCTTTATAAAGACACCTGTAATTAAAGATGATCAGTGTCACAGGATGTGTGGAAGAATCCAGCGGCATGGAGCCATCTGTTGGCTTCCCAAGTATATCCACAATTTTCTTCAATTAACCATAGTAAAAAATTATGAAATTTCCAAAACTGTGTTTCTGCATTTAAATATGTAAGTAAGGACCTAAAAGCTCTGTATGTTCACTGTTCTAATGGATTTAATCTTGATTTCATGAGAGTAACTGCAATGATATGCTTTGGAAGTATACTACACCAAATACTGTTTTGCTTCCTTCATGTTTTTTCACACCCTTTATGACAAACATCTTGGATTCCTGGTTCTTCTTGAAAAGATCTTCCCACCTAAATAGCTTACTTTACAACTGCTTCTTTTGCCTACTGCCTAGGAACCTAATACTACTGATACTGCATCTACGAGTTTACTGCAGAAAATAAACAGCTCAGGTGAGTAAAAAAGTTCCCTCCAGATCATGTTTTCCCAGAATTTTGTTCTATAGATGTGGGTGATAAGTAGAAACATTTCTTGCTTTATCCTTTCCTGTAGTTTAATTTGTTCTTTGTGTTTGTATTTAGTTTGTGTGGCAAGATTTTGGTAGCAGGGGTCTGCTGGGGTGTCTTCTATGAGAAACCTCCAGAAGTTTCCCCCATGTCATGCCAGGTGGCTCCAGGATGGACCCACTGCTGACCAAGGCTGAGCCCATCAGCAACGGTGTTAGCACCTCAGGCATTACAGAGTTAAGAATGACACCAGCACGACACCAGCAGCTCTCAGGAGAAAGGAGTGAGAATATGTGAGAGGAACAACTTCGCACACACCAAGATCAGTGAAGAAGGAGGGGGAGGAGGTGCCAGAGCAGAGATCCCCCTGCAGCCCATGGAGAAGACCATGGTGAGGCAGCTTTGCCCCTGCAGCCCTTGGAGGCCACAGTGGAGCACATATCCACCTGCAGTGCACGGAGAACACCATAATGGTGCAGGTGGATGCCTGAAGGGGACTGTGATCCTGTGGGAAGCCCATGCTGGAGAAGTTCTGCAGCATGGTTTGTGAAGAACTGCAGCCTGGAGGAAGGATTCACATTAGAGAAGATTATGGAGAACTGTCTCCTGGAGGAAGGACCCCATGGTGAAGCAGGGGAAGAGTGTGAGGAGTCCCTGCTGTGGAGGAAGATGTGGCAGAGGCAATGTGTGACGAACTGACTGCAGCCTCCATTTCTCATCCCCCTGTGCTCCTAGTGCAGAGGAGGTAGAGAATTTGGAAGTGAAGTTAAGCCCTGGAAGAAGGGAGGGGAGAGGGAACATGGTTTAAGATTTGGGTTTATATATCACTACCCTACTCTGATTTGCTTGTTAATAAATCTGACTAATTGCCCCAAGATGAGTCTGCTTTGCCTCTGACAGTAATTGGTGAGTGATCTCTCTCTGTCTTTATCTCAACCCATGAGACTTCCACTGTATTTGCTCTTCCCTATCCAGCTGAGGAGGTGAATGACAGAGTGACTTTGGTGGGCACCCCACCGCAATGCTAACCCCTCCCCTGAGTGCCAAATGCATTGGACTCTCAGTATTTAGGGCTGGGACTGAAGTATCACTTACGGAATTGATTCCGTTCTGAAGAAACTGAGTGCAACACGTTATTACATGACTTAGGTTCTTCTTGCAGTGCCTCCAGCACATGAAGCTGAGTTGGTCTCTTGCATGGAATAGTTGTATTCTAAATGACAACAGTTTAAGCTGACCATCAGTATTGCCTGATGTTAGATGGAGAAGCGGACCTGGTTTGACTTGTACGCAGAAAGCAAATACCATGTATCTAAGAACTTCAAGACTGTGACCAAGAGATCCTTTAAACAGGAAAGGGGGGTGGGATTGGCAGGGATTCCACCTCTTTGATTTAACAGTTAGGTATAGGAATGCTGAAAATAAGCCTATGTAGTTCTTGATATCTCTGAGTGGTAGGCCTCCTTCTTTGGGTTAATCTCAGGTTTCTGTCTTCCATCTCCAGTAAAGCTAGGAAACAATTGTAGAAGCTCATAGGAAATAATTAAAACAGGTGAAACTTTAAAGGGCCACTTCAGATGGATGGCTCAGGCATAGAGACTTTTAGGCCTGATACAGAAAGTCACAGTTGCTGCTCTGAGTATGTTTTCAGACACAATGTATCTTAAATAAAACACAGTTTCCTTGTGAATAAGGATTCACTATTTTTTTCTCTTCCTGTTGGCTGAAAACAGAAATGCATTCTTTTTCTGAGAGGCAGGAGGCAAGATTCCGTATAAAGCCATACTCATCTCCTAGTCATGCCCAAACATATATGGGGATGGTGGGGAGGAAAGTCTGATGGAGGACAACAAAGTCTTTTCCCTGGCAATGAGAGACCTAGCTTGGGAGGTCCAAAGCAGCAAAGTCAATGGGAAGGGTGCACACAGCAGAACTGCAGAAGCAGAAACAGTCCCTAGTGGAGAATCATTTTTGGGTGGCTCAGACCATTTTGTTTTTCACCTTACAAACACAGAGGACTAAAAAGCATGGAAAAACAGAAAAGCTCAGACAAAAGGCCAAGATACCTAAAGTGGAAACAATCTTGAGATCTGTTTCTAGTCAGTGCTGCACATCTGTATGCATAACAAAGGTGCTACCCAGCTCATCACAAAATTAACAGCATAGAGTGATCCAAACTGAGAGCAGCAGAGGAATTGTGGATGAAGGCAGAGCACTCAAGCTGGGGGAGCTGGGGAGTTGTGTAACACCTGCTTGCAATACTGTTGGCGCTAGCTACCACTCTGAAACTGTCACTTTCCAAGTTTTCTGAAATAGTGTAATATGAAAACCTTAAGACAAAAGGACTGGTATTTCTGCAGAATTCTCTCTCTCTTATTTGCAGCCATCATACACCAACCAATTTCTGAGATGATGTGTTCAGTATCCTGTGGAACTCTAATGAACTCAATGAAGTTATTTAGGGTATAAATCAGAGTCGGTTTTGCTCTCTTTCCTTTAGATTTCATATGCTTATTACCCTCATAACTAGCGGGTCCCTCCTCCTTTTATTTCTGCAACTCATTTCCCACAGCTGTAGTATTTATTCAAAATCCTTGGCTCTTGTTTTGCCTCTCATTCTGCTGCCTGAATAATTTGATCCTCTGGAGTATACTACTTTAAAACTGTTGCGTACACCAGATGAGAGATATTTTTGCACCTCTTTTCCAAGGCCAGATTAGAAATGACATTATTTCTGTTTAGATAGCTAAAGACTGATCTCCAATTATATATATATATATATATACATATACATATACATATACATATACATATACATATACATATATATTTTTTGCTTGGGCTTGTATCTCTGTTTTTCAGTACACACATTGCAACACAGTCTCTGCCATAATTTTTAAGACTGCAAGCAGGGAGTTGAATGGGAGCCAGGGTATTATTTATTAAGACAGTCTGGGCAGTCAGTGAGGTAAAAGCAAGTAATTTGTTTTGTATATAATGCCCCTTGATGTTATTTCTGTTTGTCATGCTAATATTGTTCTAGATCTCTGCTGTGTCAAGTGCAGACAGGAAACTAGTCAAGAGTGGTGTGTCCTTGACAAAAAGTACATTTAGAAACAATAAAATATAATTACTTTGAACATTCAAACACAGTAAGAGCATTAATTGTTAATTTCTGAGGTCCTTGTGGAGATAGCTGTTTTTAGAATGGCTAGCATTGAAACAAAATTAACTAACTACAGTTTCTTGTCTCCTCTGTTTAAATTCGGGAAGGAAAATGTCCAAGATTCATGGACTAGGCAAGCCTTCATTTCAAACAGAATCACAGAATCATTGAACAAGATAATGGTTTGGGTTGGAAGGGCCCATAAAGACCATCTCATTCCAAGCTCCCTGCCATGGGCAGGGATGCCACCCACTATATCTGGTTGCTTAGAGCCCCATCTAACCTGCCACAAAACACCTGCAGGGATGAGGCACCCACAATCCCTCCAGGCAACCTGTTCAAGTGCTTCACCATCTTCTGAGTAAATAATTTCTTCCTAACATCTAATCTAAATTTTCCCTCTTTCAGTTTAAAACCCTTGTCCTGTCACTATCTGCCTGTATAAAAAGTCTCTTTGCTTTTTATAATCCCTCTTTAGTTACTGGAAGGTGCTGGAAGGTCTCCTTGAAGTCTTTTCTCCAGGCTGAACAACCCCAGTTCCCTCAGCCTGTCTTCACAGGAGAGATGCTCCAGCCCTTGGTCACCTTCGTGGCCCTCATCTAGACTCTCTCCAACAGGTCCACATCATTCTTATGCTGAGGACCCCAGAGCTAGATGCAGCACTCCAGCTAGGGCACTCTGCCCTCTCATAAGGGCAGAGTAGAGGTGCAGAATTCCCTCCCTCACCCTGCTGGCCACGCTGCTTTTGGGGCAGCGAGCACACACTGTTGGCTCATGTCCAACTTTTCATCAAATAGTAATATAATAGCAATACAAATACTTAGCTTTAAACATAAGGATTGAAATTTCAGTCCTTTCATCTTTTTAACCACACTTCAAAACAATTCTGCAGGACAACATCTGATGTGTTTCCTCTGAACTTCTTATTTTTATGTATTACAGAATCACAGAACCATTTAGGTTGGAAAAGACCAAGATCATCGAGTCCAGCCTTTGACCAGTCACCAACTTGTCAACTAGACCACTGCACTAAGTGCCACGTCCAGTTGTTTCTTGGACACTTCCAGGGATGGTGGCTCCACCACCTCTCTGGGGAATCTGTTCCAATGCTTGACAACCCTTCTCATGAAGGATTTCTTCCAGCCTGATATCCATCCTGAACCTCCCCTGGCACAGCTTGAGACCATGTTGTCTTGTCCTGTCACTTGTTGCCTGGCAGAAGAGGCTGACTCCCACTTCACTACAACCTCCTTTCAGGGAGTTGTAGTGAGCAGTAAGGTCTCCCCTGAGCCTCTTTTTCTCCAGGCTAAACAATCTCAACTCCCCCAATTGCTCCTCATAGGACTTACTCTCTAGACCCTTCACCACCTTCATTACCCTTCTCTGGACATGCTTCAGCACCTCAATGTCTTTCTTGAAGCAAGAGGCCCGGAACTGGACACAGCAATGCTTCGAGTTCCAGATGAAAGTTCAGACTGGTGTTTTCTTTCTAACTGGTGTTAATACTTAGTCTTGACATATGTTTGCCTGGTTTCTGAAAATACTTTTCAGTTAAAGAGTGACCTATAGTGCTAAGTTCAGAACTAGGACTTGGAATGTGGTTTGCCAAAATAAGAGCTGGAAACCATGCGTGTCAGTTTTTGTCCACACATTCTTTTATTTATCAATAAAATGTGTATACAGATATTGAAATATTTTACACACACACAAACATATCTGTGTATGTATACAAACATGCATATACATATAAGAGGCATGAAAATGTACACTTTGTTACTAACTGTAACCATTATTTGGCATTGCAGAGATCTGGCTTAGTCCAGAACAGAAAAGTCTGTAACAGCTTTCTTCTCTGCTACCAGGAGGATTCTCACATTCTCTTGTAAGATACTAAAATTTTCTACCAGTTTGACCCCTTCTGTAGTGCCTGGTGAAATCCGACAGCAATCAATTGTTGTTAGTTATTGGCCAACACACAGTTTTTAAACTGTAGCAGTGATGTAAGATGCCTTAGGGCATACTTTGATCTCATGTGCTTTAGCAAAAATGGAACATGAGGCAGAACAAACAATAAAGATATCCCCTTTTACTTACTAAAGAGCATCTTTTAAATTTGGAACAAAGTTTCACACTAAATGTTTCTCATTACCATTGTCAATACAAAGCTAATGTTGAAGACAATGGTTAGAACATTAATCATGTAGATTAGAGGAAATGTCCTAGCTAAACTGACTAAGCGGAGGCATTCTGGAGAATGTTTGCTCTAGGAGTTAGTCACCCTTCCACAGTCACAGAGCTGGCTTCCACTAACACAGAGGTAGCTGGCTGTGGGGTTGACTATTTTTAGTATGAATACATAGAGATGACTAACACTGCATCATGCCTTGGAGTGAACACGTAGCATTTGTCAGAAATACATGTTCAACAGAATTTAAGAAATACCATGAGTGACTGTATCTGTGTCTAATGAATTTCTCATAAAGAGGAAGTGATTGAGCACACAAGGCAACTTCTCCATACAAAGAAATAGTGAGTTTGGTGAGCACAGAGGAAGAAATGTGTCTCTCTTAAAATGATCATCAAGGAAAAGAAAGTAATGGAATAAGCCAGAAAGATTATCATGCTCCACATTGTCCTGGTGTCTATCATGATGCTTGTGAAGTCCAGTGGAAATGGATGTATATATGAGATCACCAAATCTCAGTGGGGCAGAGACGATTCCACAATTGTGCACTTGGTGTTAAGTATTTGAAAGATGTAAAACATGTAAGGCTGTAAGATGAGGTGCTGAAGGAGATACGAAATATATCTCTTTGTGCTATTATACTTTTTATCACATAGAAGAAATATGATTGTGACAACAATCAGTGGACGCATAAAACTGAAAAAAGGAAAACACGTATAAATAGCAAGGAAGCCCTGTAATTATTCCTTCTCCATATATGCACACAATACATCTTTTCAACAGTCAAAAGGGGAGTTGAAGTTCAGCTTCTGGTGCACAAAGATGTATAGCAAGTACTCAGTATACTTGCATAAATGTCAGAATTTAGCATGGTAAAACACTCAGCCAACTCATATGACAACTTGAAGAGAAAAAAGGGAGGAATAAAAGGAGTGAGCTAGTTCAGAGCAAGCAGACAGTAGTCTGTCATGCAAATGGAAGTATTCTTTCTTGTTTCACGTGCAAATCATCTGCAGATTTCTTTCTATGGCTGCACTGTGTTCACTTATTTCTAACTTTTATTATTTTAGGAGGAATGATATTTTATCACCAACAAGTACTATCTACATAATTGAGCTCATCTTCCACACCCTGGCATACTACACTGTGGGTAGTGCGATGCATGAGAATCCATGGTGTCATTTTGACATTACAACCTTTGCATCTTCTGGAGTGGCAGGCTTGCTTGAAACTGACTTGGTTGAGCTACCATTGAAATAACAAAATATAAGCATCAGACAAGAAAGACTCACAGATACAAAAGAGCCATATGTAGCTTCTATACACTGAGGGCTCTGGTAAGGAACTGAAGCTGGCTAAATAAAGTTATTTGAAAGGACTGGACAGAAGTTCTGTCTCAGGTTGTATTCCATGCAATTTAGTGACTTTTGTATGCTGGTGGAAGTTGATACTAGAGAGAATGTAGTCTGTAAAATCCACAGTGCAATCATGCCAATTTTGATGTTTTCCATTTACTGTGAAGGGTCCTGAAAAGGTCCTATATATTAATCTTCTTTTCTTTTTTTTACCCCCAGAAACAGCACCAGCTGTCCTCTCTGTATGTGAGAGTATAGTTATTTGTATTAAATCAAGGATGCTTTGAAATTACATAAATAGGACATCTTCAAAAACAAAAAAGAAAAGATCAGATACTGATAGTCATGTGCATGGATAATGGAGATCTTCTCATTAGAATAATAGAATTGTTAAGGTTGGACAAGACCCCTAAGATCAAGTTCAACTTAACCAACTTAACCTCTGCCGTATTCACCATTAAACTGTATCCCCAAGTGCCACACCTACATGCCTTTTGAACATTTCCAGGGATGGTGATTTCACCACTGCCCTGTGCAGCCTGTTACAATGTATGACCACCCTTTCAGTACAGAATTTTTTCCTAATATCTGATCTAAACCTCCCCTGGTATAACTTGAAGCCATTTCCTCTTGTCCTGTTTTTACCTGGGAGAACAGACTGACCCCTGCACCATTATGACCTCTAGAATAATAAATTAAAGTTGGAAAAGACCTCTAAGATCATCAAGTCCAGCTGGTAACCCAGCATTGCCTTGTTCACCGCTAAACCATATCCCAAAGTGCCACATTAGGGGGCTTGAGAGCCACATAGGAAGCACAGCACAGTGTATTGTAGGGTTGAACCTACTCTGTGTGTTACAGACCACGTGGGGAAGAGCACACAGTCAATGAAATTTCACCGTAGGTTTTTCCAGCTGTCTGACATAGGTCCACTGGAAAAACAAGGGGACAAGATACATTTTACAATTGTTTCACCTTTGCAGCTGGCCATGTCTCGGCTACTGCACATAAAGTGGGGCTTAGGAGACCAGACATGCCATCTTCCCACAAAGGAGAAAGGTGACAAAACGTAACAGAAACTGGAAATATAGCTCAGGCAATGAGTCACTCCTTTGTGACATTCTCTGCTACGGTATGGGAAGAAAGTTCGGCATTCTTCTCCTGTAATGTTCAGCTGTGGAGCTAATTTCAAATGAAGCCACACACGTATATGACACACCCAAACCCATACTTCATTATGAGGGATGTCCTAAGTTTTAGAGCCAAATTTACATCAGTCATGTAAGGACACAGTGTCCTCATTTCAGTTATAGTAAATTACTGCATGAGAAACACTGAATCATATCAGTGTTTCTCATAATCAGTTCAGATTTAAAGGCTTTATATTTAATTTTTATCTCCTTGCCCTCTTTGTTTGTATATTCATTTTAGAATTTTGACTATGTCATCATGCTTTATTAAAAATCCTCACTAAACCTTATAGACTATTGGGAATAACTCTTCCCTTTATAGAATTTAAATCAGTAAATAAATTATGTTGTAAGCAACCTTCTGTAAAAACCTTGTCTCAGAAAACACATTTTTTCATCCTTTGTAATCAGTATGAAGTGATAGCGTATGAACTCACGTTTCAAATATCAAAGAAAGTTTTACAAATACTGGAAAAACAAAAAAAATTTGTAAGAATCATTCTAGGGCACAGTATTCTACTTTTGAAAAAAAATAAATCTATTGTCTATTTGTTGCTTACTTATTTTTTTCTTTTTTTGTTTGTTTGTTTTTGTTCTGTTTTCTGAAGAAATATTTTTGAAAGACACTTCTCTAAATGGCATTTTTTCTGGAGCATTTTCTTTATTTGTTGCAGTAATGTTTATATCCTTTTTTACAGGGCTCAGATACTTCAATACCAAAACTTACATATCTATCACTTCAGTACAGCCATCTCTGAGGTGCAATACAGAAACTACTGTAGTAGCAAAAATATTCACTAATGGATTAAATAACAACTCCTCTTTTATTGCTTCTTCCTTAATAACATATTAGTTATTTAGATGATTGTATACTGAGAAACACCTGCAGCATTATTTTTTAGTAAACCAAAATCTGTAAAAGTAGCTGGTCTCATCTCACTATAAATGCTATTTGTCAAATTTGTCATCTTTCCATAAATCTCTGAATGTCCAACTTATAAAGAGATCACTGTAAACTTGAATAGCTGTGATTTTCTAAGAAACAGATGAACTGGGGAATGTAGGGGAGAAGAGACTATTTTCCCAAGCTGTGCACATTTTTAATATGCATATATAATTTTGGGTCCTGCTGCTTGCTTCTTTTTGTTTTAAACAAGTCTTTGTTCCTGTTTCTGACACTGAAACTATGTCAGATGCAAGGAGGGGGACCAAGCTGACAAATTCAGATACCATCATCTCTTGGGGACACTTAGTGACTCAGAGCAATACAGTAAAAATGGTACTACACTGCCTGCTAGCTCTCCTTTAACCCCATTAGAAAAAAAATTGAAGTGCTTAAAACAGGGCCAAAGAGACAAACAGGGAAAGCAGAAAAGAGATCGATTAACTTGTTCTTACTGTCTTTAACAGTAAATATATTGAATTAATTTTATTGAAATGTAATTTATTGATGTATTGAATTCATTTGCTGTCATCCTTTCTCTCAGTGAATAGTACAAAGCTGTGCAGAATTCAGGTATATTGTAAAATCAAAGAAAAAGCATCAGCTGAAATACAATCACATTTTTGCCTTAAACACATATGGTTGACACTACTAAACATAATGCATCACTGAGTCATACAGAATGGCAAAACACATTTATTTTTCTCTATATTTTATATTTGTTTATATTAGGTTCTGACAGCATTTTTGCTGCTTCTCATATAAAGTCTGTCCCCCCTGTTGCTTTGTGGATCTTTCAGACAGCACAAAGGATCTTAAGGACATGGTTCTGAGTCATACTCCAGCTTGAAATATCTTTATTTTCTTTTTAAAGATCTGAGATTTCAATAACTCTGATACTTTATGTAAAAAATAGTAACTTTATATGCACATACACTACTAGAATTATACATTGTGCCTGTCTTTTGCTTATTCTCATTCTACTAAATCAATTTACATATTCAGAACCTAATATAAACATGTATTTATTCACCTTGAATGCTCACCTGTGAGATCAGTCAATATTGCTGTTTCTTTCTCCCACCATAGGAAAATAAGGGTCAAGAAATATCTTATCTTATTCAAACCTACAACAGATTTAAATTCTCAGACTGAGGAAAATTCTCTGGATTTTAGGCCTACAAGTGTATTACAATACTGAACTTCTTACAGAGCCCATTAATTTTTTTTTCCTCATTTAAATGCCCTGGACATTTTAGATCTTCTTTCATTCCCCCTTCCCAACAATGACCTGACCAGGATGTAGCCTACTACAGAGACCGGATTTATTTTAAATGCCAATTCCCATCAGGAATCCTTTTAACTACAGAGAAGCAATCAAATACCAATTAAACTGACCTACCTGTTACCTGGAAAAAAAGTAGAATTTGAAGTTCAGTTCTTGAAGTAATTACCTGGATCTAACAGGCAGGACTTGGACTAAATCTTGCCTGGGGCAGGCTTTTCTGACACAATAATTAGCCCAAAGGAAAAGAAAACAACAAACATAAATCCCCCCAAACCTAATACGTGTGTGATCAGGTAACAGAAGCTGAAACTAGAGGGCAAAGGAAAGAGTTCTCAGGATTTTTCTGTCTCAAGTAGACTAATTTTACCATGTCCCCCTGCATACAGCAGCAGTGCTCTGTGCCACAGATGGGTGGTGACACTCTTAACAGCCTTGAACTTTTAATCTCATTCTTTTTCCTGGATAGAAATTCACTCACTTCGCAGAAGTAAGGATCTATTTACATGAATCTAACAAAGAGAGAAAAAATCCTTGTAAGAAAAAAGCTTGTAAGTTTTGAAGACATGTGAGGCAAACAACATCAAGATCTTGCACAGATGAAGATGGTATTTCTTATGATGATGTATACAGAAGGTGTCTAAAACTCAATGCCTGTGACTGATATCAGATTTGTTTGTGAACCTGACTTGAAAGGGACTGGTATTCTCTACAGGCACTTATATGTTACAGTTTTTCACTTGTAAGTTCACTTTATTATGAGATTCAGAGTACTCCATAGGCAGTGACATTGATTTCTTACTTGGACCAAAGTAGATGAATGGCCCTAAAATTAAGGATGGTATAACTGCTATATAAAGGAGAAAAATCCTTTGGGTGCTTTATTCGCTGGACTCCATGAGGGTGCAAGAAGAATTAAGATGATTTTGCAGCACTGCATCATATTTCACAGGCCACTACAGTACAAAATTTCAGTTAACTGACCAGGTATTCCCCAATTTATGGCAGGAATTGTAATACACTTTAGACATTGAAGTTTGGAGTATTGTCGTCCTTTCATATTCCTGTACATATGGCAGAGGCAGAACTAGAGAGTCTTACTGAAAAAGAGTAAGGTGCTTAGGTAGAGGTGTATTCTAGAATGTTGAATACAAAAAAATATAGTGGGTGAGGTTTTGAATACAAGAACTCTCTACAGATGAAACTAACTGCAGGACCATTCTGTGCTGCTAAGAAAGACACACTGATTCTGCAGTCAGAAGAGCCTAACTTCAAACAGCCAACATAGCTACATAAACTACTTGAAAAAAAGATTTACTCAGTTTTTCCATTTACAACTGAGGATGACAATTCTGTTCTAATTGCACAAGTATAAGGAGACAACAATTTAGTAAATTTTTAGAAAATACTTTCTTCATCTAACTACCATGTCTGATGGGAAGCAGATGCTACACAAATCTTAATGCAACAAAATACTTAAACAATTACCATGCTTAAATACGTCATGTTATATTGATGAAGGCCTAATATACAAAGCTTCTAGATGCTTTGTATGTGTAAATATTATAGAACTTTTTCTGGGAATTATACTAACAGGTAATTATTGTAAACTCTTTTTATTACATTAAAAAAAAAGTCATTGACAGCAACAGTCACAAAATGACTTATTTATGTTTCTGTTTACTTATAAATTCAGCTAATTCAGTGCTGTAAAATGACTTGTTTGAGTTTTACATAGTGAGAGTAGAGAAACCTTTATTTTCTGCCTGGTGGTTCTGTGGTAATTCAGTATCACCACATCTCACCCACCCTGCTTCGTCAGAGGATGATTACAGAATTGCCACAAAGAGGAGACAGAGGTAGATTAAAAAACCGTCAGGCTGAGAATGACATTAGTTCTCCATCTCCCATGTCCTAAATAATGTCACTAACCATTATTTCAAACACAACCGATAGCAATTCAACTTCTGTTTTCTGTGTAAGAACAAGCATGGGATAATCTCTGTTATAGAAGTTTCTATGGGTGCTGATGGGTAAAGACTGAATTTTAACATAGTCTTACTGCATATCCTAGAGAGAGACAAGGTTTCTGGAAGTCTGAGGAGAACCAGAGCCAATATCATGGGAAAGCACTGAGAACATGGCAGTCTGAACACTGAGATTTGTAGTCCATCTTAACTCTCCTGCATGTGGCAAGAAATGAATATTCACAAATCTCTGCACAGAAAAACCATCAAGTTTCACGTGTCCTAAAGCTGCTTAAGGAATCTGAGAGACCTGAAGATCACTAGCCAGATGAATCTAAGTCCATGGCTAGCATTTGGTGCTGCATTTAATTTTAATAAGACACAGAAAGGAAAAATATAAAATTTTTTCCCCTTTTTTTTTTTTTTTTTTTTTTTTTTTTTTTTTTTTGTTAAACTGAAGATACAGTGTTCCCCATGTAGTTTCAACTTTACAAATGCCACAGTCATATAAACATATTGCATTGCTTTAAATTACCTGTAGATTTACAGGTCTTTTTCCAGGTGTCTTTTAAAACTGCTCCTTAACAGAATGTGGGAAAAAAAAGTTGTGGGCATTATTTCCTTGACTGGTCACTAGACTCTACAAAGTAAACTGTCCTTCATGGGATAAAAGCAAATGACAGTCAGAAAAGTAACAGAAACTCTCTGAACCCCATTAGGTGAAAATATTGCCCATTTTTGTTCACTGAGTTACCATGGGGCACATGATTATCACTATTTTAAAGCCATGCTTCGTTTAGATAAGTAATCAACGGAATTGGCTTTATAGAACTGCTGAACTAAATCTAGTCACAAGTGTAAGCTTTATGAAATGAGAAAACATCTGCTGCACTGATGCACCAGCATAAAAAATAATTGTGAACTTTACATACCATGGATATGCAAATTAAAATTACAAGAGCTGGAATTATTTAAAATAAAAAAGAAATTGTACAGGTAGTAAGTGTATTCTGAAAAAATCTGCCTAATTCTGTCAATTTAAGGAAGTGTAAATTAAACTTGTAACAGCAAATTGTTAAATTAGTTGTCCAGTTAAAAGAGCTCCAGAAATTTGATCCTTAATTAAATGTTGATATTAATAACTCTGACAGTGTTAGGGTCACAGATATTTTAGTTTTGAAGTATGTTACATGACACTACAACTGTTAAATACTTTTTCTGCACAGAGGTTATGGTAAACTGTTAATGGTGTATAGACATGGCTGCCAAAAGCAGCAACTGAAATGTAAAAGACTAATTCCCTGTTAAGTCTGAATTTCACAGAATAAATCAATTTGTAAACTGTAGACAAACAGCTAAAGGAAATTCTGATTTGATATTTTCATAGAAATTAATAAATACAGGTACTTGCACTGGACAAGTTCAGCCCTTGTTGTTATCAAAATGAATGCTAATGATATTCTCGAGCAAGTACAGGATCTGTAAATACACCAGCATTTTCCCCTTCAGTAAGTGTATCTTTAACTAGATTTCAGATGCTCCTGTAATTCATCCTGTATAATCCAGTTATTGCCAACAACAAAGAGTAGAAGACAAAAGCAATCGACATGGCAACTTCAGAGTTAAGGGCAAACAACATGCGGTATTAAGAACGCAGAACTGAAAACCAGGGCTCCAGCTGAGTTCTCCTTTTGTGGTTTCTGCTTGTTGTGTTGCCTCCTTGCTTGCCACAGTCTGACATGAGCCTTCCCAGCCACGGTTTCTACCAGCACATACTGGCTGAGTACCAACCAACAGACACAATCAGGGAAGGTGCACTCCCATCAATGCTGCGGAAGCATAACATGTCTGAGCTGAAATTGTCCCTAGATGAGTGCAGCTGTGCTCTATGTTTCATCGAATGGGGATAAGAATCAAAATGACCATCTGCAAATTCTTTTCTTTTGTCTCCTTAAGTCTTTATTTTAGTGGTGTGGGGATTGGCTTCTGCTGGAAACAACTGCAGCTTCTATGGGAATGATTAGGCCAACAAATTGTGGAACCATAATTTCTGCCCCGAAACTGGGGACTCAGCAGGCTTGTACTGAGAAGCTTTAGGTAACATGAAATTGATTTCATTAAACTCGGACTTCTGTCTTCTCATGTATTAGCAAAAGATGTTTTAGACTGAAATTTGTAATTTTGAAAAAGAAAAACGTCTTCCATTATTATAAATACTTACAGAAATGTGTGTGGAAATCACTGCAGACTCCAAAAAACATATGAAATCAGCAACTTAACAGATTTGGAATTATGTTGTTGTTTGTGGGTGTTTTGGCTGCTTTTCTTACAGAGAAAAGAGATAGAAAACAGGTATAAAAGAAAGAGACAATAACTGGTAAAAATATTATCCAAGTTTTATTTGATGCTACATGGTGATGAAATCAAACAGTGTAATGTAGTCTAAAAATGCCAGAGTAGAAAAGAAAGCAAGGATAGTGTAGAATGGGTTGTGAAAGAGCTCCCCCAGTCACAAACTGATAGGTAGCTTTCTTTACTAATTACCGAATTTTTTTAAGGAGCACTCATAGCACACTGTAGCTAAAGTCAATCTGGGCTCAAAGTTTTGAATATCTTGCTTCTTTAAAAGGAAAATTCAAAGGATTTTGTATCTGTGTGTGTGGGGGTTTAAGTTGATTTCAGTAAGAGATGTTTTGGTCTGACATAATTACAGCAATATGTTACAAGAAGATGAATATAGGACATTATTGCATTGATCTTATTTTTAATGTGTATGAGTATCCTTCTTTTATATGGTTACCAGTTTATTACAGAATGGATAAAGAAAACCTTATGATTTTCCATTTTTACATCCAGGGTTCCATGGAGAAAACAGAAGTGTCTGTTCTAAGTCATGTAAACTACCCAAAAGCATCCTGCCAAACATGAAAAAAATAAGGCTGCTGTTCTTGGTGTTGTCAGTCACAATATTAGCCATGGGAATTCAGCTTGTCAGAAATTCAGTTTTTTGCTGTTATTATAGAATGAAAAGATGGCATTTTGCTGCTGTGGAATGGTAATAATATGCACAATGGAATCTCAAGTCCCACTTCTTGGGTAAGTTCTGCCTCAGGAGAACTTGAAAATTACCTGACAAGAACAAATAATGGTAAACACAAAGTGCTTTTCAGTGAAGCTGGCAATGCTTTGAAAGAAATCTTTCTTGATACACGAAAGTAGGGGCACATGTGAAAGAATATAAATCCTGTACCCGGAAGTTCACTCAGAGCAGTTTTCAATACTAATACTGTAGTGCTAGTACTACTTACTTAGATCATCTTCACAGAGTTCATGATAGTTTTTCTGGGAATGATTGCAGAACTTTCCAGGAACGGCAAGGCAAGGCAAGGCAAAGCAAGGAAAAAGCTATATGTGAGATGCACTAAGTCCCAAATATTTAAAGCTAGGGGTGTTACTGGGTTTCTCACACAGAAACTGTTTTGAATGAAAAACCCAAAATCAACTCAATAACAGTTCATATGGTACTGCTTGTGATCGATGGACATTCAGTATTTTGTTTTACTTTTAAACGCCTCATCCAAGATAGCTAAAGAACAGTCTTGTGGATGCTGTTTCTCTGATCAGAAGATGGACTAGACCCTAAAACAAGCCAGGTTTTTACTGATCTATTTGTTCTCCCTATCAAAGCCATGTTAGCAAGCAACTTCAAACACAAATGAGTAACAGTACTTCCACTTTAAAAGGTTCTTTTTTCATGAATCTGGATAACTTAATTCTATTACAAAATGGCCATTTATGATTTGTATAAGCAAAAAATCACAGCAGGATGTGGCTTACTGAGAGATAACCATATGCCCCATGGCTTTGCTGTTATACCCATAAATACTCAATTAAGATGATCCTCTCGTTGAAGTTGGTGACAAAACACACACTCCATTCAGTGGGAGCACACCCAGGCCTTAATGAAAGAAACACATAAAATGCTGTCTTCTTCTGGTTCTGGAAACCTCATGGAAACCTATGGGATTCTTGAGAAAACTTGGGACCAAAGTACGCAGACTGAAGTGATTTAGGATGGGAAGTTCTTTCTAATCGTGCTTGATCTGAATGAAAATCAGACTGTCATCTGTTTGAGACTAGTAATATTGCTATACATCCTTTCATCTCAGAGTGAAACTAGAGCTGAAATTCCTATTTATTGTGTTGTGTTATTTTGAAAATTTTCAGTGTAGAAATAAGGAAATACTTGATTTCAGCATTTTCCCAATGAAATATTTTGATATGGCCAAATGGAAGGCTTTTGCTTAATACACAGGTCATGTGTCTTTGATGAAGTACCACCCACCTAATTGGAAAAGAGAGTTTGACCAAGAAACACTAGCCTGCAAGAGGAAATATGAGTATGAGACATGTATAGCAAAGCAGCTGCAGAGGAATATTGATTTCAGTATGTGCTGACTTCAAATGAAACATTTCAGATTAGTTCAGCAAACCAGAATATTTGGTTTCATATTCAGTCAACTGGAAAGCATCTTTTTTCTTGTTTTTCCTAATGGGAAAGGGAGGGGATTCTACACNCATGTTTTCTATAAGGAAAAAAAAAATAGTCCAAAACATTTTGATATAAAGTCTTCACCTAGCTCTGAGGTTTATGAAATCCCATGACAGTTCTGCAGGCCAGACCTATTGGTAATAAAAGACAAAGGAAGTTGCTTCTTGACTTCTCTTTAAAAGTTTTCACCGGGCTAAGAAAGATGCAAGATTGATTTTATTTCACGGCTTCTTGCTTTAGTGTGAGCAAGATGACATCTGCCAGGAACTTCCTCTTAATGGCCAAGAATTTTGATGAAATAAAAAAATAGAAAAGCTGAAATTAATTAGCACTTTTTTTTCAGAAGTGTTAGATGAACAGCCACTGACTTGGAGACCTTTCTATGGTACAAGGTCCAAAAGTAATTTTTTAAAAGTAATTAGTAGACAACACAGCAAAAGCTTACATCTCCATGATTACTGTTTTCCTTCATTTATTTAATACTTAACAAAAGAATCTGTGTCTCAAAGATTGTAAGCAACTAGCATTAAATATATTTATAGATAATCTGAAAATTCAGAAGAGAATAAAACTGAATGGATGGACTTTTCATTACGTTATGCTCTATATCTTGGTGAAATAGGGAAGACTAATTCCTTGCCATTTGCAGCTGCTTAGGCAAATTTAAGAATTCTTTACTACAGAAGCATAATATTGGCTGCATTATTTGGTTTCTTAAATGGTATCTGTATCTTACTTTCTTTTCTTATTCAAACTCTATTCTCCTTCCTAGGCCTCTTCAGTACAAACACCTAAACCAAATTGTGTTCATCATTTAAAAGTATGAGGGAAGAAGGAAAAGAATCAGAACAATCAGCCAGCTTAGCAGCCAACAAAATTCAAAGGCACTTGTATGGCTGGAAAACACTGCCTCTATTAAATTCCATTAGAATTCACTGTCATCCTACAAGTGTGAGGCAGCCATTACATCAGGTTTTTTTAGCAGAAAGTGTTATATATGAATTTTGTTTGGACACTTGTGTGAGATACCGTTGCTTAAGAGCGGTGTAGGTGCATGACTTACCAGTGAAGGCTGCAAAAATTGCATTTCAGGAATGA
Organism: Dicrurus megarhynchus; assembly: GCA_013399195.1. Lineage (NCBI taxonomy): Eukaryota > Metazoa > Chordata > Aves > Passeriformes > Dicruridae > Dicrurus > Dicrurus megarhynchus. The sequence continues at coordinate 572,368 of VXAD01007755.1, read as the reverse complement.
AAGTCCAGATACATGTTTGTGTATGTGTTTATGTCAAAATACAGGAAATAGGAGTATTACAATGAAACAATGCAAAGTACATCACACATCCATGGGTTGTTTTCTTCAACTGCTTTCTCTGCAATTTGTCTTCATTCTTCTGGAAGCTGGTTCTTACGGGTTTAAAAACTGATTACTCAAATATGTTTAGGCAAATGACCAATCCATTTAAATTGCAGATGAGGAGCATTTATTTCCCTATAGTGAATACAAGAAATATAATAAAAAAAAATCAAAAATCAGAAGTTTTAGGCAATATCACTGCTAAAGATTATTCTCCAATTTTGGACTGGAATCCTGATGCAATTGTTAAAAAATCCTCGTTCACACAACTATAGGACTTCCTGATCTAAGAGAATATGCCAGGTAAGACGTAACAGCATTCTGCCTCATTTGCTGTAGTAGAAATGACTCCGTTAGTAACAATACTCTTAATAAATCTATCCATGCCACTTAGTCTAAGGATAAGTACACAAAGACTTAGAGCTAGGTTAAAAAGTGCTGGGAAAAATACTTGCCAGTATTGCCAACAGTCCAGGAATCTTTCTATGTAATTATGTGCCAGCTAGTTTTCACACTCAATTCAAAACACTTTGTTTCTGAAAAATGCTGCTGGACAAAATATATTTGGTCAGTAAAGAAACTAGGGACATTATTGTGTGGAAATGGCTAGATCAGCCTACCTAGAATAAAATAAACATGAAATTCAAACCATCAGGGAACATATCTAATCTCTTGAAAACTTTTTTTAAGCTATTGAGAAGTTATGTCTTGGCACTTCTCTGTTTCAGCCAGAACTGAAATCGGAAATGCCAAAATACTGTCCTGAACTACAGCTGACCTGAATGAAACAAGGAAGCACTACAAAGTCACAAGACAGACTATTTTTAGGAAATTGCCATCTAATTTCCCAACTGGAGAAGTTTGGATGAGATCGGGTAAACTCTGGAAACTGCTAAACCTCTGGATGTATATCTGAACTGAACCACCAATCCTTTGTGACTCATCTGTTACTGAAGTCCACATTTTGTGGCGATGACTATAAATAAAATAGTTTTACTTTGAGAAAGAAAGGAGGAAACACAACATACTACACAAATCAGAGGTTTGCCTGCATTATCCCTCAAATTAGAACTGTACTGTACATTCAATTGTACTGATCATAGTGATTTAAATAAAGGGTACATCCCTGAAGTCATTGGAGCTAAACTGGTTTATCTGGGAAAATATTTCTGCCATATCTGTTCATGACATGCAGAAGTAAACTGCAGATATACTGGGCCTTATTAATCCGTGATATAAACTTCCATTGCTTCAATGATATTTCATTACGAATAAAGTTGATGAACTAATCCTAGCTTGTTTATCTTTCTCTTTAATCACTGGCTTTTGATGTTGTACTGGCAAAGCTCATAATGGTGACTGTGTTGAAATGGTGCTTATAGTCACGGTGGCTTAACCTCTGTCAGCCATATCTGTTGTTTATCTATGAAGAAAAATCTGCCTTGTAAATCTAGTATGGGTACTATGTAATCTAGGGCTTGAAAAAGAGCTGGTTTTGCTCTTTAAAAAACAGATGTGTTGAAGATTGACAGAAACTCTTGCTAAAAAGTGTTAAGCTTTTTATGAGGCTTTAACATTTTTGTGTACTTTTCATCAGCCCGAAGTCTGAAAATGAACCAACACTATGAATAAGGTGTTCCTTTCTCTGTAGACAGTTTATAACTTAATCCTAGTTTAATTATTTAAATCAGCAACTGCCTCTATATTAATCTTCTTAAGCAAAATGGTAAACTAAAGTAATTTCTTTTATGTGCATAACCTACGAGTATGGGAAAATACATCACTTATTTACTTAGTTTACAAAGTTACAGGGGGTGGGAACTTTCAAGGGACTGGATTGAAATGACATAAAAGTCAGGAAATGACCCCTGCGATGGGATTCCAGAGGCGGCAGATTAGAAACAATGTCCTCTTACAGCTTCTGTAACTTTGGAACATACCATCCCAGCACGCAGTTGGGGTAGTGGAGCCAGCCACCTGAGCTCCAGAGAGCAATAGTTTTGTGAAGTATGATCCCAAAGAATACGTCTGTATGTAAAGAGTGGGGAAACAAAAGCGAGTCCCAGCTGTCTTTCAGCGCTCACGCCAGTGCTAAAAAGGAAGTCTTCATCCCACTGGACTAATTCAGGATGCCAAACGGGTGTCCTTGGGGAGTTTTGTTCAGGCAGCGAATCCTGTGTCGGTCAGATAGCGTGCTCCAGCCAAGCTCGCCGTGGCCAGAGCGCGGTGCGGAAGGGAAGCTGCTCTCCATGCTGAATGGCGCCTTTGTTCGCCCTGCCGCAGCAGTTACATTCTGCAGGCCCTGCAGATACAACAGTGGCTGTATGAGAGCGGAATGGAAATGAGATGTTGGCTTCCCCCAAAAGTTCTGCTTCTTTCCATTAAAACTGCAAAGGAATTCTGGCAACTGAAAAATAACCCTTCCTATCGAGCAATATTTTCCTGTGTCTAAAAGCCAAAGGAGCCAAAAGCATAAAGTGAAGCTAAAATACAGCCTAGGTGGGCATATTATAGGTTGAACATTTTGTAAGTTGGTTACCTTCCAAAACAGAACCAAGGCTTGCTGGCAAATTAAAGACAAAAATCATATAGTGGCTGCAAACCACCTGTAAATCCATAAGCCCTAAATGACAGTAGAACTGAAATGCACCTAGGACTGCTCTGTTTGCTAAACAAGTTCCTTAGTATGTACCAGTTGTAAAGGTAAATAGTTTAGCCCTTGATCTGTGCACCATTTTCAGTCTTTCTGGGCCAAAATCCCTGTCTGTCAAGAAAGAAGGCCATTTTAAAATGACCATAGATTGAGTTCTTCCATGTAGGAGTAAACTGCCAGCAAGCTATGGGGTGTCATATTGTCTTTTCTAAATAGAAGAAGGGAGTCCCCTTCTTTGGCTACTGCCTAGTGGGAATCAGCCTATTAATAGAGAACTCTCTACTCTCTTTTCATGATTAATTTTAGAAAAGCAACATCGAGAGCTTTTTTCCTTGATTGTCTGCTTCCATACAGACCTTGCTTATATCCAAAGCTTATATAAATGCATAAAAATATCTATCTATATATATATAAAATATCAACATTTCTTTAAAATGAGGCTTTGGGATAGTCTTCTCAGAGAAACTAGAGCTGTATAGCAAATGTGAAGCAGGAAATGTATCATGTATTACAACTGAACTATGTTACTACTTGTGGCCTAATTTACTTTTCTATACAATTTTATGTAATGAATGGGCAGTTTGTTTGCAGTAGCTGAGCTATTTGCTATTGTGATCATTGGTTTTCTTACCATATAGCTCTGAATGTTTGATTCTAAAGTGTGTATTATAGTTCTAAGACTCCCAGTAGTTTTTTTGACTTACAGTGGTTCCTACAGCCTGTATGATTTCTTTTCTAATACTTTTAGTTAAGGGAACTCATGAAAAAAAACCTCTTACAGTCATGTGGAAAATCTTACAATTTAATTTTGGAAATGGTTCTCTTACCAGCCCTTTTTCAAACAAGAAGTCCCATTGGTGTAAATAAATACAGGATTTAGGATAGATAGAACTCTTCATTTTTAACAGTTCACTCATAGGCTCCAGCTGTGTGTTTTTTCAGGGAAATAAAGGCAAAGTAAGAAACTTTTATATTCCGTTGCATGGCCTAAGTATTTCACTAGAGCAAGCACAACTATAGCAGCAGTTCATCTTTGCAAGCTTAAAGTAGCACGCCGATCAAAGCAATGGCATTCACCACCTCCAAGGAGGTGCTCAGCTGCTGAAAAGATCGGGTCATAAATATTTAACTGTTCACGAGCACAAAATAACCAAACTTATACTATTATGTACCTACAAGAAATACTGTTGAAATGAATCCTCTTAGTTAGGGGTGGATAGAGTGCTTGACAGGAAATCTTTCTGCCCACTAGATATAAGCATTGTCAGTGAGTGTGAATGAAGAATTTGAACCTGGGATGGCAGAATTTCCAAGGAGGTTTTGTGAAGCCTTAAAGCTATAATTGAAAAGAGAGCTTATTCAAACACAACTGGTGTGCTAGATGCTGAGCCTTGAAAATCTGGAACACAGCAATCACAAAGGTATGTTGAACCAAATCCACTGAGGCAGTGATCAATGAACTGGAGTTTAAGGACATTTGTTCATACCCATGCCTAGGAAGTATTAACATCCTGACCTACATGAATGTTGATAGCAGTTGAACTGAAATGAAAAAATAAAGAAATGGTAAATATCCATTTTTAAGGGTACATCTAGTCATTCTTTCAACTTAAGTTCAAAGTTAAATATTTTTAGCTCTCAAAGATACATAAAGATAAAATATAACCTGATAGAATAAAGCAAGGCATTCTTCATAAACTGGTGCAATCAGTAACACATTCAAGATAACATCTGCTACAGTATCTAAAACAGATAATTTTTGAAAAGTTAAAAGCTTTATTTGCTTATTAACTTGTGGGTACTTTTCTATACTTGTTATTTACCTAGAGGCTAGAAAAGTAGAACAAAGCCTAGCCTTTATTTGTTTAGTAACCTATCGAGCAATTGCACAGAATTATTTTTAAGTAGGTCCAATGGCAGCTCTTTTGAATTGCGTGTTGAGTTTTTGTTTACCTTGCTGTTACAGCAATAATAGCAAGGTGGGGTTGTATTCACTCAGTAGGTAGGACCCTAAAATTCTGAATGCTTCATTGTTTACCAAGTCACCAGACACATGAGTGCTGGGTTGGCCCATGTTTACCCAAATCCTGGTCCACTGACAACTAGGTGTGGCTTTATTGGACTGTTACTCATACAGCTTTGACAGAGAAGCTCAGCTTCTTAGCTGCAGTGCTTTAAGGAAATTATGGAGACATGCAGGGATGAATTAATAAATTTATGGCAATACATATTAATTGGAACTGTTTTGATTATGGGAACACAATGACCAAGGGCCGGAAATTAACAGTCTGTAACAAAGAAAAAAAAATCTATTTGTGCTAACTTTGTGGGCAGCAGTTAAATAAAGGGAACATCTGTTTATCAAAGGCAATGTGCTGCTTCTAATTAAACCATCATCTTGCTTGATGCTAAATTAGTAACTAGGGATGCAGATCACACCCTTAAACAGACAAACTTTAGACTTCTTTCTCCAGTCTAAAAAACCCCTCCAGAGAAAAAACCCCGAAGTTTCCTGCTTCATATTTTGAATAGGTGTTGTCTCATAATTACAGTAGTAAGACTGAGGGAGACATTATGTAATGCAGTCCTTGCTGCAATGTATGTTTAAAATTGCAGCTTAATAACTTAAGGGAAAATTTTATTGAGTAGGAGTTTAGCTGCTGTGAACTTTAACCAAGGAAGGTTGTCATATTGTTTACAAGGACAAGAATTTTCAAATTCTGTGAGGAATAATAAACAATTTGAAGTACTGTAAATATTAGTTATGATCATAAGGCCTGAGTCTTTGAAGTAAGTTATTACAGCTCTGAATGTCTCATGTCCTTCAGCTAAAATAGATTCATTGCACAGCTGATCTATTCCAAAGGAATTATGATGCTTCCAAGAAAAAAGGAAAATTTATTTTTAATAGTCTTCATCTAAAGCAGGAAGTCACGACATAATTTATTTTTTAAAATTCCCATTGTGCTTATTTGTAGTGAAGGAAAAAAAAAGGAATCTCTGCTCTGTTTCTTAGCAGACAGGTGTGGTGTTTGAAAAGATTTTAGAAGGAATGTTTTGGCAAAGGTGGTATAAAGTAGCTACAGTAAACAATTCTCTTTTGCCCCTCCCTTCCTTCACCATGAGAAATATCCTGTATAGTCAAATCTACAATAACACAGAAGGTCACAATACAGAACATATCTTAAGGTCATCACACATCCAAGAATAATTTTCAAGATGTTGGTAAGGTCATTAACAGTACGATGTCCTGATCTACAGGTATCTCAGCCTGCTTTTGGAGGCTGCCGGCTTAAAATCCTACTTAAGCAACTATGAGTTTCTCCCCTTCACTGCCTCCTATTTTTAAGAGAACATGTCTTAAAACTTGTTATGTTGAAGCAACAGCCACGTGTAAATCTGTCATTACCTCTTGGGATGCTGTTGCTGTTTGTAATTACAGCATCCAACCAATACACATAACACATCCTCCTGTAGGGTCAACCCTTGGGATCACAAGAAACCATTAGATTTTTTTTGTTTTATATGTGTCCATAGCCATGGTGAACCAGATACCATGTTCTATCCAGGCTGAATTTGAATTTATGTACTTTCTACATTTGGGTGTTTTTTTGTTTGATTGTTTCAAGAAACTGTAATCTGATACATTTAAAGAACAGCTCACAGTATTCAGATTCTTTTTAAACTGCCTGAAGAGGATAGAAATATACTGCACAGCTACCAGGTATGAATAAGCTTAACTACTGACTCCAGAAACCTTTTCTCAACAGCCTCTCTGGTGGGCACAGTCCATGCTTCAGCAAACTTTATAAGCTTATTTAAAATCAGATTTTTTATTATACTTCAGAACGGCCACCCATAATAATAAAATCTCTCCCATCCTTGTATTAAATTTGCAAATCACGCCTTTTTTTTTCAGTTTAAAAGAAGAATCTTTTTTGGACACAGTTTACAGTTTGGTAATTAGGTTAGCATTCTTCTATAAATATTCCCTCCTCCTATATATTAAAGAGGAATAGTAATAATAAATAGAGAAACTTTCCAGTGTCAGGGATTAAGGCCAAAGTCATTGGCTTCTTCTGTGAATACATTGACATTTAATTACTATGAATGCCTACATGCATAAAGTACTGGTCCCCTCTCTGATGAAAGGAAGATACTACGGCCTGAATTTGAAGTTAATCATGGACAATTTAGTTTTTTACAATCCAGTACATTAGCATTACCTTATTGCCTCTTTGAGTGCTTCAAGACAGCATTTTTGTTACAACTATCTCCCCATGTCTATTGATATTTCTGTATACTAATACTCCCAGGTAGCTCATTTGGTGACTTTGATTAGGCACAACTTACTGCTTCACATTTCATCATCCCAAGAAATTAATTTTCCTTGTTATGTTAGGTCTTTTAACTGGCCTACTTTTGCATTCAGAACACTTTTTTTATGACATCCTGTTCAGAAATTACTAAGAATCAAGGAACTGAAGGATGTTTGCTTCATTAACTGACTCAGTTCTTACTAGTGTATATTGTATAATTTGAATCTCTGCACAATGTAACAATCCATTCTCAATGGCTTATGCCAGATCTTTATAAAGGTGCTGCTCCTCACAGAATGAGAATACATATATTTATTAAATATCTGATAAAGGAGAATTTACAAGGATGCAAACCTTAAATTTAGAACACAAATTTATATCATTTAATTATTTCTAGGAATACATAATGGTGACTCAGAATTGGTAAGTACTTGCCTATGCACTTTTGTCATAAAACGAAATGTTACCTTTGTTCCATTGATCGGCAAATATCCTTTGCAAAGTGAGATTTGGATGGAGTAAAAGGTGAGAAAATACACTAGAGCACTGAATTTATAAATCTCTCAGGGTTCAGAAACTGGGCAGGCAATTAGTAATATTGAAAGTGATAAAGTCAGAGTTAATAGCATAGTTCAGGGGAGGCTTCTTATACGTAAAGCCTGTATATAGATTTTCCAAGTTGCAAAGTGGTTACTTGATCCCATAATACAGCTTTGCTAGTATTCATTCTCTTAATTGTAGTTTCATTATTTTTGAAGAGCATAAAATATATGTAATTTGTGTCACGATTATACAGCTGAAGAGCAAAGGTGGGGTTAGCAGATACATGTTCACAAAAGACATAAAATTCATGACTCAGTCCACAAATATGAGTTCAACAACAATAACCCTTCCTCTCTCTTCCCATTTTGTCCATACTTTGGTTTCCTTAGGAAAGCAATACAGGTGTATACACTAGAAACCACAGCACATTCCAGCCTTTGATCTGAATAGCTGCAGGACCAGGATTTTGTTAGGCAAGCTTTGGAGCACACTTCAGGCTAGACACAGACAAAGAAAACCTTCAACCAGTTCAGCAACAAGAGAGATTAAATGTTTTTTCTGGGAGGAAGGGAAGAAGAACTCATGGTGAGATAGTTAAGCAGAGTACACTGTGGAAATGCACAAGTACAAAAAGCCACACCAAAGAAACTGATGGCTAGATCCTTATTATGGTTTTATACACCAAGATGAGAGAACAAAAATAACATGGGAGAAGACAGTGAACATTCTCAATAGACTGACATTACTGTATACCATTACTGTTTGCATGAATAACATCCCTCCTCCTGCATCACCCATTTTGGTAATTTGTAGGTGATAGTATTGATTTAACTCTTAGAGAAACAAGCTGCATGTAAAGTACCCCATAAAACTCAACAGGTAAAATTTATGAACCACAATAACTTGCTGCAAGTTGAAATCTGAATTTGGAGGAGCACTTAGTGTTGCTGGTGCAAGGGAAACACATACTGAAACACGTACTGAAACATATACTGAAAAACATGTTGATGAATAAACTTTCCATAAATATCTTCTCACAGCATTAAAGAGAGAGTTGAAAAAAGATAAATCAAAAGCAACAGATGGCCAAACAATCTCATGTGAGGAAAGAAAACAGCATTTTCAAAGCAGACAGCAAATCACTTGAAAACATGATAATTGCTGTTGAAAGCTCAGACTTGGACATTAGGGAATTACTGGTATCCACTACCAATCCTCTACCTGGTGCTAGAAATACATGAATTAATAAAAAGAGTAAACAAAGCAAGCATGAGTAGAGAAAGAGTAGAGCAGTGTCATTAGAAGTCTCCCCATGCTATTTGTATTCTTGATGGAATGAGTCTGGATCCGAGAGGGAAGAGTGTTCATGACACATCTGGATAATATGAAGCATTTGTTTGGCATTTAGTACTGTTTAAAGGTACAGAAAGCCACGGAACTTGGGCTGTGTTTGATATTTACAGGAAAAAGAGCTGCAAGACCTCACATCAGATTTGCTTCATGAATGTAGCAGTAGATCAAAAAACCCAGCAGTGGTGAGAAGCCTCTCCAAATAATTATTTAAAGAATAAAAAAAGAATATAAACACACAGTACATGACAGTTCTGCGCACAGGAAGTAAGTTTCTATGTAACGTGCTTTAAGCTAACTAAAAACAGTTTTGAGGGATACAAAATCCTCATGCACAAGTTTTTGCTATCTATGGCTGCCCATATTCTCATATTTGAAATTAAATGTAAGTCACACTTAGAGCATGGTGCTAATAACTCCAAGGTTGTGGGTTTGAACCCTGTACAGGCCATTCACATAAGAGCTGGACTTGATGTTCCTTGTAGTCCATTCCAAGTCAGAATATCCTGTGATTCTGTGATTCTGTAATCCTTGTGTGCTGTCTTAGGTTTGACAATGAAAGGTCTTACCCAGTCTATGAGAAAGAATTGGACAAGGCAAGGCTCACACACAGAAATTAGTATGATGTCGTCAGAGTCAGAGAGCACTGACTTGGACTGTATGGCCTTTATATTTTGGTATGGTGTTTTTCATTGGGGGTTTGTTTCTTTTTGTAACTGTGTTTTGTTTTCTTTTCTTTAGGTTTTGAACTATAAAGTTTTTAGACCTTTTGTAGGTCGAAGATGTTTATGCAAAGGGAGCAGAGTCCATACTTCAGAGTCTGGGCAATAGGAGCTATTACATCTCTTCTAGAAATGGCGGGCATTGCCATGATTTCAGTATGTCTGTAGAGGTTTGACAACTGACTAAATGCATACTTTTATTAGCTATTATTAGCAGATATGAAACTGATTCCACATAATTATCACTAAGCAAAAACTCTATTTCATGATGCACTTATGCAAGAGCTCAAACAGGAATTTGGAGGCAAACTTTGGAGTGAAATACACAAGTTATGGCTGGATAACTCAAGCAAAAATGAATTTCAGTATTGTGGTAGTGACTGCATTTTCAGTACCCAACAGAAGCCTGAAGCTTAGAAATGCAACTATGTCCATTCCTTTCAAAGAAATACATTTCTATGTTTTAGTAACAGACTGAGATATACAAAAAAGTATGAGCTTAAAACTGCTAATGTTCCAATGCTGAAAATGTAAATGTTCATACACCCAGCACACCAACTGCTGTAAACTGTCCTCTAGTGTATTTAATATGCTTTTATGATGGGATAATATGGTATTATGTATTTATAGTTTTTGATACAGTTAAACAATAAAAATATTTTATTTCTTTATTTCTTATAATGCAAAAATATTTTTATCATGATACTTGTGGTTAACCTAAAATTACCACTGAGCAATAACTCAGCAACAGCCAATATTATTATAACTAAGAAATCCTGCCAGCAGACATCTGGAAAATGCAGCTTCAAATTTTATACCTTAGGTGGATGCATCAACTAATTTTTATAACCTTAATTTATTTACTAACACAGTGATTCTAGTAGGTGAAGATTTTCAGTAATGCTAGTAGTTTCATCTTTTACAACTAGGATGAGTTTTAAATGAATCTGAAAAGAAATAAAAGTCTAAGATGTACTTGGCTGTATTGACCTCTGTTCTTCAAAAATGCAAGTGAAGATAAAGTGGGTCTAAACTCAGATATCCATCACAGTTAATGTTGTCCCTCAAAGAATTGTATTCCATTTCCACAAAGCAGTACACATTTCTCATGTCAACACTTGATACACTTAAATGTTAACCATGTGTTATCTGAAACTTGAAGCTGGTGAATCTCTTCTTTGGGTTTATATTTACTACAAATGTCTCTGAGAAAGATTAATCATGGTATTTTAAAAAATTATATTTAAAAATGCAGTCCTTTCAACTTCTTTAAGCCGTGAAGACGTACATATGTAGTCAACAAGCTGTCTCTGCTCATGGTAGGGGCAGGAAAAGGGAGAGATGGCGATTCATTCCACCTATGCTAGACACTTATCTTTGGATAGGATGAATCACCCTTTGGGAGTCTCTACCTCTCCTCATTTATGACAGAAATAAAGATGACTTGCTTAGATTCAATGCCTAAATTTAGATTACTAAAATTAGATGGGATGCATTCTACTTTCATTCATTTATTTAATTAAACCAGTTAAAAAAATGATCTATTAGTTATACTGGAAAAAAAAAGTGGTGCATTTTTGTTGAAAGCTGTGATAATACTGTCCTGCCTAGAGCAGTCTGGAGTTTAAGTAATGTGTGGGTGAAATGAAGTATCATCACCATTTTACATAGAGGGAATTCAGGATGCAGAAAGATGATGTGAATCACTCTGACTTGCACTTAAACTTTGTGTCAGAGTGAAAAGACAGTGATAGCCTGTTAGGCAGCACAAAAAACATTAGTCAGTTCTTCAAGAGAGCCCTCGTATTTTTTTCACAAATAGATATAATACACAAGATAAAAGTGCTGTTGTCTTTTAAACATACTTGCAATGGCTTGGACCAGAGCTATCTAAATGATAACTAATCTCTTGGTGTTCACTGAAACAGCTACAGTCAGCCTAAGATCTTGATCTCCCACCAAAATGCTAGAAGTCTGATGACACCATGTTGTATTTCCAGAACCTAAAATTGCTACAGACTAATCTGTAATTATTCCAAAGTTACCTGTGGCAAAAAAAAACCCCAAAACCAAACCAGCCTTTTTCATGGCTTTGGAAAACATGGTATTATGCTTTCAGATTTGAAAAAAGAGAGTTATCTTACTATGTTTTACGTTTAACTTTTGGCAATGGATAGATGTTATTAATCACAGCAATTTAACACTGAGAAAATGCCTTCCTGAATCGTATTCACTAACCCTTGAGAATATGTCTGGTAAATTCATAATATAATAAATCCTATAGAACAAGACTATAGCTATTAAAGCAATAATGTTTATTGGAATACATTTGGAAAAAGTCCAAATTACCCCATTTTAATAAGTATTTTGTGCTTTTAAGGATCATTGTTCCAGTTATTAATACAGAACAATAATAGGGCAACAAATTAAATAAAGATTTAGATATTAAATGAAGTAAGGCCTTTTGGGTCAAATGGGAGATTTACAACAAAACCTTAAAGTACTGCACTGCCACAGTCCCACTCCAGACCGATTATGATTTATAATACCTGTCCTATTCCTTGATTTTTTCATGTGTGTATACATATGAGTTTGTGTGTAAGTGCACATACACATGTATATAAATGCTTGATCTTTATGCCAAGTGTAGATGCCAATTCCAAGTTCAGTTAGTAACTACACTAAGCACAGAGGAGTTTGAGGAGAAGAGAGAAGAGTGCCAGACAGTTCTCTGTTATTCTGTGTAGAAAATATTTTGGAACATTTGTGGAATATTCAGCTTAATAAAGGTAATTAACATGTGTGTGAGACATTTTGGCCTTACTCATCTGCATCTTTAATTTGGTCTGCTGCACACCATATTAACAAGGCTGCTGCATGCTATATTGGTGAAAAGTCATAAAAATGAAATGTTTTTCTCCTCAAATATGCAATTTTACAACCTGCTCTCTTTAATTTTAACCCTTGAATTGTTCACGGTCAGCATAATTTGCATGGATTATGAAAATACTATCATATGGAAAGATTGCATTAATGCCTGATTTTAAGAGCAAATGGTGATTATCAGAGATTTTTATGGGAGTTGCAGTATAATATATTATAACATTTCTCTGTTGGTTAGTGTAATGTTAGAAATATGTTATGGGCTGAATTTCTCCGTAAAAATCCGCATTATTTTTTCTTCTTTAATATCCAGAGCCTCTTCTACCAGTTTGTCAAACAACTTGCTTAAATCAAAGTACCAACATGGCAATGGCATGGTGTATGTTTCCAGTCTGAATCATTTCTTTGGATTGTCAATGAATATCCAAATATTCAGAATGTAAAAGGTAGAAAGAAGAGATGCAATTTGGTAGACAGCTTGTGTAAACCACTGAATCTTTTTCAGAGTGGCATTAAAACACATTTTCAATGGCGCTATAGGCAATCTTTTGGCAAATCTATTACATGCTGCTAAAAGCGCTATCTTGAAGACCATCTGATAACAATAGACGTGGTCAAGAAGGCCTACTATTACTCAAAAACTGGTTAGAACACATTCATCACAGTGATAGATGTAATCATAATAGGACTGTATTTGTGCCTGGTTATGCTAGTGGTCGTTATCCTTTCTTGGCATTTATTCTTTGCTACATAAGAAATCTAGCTAATGATGTTTCCCATTTATTTGTTCTTTTTTCAGCTTTTTTTTTTTTGCTGCATCTTTATTACCACACACAGCCGGTTTTCTAACAGAGATGCCACAAATATTCTGTGTATTTTCTAGCCTCATGGTCTTTGCCCTCAAAATGAAATACAATGAACATCTGTACTCTCAAAGATGCAGTGATGTTTCTTGTTCAAGTCAAACATGGAGCTGTAGGATCTTCTCTCTACCTCTTTTAGCCTTGAATTAAGTATGTACCTTAATTTTTCAAATATTTCTGATATATTAATGTATAAAACTGTATAGTTGAATGAAATATTATTCTTTATGTATTTGTTCCCAATATTCTCACAATGTGGTAGCAATTTTACATTTCAAAATAGACGATCTGTTTCTTTTCTTTTGCTTGGAGAGTCCAGTTTATGCAGTCACACCTATGAAAACTGTAAAGCCATCTTTGTACCAATAAAACCTTGATATCTTGATAGACTCTGAGATACTCTTTGTCAGTTTGTCCTTGCTTTCACTAACACTGAACACACAGTAAGCAATACCTCTCAGATGCCAGTAAAATATCTCTCTTTTCAAATGTTACCAACAGAACTACTTTAGATCATCCATCAAAAGCAATTTTTACATGTGTCAAACATGGAAGGCTTCAGTGAGAGTGAGCAATCCTGGATAAACTCTGCACTTTAGGTTAAAGCAGTCTGCAAAGGAACCACTTACTGGTGATACTCGGTAGGGTTATTAAATTTCACCGTAAATGTGGGCATATATATATATATAAAAGAAAATTAGAGTATTGGAAGAAATTAATCCACCAATGATCAAGTAAGTAACTAGATGATGAATTTCCAGCAGAATTCAGTTATGCAGGATGAACTGAACACAAAAAGAAACCAACTCATTCACCTTGTCTCCTCTCATCATATTGTAGTACTATTGGTTCAGTTTTGGCAGATTTGAATGTTCTGAGATCTACATAGTTTCCTTAGGAACCCGGACTGCTGAAATCCCTTACACCCTTACCATGGGCAGAGGGGAACCTGTATTCCACTCCAAGTTAACAATCCCTTTTCAACTACTATTTGCAGTCCAAATATTGCTATACCAAGTTGACTGTGGTATCTAGGGATTTACAACTTCTGCAACCCAGCTTTAAGCTTCACTATTAGATCTTGGTTCATTCTTGTCTATCTACAGTGGCTAACTGCAGCATTTTTCATCCAAAAGTTCCATTTAAACAAATAAAGAAACAAAAATTTAAATAAATAAATAGAAAAAGATTTCCTTAGTGCTGAGACATCTGAAATCAGAAATGTACACTAATTTTACATTGCATCTTTTTTATACTTAGCTCTTACTTGCTCACAGATAAGCATTTTTGGGCCACATCTGACTGCTCTGTTTGCCCATGCATAGTATATTGTGGGATATATATTTTCAAATTGGAAGGGGTACAGAGAAAAATCCATGAAAAATTAGATGAGCTGTAAGAGACATGACTGAAAATAATACATTTAATCTATCAATCTATTTAACTTAGGAGCTGGAGAGAAGAGATGGCTGTGATGTGAAAAAAGTACATTGATAGACTTTAAATAAGTTTAGACAGTTATTTAATCTGATGAAGAAAGCGAAATAATTTCTAGATTCAAAAATTGACTATTAAGCTAGAAGTGTACTTCTTATACATTTTAACTATTAGGGTGAAAATACATGCATAAAAATTAAGCATTATGATGTCTTGATTATAAGAACTCAGACTTGATGATCTAATGGTAGTCCCAAAATTATATACCACTAAAAACAAATGTAGGACTTGTTATATTATATGGATGTCAAAGAAAATCCGGATGATCCACCATTAATGATGCACTGCCCACCTTCCCCATCACTCTATGCAATTTTAAGTTATATAACATGAACCTTAACGGCAATGAGTTGCTGTCAGATGTGGTCAGACCAGCTCAGACCAGATCAGCTCAGACCTGATCTTCTAAAACTGTAAAGCACTGACTTATTTTCTGTTTTGGCATCTACTTCAGATATAGAGACATTTGGAGAGAATCACATTCCATCATAATTCTACAATAGTCTTTCTATCCTCCATCGTCTGCTTAAAACAAGCTTTCAATTTGCCTTAAAAAAAGATTAATTTTCATTCAAGATCTTCAGTGCCTGCCAACACTCCTGAATAGGGAGCCATTTTCCTTACTTAATGTCAAGGACACACACATTAGTGATCCACATTTTAATCCCTCCCCTCCACCTGTAACAGCTGTACTGGTTGTAGACTGAATGAAGGTTAAGTGTGCCAGTCATACTTTAAACACTGTGTTATTAAGTTTGCCCTTTGATTAGAGTACTTGTAATACTGAAAAAAGGGGCTATTCCACTGCTATATTTGCAGGAAATAACATGAAAGTATTATAAAACTAGTGTGGTAAAAAGTATATTCATAGGCTGGTCTAATATCACTGTATGGCGAATATGGTACACGTCTCCCATCATCACTGTATTTCTACAATAAATTCATATAATGGCAAAAATAAATGCAGTTAAACTGATACAATTTAGACATATTTCTCAATTCAGGCACACACTTACCAATAAATTACATTAAGTGTCTTTCAACAGATTCAAGAAACAACAGAACCTCAGCTGCCAAGTTTCAAGTGATAAAGGAGGAGAAGGTATTAAGTTTATGTTAAGCACCTATACGTACCTCCTTCTGTGGTCAAATGCAAAGATGATCTAACCTTTCTGCAGGGAGACAGGAAAAACAGGATTAATTTTTATTTACTTAATCTAATATTTATTAATTATCACTTTTATCCCTTTATAATCTCTTTCCAAACTTGTTAGGATATTTTTAAATTATAGTGAGGGCATCATAATGTATACAAGAAACTTGAATGAATTTGCTGGGATAACCAAAAATGTAGATGATTTTTCAGATGGCATTTAGGCTAAAGAATCTCTGTTTATTTTTTACAATTGTTCCTCAGATGAGAGGATTCCTGTAGTGTGAGAGCTCCTTGTTAAATAGACTGTATATGCATCATATGCCATATGATCTCCTGGTAAAAGCAAAGGTCTAGCAGACAGAAGCTTCTCTGGTTGAAACACCAACCAAGTTACTAACTCATATGTACACCAGGACATGTGATCTTCTTGTGCTTTTAGTCAGTGATAGTGAAAATTGGCTGAATGGGAAAACTGAAAAAAAATGCTGATAAATATATTCTGGTTTCTAGAAATTATCTGACTTGAGACAAAACATCTGAGAATTAGTTAACACTGTCAAACCTTAACATTTTGATAAGCACTTGAGACAATTTGGAAAAATTTCTTATACTGATTAATGAGTAAGCATTTTTTCTGTCATTGACAGAAAAGAAAAATTTAACTTCACTCACGCTTTCAAGAATCTCATAAATTTGAATGTCAAGTGGTAGGAAGGTGAAAAACTTTTTCCAGACTTCTATATGGAGGAAGATGCACAATTTTTCAATTTTTCAATTTTTTTTTTTTTTTTTTTTTTTTTTTTCTTTTTTTTTTTTTTTTTTTTTTTTTTTTTTTTTTTTTTTTTTTTTTTTTTGCTGTAGCACACCTAAGTTACTGAAAATCTTGTTAGAAATATCCCACATAATCTTTACATTCATTCTTGTGGATTTAGAAAATTTCCTCTAAAATTTTAAATAAAGTGTCTTCTCACACAGGAAAAGTGATGACACCAACTTCTGTCACCATAATAAAAACATTAAAATGATAAATACATGTGTCCTTTATTTTCACGGCATCTGTCCTTTCTACTAAACCCTGCTTTCAACTTTTCTGACTGAGTAATGACCTACAAACTGGTTCTATTTCTGAAACATCCAAACCAGCTATTATTTTCTGCCAAGTTGTCTATCCAGGAATCATTAAAGGTTGCTATGCCTAAAATTGTGGAGCTTGGTAATTTCTGGGCATGATATCATTTGTTTATATATTTTCAAAATCTACCATTTGAAAATATTTAATAAGAAAGCAGGGAATATGAGGGAAATAGGACAGCTAAACACTAACTGCGCTTCTGAGTCACAGACAAAAGGCAGCTACAATCTTTTCCACTCACTCCTGCACTCAGTTCCAGGGAAAACAGTGAATAAAGAAGATGGAGGAGCAATTCAAAAGCGATTGATAATAACCTATGCCTCTCTGTCATGATGCTTGACAGTTCCACAATATCTGTAAGAAATGTCTTTGCCAAGGCTTGTCCTGGTGGTGCAAGATGTGACTAAGTGTAAAGTTTTCCCCGTATAAATATGTTAATAGCATAAATCATGGTGAATGCAGTATGTATTTTGGGCAGCTCTGACACACAGAAACTTGTCAAGAGGATGATATGAGCATTTTGTATTTTTGCCCTTTTCTGGAAAAAAGTAAATTAATTTAGACTTCCCCATAATCACAGATAAATATATACATATAAAAGAATTAAATATTAATTTTCCATATTTAGAACCATTAAAATAGAAGTCTTTAATGTGTCATAACACAAGATGGCATGCTTAAATACACCTGGGAAGTAGTGTTGAGCTTATTCTTATTACTCATAAACGCAACCTCATTAGCAAGGATTTATATCAACCATAAAAACATGCAGATATGCACACATTCAGTCTCTGATTTTCTTAGTTTGTAGATAAGTTGCAACTTTAGATGGTGTTCATAATTTGAAATTTTACTCTGGACGTATTTTTATGAATAGTTGGTGATCTATAATTCATAGGTAGCTCATTGAGTATTTCATATATTCAAACTTATTGATTCTACTGATTATAGGATAGTCAGTCTATATGAGCTGGCAGTTTTCATTCATTTTAGAATCAGATGTGTGTAACTAACATGTGCCAATATAAATACAAAATTTGGTGTATGAAATTAACTTTCAACACAATGATATAATAATCATAGTAATATGAATAACATGGTATATACAAAAAAACCTTCAGAAGACAATAAATCAATCTAAATATTAGTTTTTCTCTTGGAAAGCATGAAGCTTGTAATGTTTATCACCAGAAAGGGGTTCTTCTCACTGTATTTTGCTTGGTCAGGTCTGCTACTCTATGCAATTTGAGATATCAGCATAACAGGAAATATAAAGGAAGTTAGACTTCCTCCGCAGCCTTGCAATTTCAAACATGCAGAATGCAGATATAACGACAGAACAAAATCGATGCTTTTCCCTTTGATTTCTCAGGACAAAATCTATTTCCTAAGCCATTTCTTTTTAAAACTCTCCAGTTTTCACATGTCTACTTATGGCACATAGTTCCCCACAAGGACAAGGAATTAGGCTTGAGATTACTTTCTAGCATAAAAATATATTACCACAACTATTTATTTATATTGGTGTCATGTGTAAGAGTCCTGGTCCAAGATCATATCCCAGTTGCGCTTGATGCTGCGAACACAAGCTCAAAACAATGCCTTTCCCCAGCGTAGAATGAAAAGATGAAAAGGACATAACATAAGTGAAACAAGGAGACAATATTCTTCAGCAAGACAGATTGTAGTTTCAGCCACTGAATCACATCCCACATTTTCTAGTTTTGAAAGAGGATGATGTATTAGCATATATGATCATATTTGGATGGCCATAGGGACTTCCTCTCAAGTATGAGAAACGGTATGAGGTAAAAGATGTAAAAATGTTATAAATGGTTCTCAGTCAAATGGAAGCTATTGTTGCGGACCAGTTAAAGACAGGATCCCATATTATCAGGTAGTGAGGGAGAGCTTATAAAGAGCTTGAAAACTGCATGCAAATTATTTGAGTTAGTACAGAAGCTTAGACATGTCCATGTACTGAACTAGGGAAACAATTTTGCAGAAACATTCTTTGTACGTGCTCATCTGAAAAAACCTGCATAGGGAAGGGATAGCTGAAAGCAAAAAATGAATACAAGATGGGAATAGGGGCCTTTGCTGTGTGAATGGACAGAATTATTTTAATTATGCAGAAAGAATAAAACCTAAGCACTGAACTAATATGAAAACTTACAAGAGGTAAGAATTGCAAAAAATGGTCAGGCTAACAGCTTGAACAGGCAGGATGCAGTATTGGTCAGGATCAATTATGAAGTGAGGGAGGCTCTGGGGAAGGACTAATAAACTCTGGTTTGATCATGTTGAGCTTGAGCTGATCCTTCACAGATACACAGATACAGAAATTTTAGTTTCCATATGAAATAAATTTGTAGTAAACTAAATGCAGATAATCAGTGGGAAGCATCAGTGAAACAAATTAACTGAATTTGTGCATATGCATTTGACTGCCATTAGTCAATGTCCAAAGTGAGAAAAGAAATGGAGTTCTTAAAAGGCTTCTGGTGAGAGCATGTGAAGTATGCCTTGCAAGCATGCACTTATACCAGAACATGGTAAGAAATTGGAGAACGTCTAGCACAGAACTGGAATAAAAAGTATAAGGCCTCAATTGTTTAGATACAGTACATGAATATTTGTTGATCTTAGCAATAAGGGATGAAAGACAGCATGCAGTTGTAGAGGCAACTAGAAACAAAACAGTTTTTTGGATGGAAAACATACATATAACTATATTGTGTATGAGGAACTGAATGACTGAGAAATGGAGAAATAGGATGGGAAGGAGATGGGATGCCTGCAGTGGGCTGCAGGGAGAAACTGGAAGACAATCAGGTATCAGACTTCTATTTATTCACAAGAGAGACAAAAGATGAAAGTGTAGAAAGACTATGGTGAGAAGCTAGGCAAAGAAAGCGAGAAGGTAATTTTGCATTTTGTTCTTGTCCTCATTTTTTATGTGAGGGGTTGTAAAGGCAACAGGGAGAAAATTAAGACAGTAAGTGGAAATGTGAAAACTAGAGCTAAACTCGTAGATTTATCAATTAATTAAACTGAAAAAGTAGTCAGTCTTTCTAAAGAAAAATTAGCAAAGGTGAAATAACTGAAACGAGAGGAAGTCTGGGTAGTAAGCAGAGATCTTAGAGCTTTCGACTGGAGCTACTGAAACTCCTTTCCTAATCTTAAAGGCTTCCAACTCCTACTAGGTTACAGAAAATCTCAGAATAGGGGAAAGACTACAAAAGACACAAGAAAGGAAGGTCTCACCTTAGTCTCTGCGTGAAGTGTACAAAGTTTATACAAAAACAACCCAGTCAAAATCTGAGGACCAGAACTACAGGGAAGAGGTGCCTCCACCAGCCTCCCAGAAGGATCTGAAACACATGCACTGCTGTGTTATCAAATTCTGTCTTTTTTTAAGAGATATTTTCATATCTTTGCTAAGACATCTCTTCAACATATTTAATAAGTGACTTTATTAGCAGCATGAATAAAATGCATCAACTTCCATTTACTATCTGAACAATAAATGTTTTCGTACTTAACTGAAATGTTGAGGATTGTGTTCCCAAATTTAGTGACCAGCATTTTAGTACAGCTATATTCATACCTGATTCAAATCAGTGTACTACATATTCAAGCAATTCAGGCACACACTTACCAATAAATTACATTAAGTGTCTTTCAACAGATTCAAGAAACAACAGAACCTCAGCTGCCAAGTTTCAAGTGATAAAGGAGGAGAAGGTATTAAGTTTATGTTAAGCACCTATACGTACCTCCTTCTGTGGTCAAATGCAAAGATGATCTAACCTTTCTGCAGGGAGACAGGAAAAACCCTGAAAGCAGAAGTGGAAAAACCCATGGAGTTATAAAAAAATGTTTGAAAGACTTTTGACTTTATTTATAAGTCAGGACTAGCCTTAGGAAAATCTACCCTCTCTAAACATAATTTAATATGCCTGAATTTTGCTGTATGTATTATTCTTGACTTCTATAAGGGACCAGCTACATTAACAGTCTTCAAACTAACTTCAAAAGTAATTGTTCTTTTTCAAAGTGGGAGAGTTTTAGGCACTCAAATATACTGATGCCTTTAGATTTTCACAATTAAAATGTTTCCTAAAAACCAGGATACTTATTCTTTAAAATGTGAGAACATCTACTGCTTAATGATTCTATATGCGCTGTCCTTGTCACCATTAGTAGCAGCCCTGTTAGGGTCAGGGCTGTCATTGATATCATATGAGAGTAGAGAGTACAGAAAGATGAAAGTCCAATTTGTAAGTAAAATCTTGAGAGCACTGTCATCCATGGGCCTATGATGTCAAAGGAAAACCTGTATATAAGTACACTATATGCCAACGGAATAAAATCATGCAGTACAGGCCTCATTTGTTATACAAAATTTACATAATTTTAACTAGTAAATTAGAGAAATTAGTCATGGTGAAATTTTCCTCTGCAATCACACTAACTTCTCTAAAGTTTCAAAAATGCTTGTGCAGAAAAGAGCATGGGAACATTGATGTTTCAAGAACAGACTGAAGGTTCTGGAGAACATACACCTTACTCTGACTGCAAGAAGCACTTACTCTAATTGAAATAATGGTTGACAGGACGCAGGGAGTGGTCAAATATTATAAAAGAGCACTGAGAACAATTTATCTGTTGCCAGATCAGAAGAGCTTCCTCCCTAGAGATAGGCACCATCTAGTTTTGCCTTGATCCATTGCAAATTGTTGCCTGGTAACTTGAGCTGCTTCCCTTTCAGATCAGTTTTTATTAGTTGAAAACCTTTTAATTACAAGCTTGACTGCTGCAATATTTTTGTTGTACAAAAACATGACCCCAAATGCTTACATAAACCATGTGTAATTCCTGGCACTGCTTTCCACTTGCTATCTCTACACCTACTTATTGTCAGGATTTTCTGAATAGTTCAATCTATTTGCTAGGTTAAAGTATCAACTTTGACACAAATAGTTAAACATTCATGCTTTTTTCTGAGAATGTTTTCTGACCATCTCCCTGTTCATGGGATGCTTTCTGCTCTGTGCCAGTCAGCCTTCTGCCTTTTGCAGTGAATGTGTTCCTTCTTCTGGAGCCTGCCTGGAGAAGCCTTCCCTGGCAATACTTTGCAGGCAGGACTTTCTAGGTTAAAGTCCTAACCTTACCTCTGCATATTATTTACTGTCATAAATATAATTTGTTCCTATTGAACATTTTCTTTATGCTTCCAGTAATACTAAGATAGCAGAAAAATCAGCCTACCTCTAAGAGGCACAAATTAAGAGCAGTAATCACAGAATAGTCTGAGTTGGAAGGGACCCAGAGGATCATAGAGTCCAACTCTTAAGTGAATGGCCCATACCTGGATCAAACCTGTGACCTTGGCACCACTAGCACCATGGTCTAACCAATGGAGATAACCTCAGGGTTTAATTAGGGGAGATTTCCTGATTCCCTAGTGAGGTCAAATTATTCCCACACCAGACCAGCCCACTAGCATGAGGCAGCTCCTCCTCCACTCCATGTGGTACCAGAAGAGTAAATGTCACTCTACTGTATGTAAGGCTGCATATTTCCAAGAGCTTTCTGAACTGGCACAGCTTGTAGCATAAGGGAAGTATTTTTTTGCTGCACATGAAATATATGAGGACATAAGGACTGTTTGTGTTGATTTGATGAATCCCCAGCTGTGGGCTGCTCGGTGTTGACGCACAGTTATTTTATCTATCAGTCTACCAGCATATGAGAGTACTGATTTTGGTGATTAACATCCAGAGCCCAACAATAATATAAAATAGCATTCTGTTAGCAGCACTGTCATATTTACCTTGCAATCAGTCTGCTTTTTCTGGTAGAGCATTAAAAGAGCCAAACATGGAGCAATTTGCTGCAGAAGTTACACTGCAGGCCCACATGTGGAAAGTCTTTATTCTTTCCCTTTGATTACTAACCAAATTCAGTCACAGCAAACATGACTCAATATGTAAAAAAACTGCTTCTAATGGGAATACTTATAACAGACAACAGATTATGCAACTAAATTTACCTCCAAAGGTTTTAAAGTTGCCTAGCTACGGGATTGGAAAGGTTGAGGAACTCCCTGCTGAAGGCAGGAAATGAGGCAGATGGGATCTTGAGGACTGAAGCTTCAAGCTCCACCTAGTGACAAAACGTTATCTTTGCCTTTATAGATAACCCCGGAGAAAGCATAGGGTACCATGAAACGCTCTAAAACTCTGGTGTTGTATTGGCAGAAAATGACAATCAGAGCTAAAAGAAGCACAGGGATTTTTGTTAGTTTGTTTGTGGGTTTGGCTGGTTGTTTAATTTTTATAAAAATATAAATATAACTTCAAAAAGCAACTCAAGAGACACTAACTGGCAATGGAATGCTCAATAAAAGTAACACCACACCACTCCGTGCTGAAAAATATGTCTCTACATAGGACAACAGTGTGACCATAGTGACAATAATTCATGAAATTACTCCACTCCTTGGGAAGGAGATTTTTGCATTGATGAAGGAGACTGAACTCTAGTAATCAGTAATATTTTTATTAATAACAAGAGTATTTTGCACTTTACATTACCAAATTTCTGGTGGGAGAGCTGTAAGATTTTCTTCGCCAGCTACAACAAGAAGTCCAATATTGTTCAGCAAAAAATCTGGTGAAATGCTTATTGTATGTGTAACAATTTTATTTTATAAATATGTCAATAAAAGTTTTACCTCATAGCAAAGAAAATAAGATTTTGAAGGTTTTTGAACTAACCAATTGGACATAAGACTGTGTAGAGCAAGCATATTTTTTCAGAGAAAGTACTGCTGGCTTTAAAAAAGAAAGCTGTATTTTGGTGTATTCTTCATATGTGGAGGAAGGCATTCCAGGTTGTCTGGATGATCAAAAAATAAAAATTAAGTAGACCACATTGATAATTACAAATGCATTTTATATTCTGTCAATACCAATGCTCCAGTGTTTCATCAATTAATTTTTATATAAAAATTAAAAATACATAATTTTTCCCCCTAATTATATGATTTAGTAAGCATCTAATATATTGATCTTCTGTTGAGTATCTGAATATACGTGGTCTTCAAAAGGAGGCAAAAATTTTCTTGAAGAAGAAAGTCTTATGGCCAAGAGGGGTCTAAGGGTGTGATTGAATTGCTGACTTCTCAGATCACAATGTCATCTGAGGTCCAATAAGAATAGTAATACTTTGCTATCTCAAAAAAATTAATAAGAGTTATTTAATTCATAAAGTGCCTTGATATAGTGATATTTCTCTGGAATATATTATTTTCTCTCAAAGTTCCACTTTTGGTTTTGATTGCAATCAGAAAATCTAGTGTAAAAGGGAGCACTTAAGTTAAGACTTATCCACAGAAGGACCTGTTCAGATTTAGATGGGGAAAGGCATTAATTTTGTTTTATTCAGACTGTCCTGGCCAGAGTTCTGAAGCAGCAGATGACAATGAAATGACACATGGAGCTTGAGACACATTGTATTGTGAAAAACAATATTAAACTATGTTTCAAAAGCATGCAATTCAAAAGATATGCTGACAAGATTTCCTATATATGTGATATCTTGAAGCCATTTGTCACACTGAATGTTGTCACATTCCTGTGTTTCAATTAAGGAAAAGACTGTAAAAGTAACATATTTGCATGACAGAAAAGAGAAGCACTTACTGGAATAGTATTTACTGTTAAATTCTTCCAAGGTTTCTTTTAATTTGTGGTATTTTAATTCTATTTAGGGTGGCGCCTGCTAGTGGAATCTGGCATTGAGCTACTGTACTTATGGTGTTCATTACGGAATGTACTGTGTTAAGGATTGCAGTGTAAAGTATGGGTAATTGGGAACTGATCTGTTACCATGCTGGAAAAATATGCAATACAGGTTTCAGCAACAGACTTCTACTGATATGCTAGCCTAAACTGTTTACTAGACTGATTTTGTGTATAGAAGAGTCTATATTATGCTAGGAGTATTTTAGCAATTTGTCTACTCTTTAATACTTGCCTGTATCTATATGAATGATACTATTGCAATAATTCGTCTTGGTGCAGATATAATTTATAACAAAACTTGACTTTTCACATTCATATTGCCAGGCGGAACAAAATAAGTTATGATGATGGCAAAAAACACATTAATGTTGTACAACTATAATTACACTGGGGATTTTTCTTGAATAAAAGTCTTGCCAAGAATTCACAAATGAATCAACATTGCTGGAACATACTGAAAAATTGTAGTTATACAAATGCTATTCAGATCTTGCTTAAGAGTAAATAGTCAGAGTATGTACTTAAGAAAAAATAGGTTAAATTAAGCAGAATGGCTATTCATTCAGACCACAACAGGAAGAGAAAGGGGCTAACACAGGAGGATCTGCCAAATATCCCCAGTGCGTCACACAGCCGGGCTACAGAGGGATGTGCTGAATTTCAATGTCTTCTCCCTAGACCTACACTGATATCCATGCAGTCCCCTTACTGAGCTGGATTTCCTCTCATGAAGGCCCACTGCTGCCTCCGAGCCCCCAGGGGCTGACACTGTGCTGGATCCTTTATGTCCAGGAAGATTTACTTTTTTAGTTTTCGAAAAACACAAGCACAGAGCCCAGCCTCTACAGTTTGGTGCTGGGAGCTGCAGAACCCTGACTTTTATGTACATTTTTCCTTTTACTGCTTTGCTTGCTGTGTTCCTGGGGCAGCAATCATATGATGTGGGCCTTGCATACAGCCAGTCTCAAAGGGAAGCATGTGCCTGAGTGTTTCCCTGGATCGGGGCCAGAAATGGCATCTCACGATGTTGGTGTGGACTCGCACTGGTGCTATGAGGGAACCTCTGGTGTTAGCCCAAGGGCAAGCAGAAGAAGTCTAAAGTAATAACACTGGTTTGTGGGTTTTTTCGCTGAGAATAACAGGAAAAGGTCAAAGGACCTACTGCAATTCACTACTGAGCTCATGTGCAGGTCCCACCAGACCTGCGGGCCTAAGGCTGGGCCCGTCCAACTGGGGCCAAGCGAGAAGGGGAGGTGTCCTCACGGTGTATCCTCCACACCCGCGGCCCTGCGCTCACTCCTGGCCCCTGGGCAGCCACGCTGGATGGCCACGGGGAGGAAGGGGAGGAAGCAGGGCCTTCCCCTTGTCAGCTCTCTGGAATACGGAGCCTTCTTGGCCACAGGCTGTCCTCAGGTGGAATGGTGGCATTTCTGTATGAAGGGACCTTGCAGGGTCCTGGTACCAGCTGGGTGGGCACCTTGGGCCAAAGTCTTGCCCAAAGTCTTTAATCAGAGTCAGTTTCTGACGCTGGAAATGGCTGTGTGCTGAGTTTTAGTAAAACTGCAACTGCTGCAATTGCTGTAAAGTTTCTGTATGAGAGACTTAAACTGAAAAGGAAAGGCAACAATCCTTACATACAAAGGTTGATACAAATCAGGAAAGAGGTTAAAATCTGAGCAGTTAGTGAGAGTATTGTCTTTTGTCAAAATGTAAATTTAAAGCATGGTCAAGACATAAAATAGCAAAAATGTTATTAACTATGAACTATTCATAACATACAGAAGTTCTATATTCACTTGAAGGGTAAACCGACTTTTAAAGACCTTCTAATTATACACTGTGTTTCAATTAGCAGCACTGCAGATTTATTTTTTAATCTAATCATCAATGATGCATTTCAGTATTATAACACTGCTCACTCACAGATCTCAAAGCACTTTGGCTTTGATAAAGACAATTATTTTCATTTCACAGAGATGGTTTAAGACAAGAGTGTCTTTGTGACTTGTCTAGGAAAACACAAAAGCTCATTTCCTTTTGCCAGGGGCAAGTGTGCTAAGAAAAGATGAAGACATGCCTGAGACACATTTATTTTGTACAAACCAGCTGGGTCAAAGTTTGCCAGCTTAGGCGGGGCACCAGACTGATGCAGCCAGCCCCCAGCTAGGTTGGGCTAGTTCCTGCCTTGTATTTCTAGTTTCTTGTGCGCATGGAGTCTGGCTGCACTAGCAAAATACACATGAATATGACTTTGATTCCTGACAGTGAAATACCATGGGGGCTTTTGATTTTCGCATGTAAAGTGAAGCAGCAGAATTACTGAACTTGGTTGAGCATGGGACTCACACATTTTGACTCCAGGGACCACAATAGTCAATGTCACTTTGTATGTACTCCAAATCTTGTGGTTCCTTTTTAACTTGGAGTTTAAATGAACTCAATATTCAAGCAAAACACTAAGAAAGACATCGAGTGTCACATGGTTTCATATGGTTTTGATAAAACTCTCTAAAGAGGACCAGGCTTACTCAAAACTTACACAAGGATTTTCCTTAAGGTTTTGCTAATGGCAGCTGAGTTTTGAATTCATGACTAATTCAAGGCCAACCTAGTTTCACAGATGCTTAGAGTTTGCAAAGAAATTTTCTGAAGCTGTGATTCCAATCTCTGTTAATTTATTATGAGAAAAGTAATGACAGTGGCAATGGTCAGTTGTGGATAAGGTTTCAATAAGGAGAAGAGGCTACTGTTCTGCAGAATGTGCTGTTGGTCAAAAGTGCATTTTCAGTCCCATTTTGCAGCCTAGCACATCCTTCCTTCTCTTCTGTCCTGATGCTTCCTGTACAGAGATAGGCTGATACTGATCAGTTCTCCTTACCTGCTGAGGTGGACAGCTCTGTTTTGACTTTGTGCGGTCACAGGTGGAGATACTGCTTTACTTAATGAGCCAACTTTCTCATGAGACAGGCAGCTATCTCATTTATGATTTTATCTAAACTCAGGTCAGTCTGTATCTATATGTGAAAGTGTAGTTTTAGTCTTGGTTTCTGTCTCTCCTTGTCTGTTTCTTTATCTCTCCCAAAACTGGATTATGGTTTAGACTTGGGGTGTTAATTTCATCCATTATAGAGCAATTATGCTTAAGAGTGACCTGTGATGCTGTTTCAGTAAGGGAGGGTGGAGGACAGCTCAGGACAGACTGCAGACGGATGCAAATAAACACCTAAAAGGATTACTTTTCCCTCCTACATTGAGGAAGAATGATGATAGGAATTGTAAGTGCCCTGTTTACTAGTACTGTTAAATTATATTTGTTTTAGTGTTTCAGTTATAGCTTCCCTTCCTCCTTCCCCCTCACAAACCTACTCCAAACTGCCCAACATGGAATAAACACAGGTAGAAAGCTCTTCCTTCACAAGAGTCAGCCAAAATTCTACTAGGGGCCTGTACCACTGGATGTATTCCCTCCACTCCTTCAGCTCCCTAATGAGTCATCCTGTCCTGCTGTCACTGTGCTCAGTGACTGGCAGCAGTGACTGCTCTGCCAGAGAGCCGCTGCAGAAGCCCATGTCTGTCATTAAGCTATTCATAAAATAAAAAGAAATTTTGTTGTTGCTCCTTATTGTATGTTATGCTTATAAAGCTCTTGCCCTAAGCTTAGATTTCAAAATAGTAAATAGACAAAACAACTTTTTAACTGCTGTTTGCTCTTGCCCTGGGAAAAAAGGTTATGCTACTGCCTGACAGAGAACAAGAAGCCTAAACATTTTGACAGAGGCTTTAAAGCTGCTTAAATAAGCAAAACCAGTTTTAATTTCTTTTTCTTAAACTATCTGATTTTCCCTAAAATTCTCCAGGACACAATGATCTTCTTGGTATACTTTCAAGATTTGGCACTTGAATAATTTTAAACAGTTTTAAACTGTTATTACTGCTTTCCATTTACAGTAGCAATGCATCAATTTTCTTAGAGGTTTTACAATAGATTTGTTAGCCAACCACATTTTGTAGATTGCTTTTCACTGAGAAAATCTCATCATACTTTGGGGGAGAATTACAAATTTGGAAGAAAATTGAAATAAGGAGAAAACATCTTTTTCTTATGTATGTAGTGCATTTGATTGTAGTCTATGGGTTTAAGCCAGGGATTTGTGACTTTTCCTGGGCTTTTTCCAATCCTTTGCTGGCATCAAATTTTGGATTTTGCTGGTAGGCCTAAAGAGTGTATTTAATTCTCATGTCACTGGTGAGTATGGGAATTAGGGAGGAACATTAAGTCCACTGTTGCCCACCAGACAGACTTGAAGATTCCTTCTTTAGAAGAACATTTAAAAGTCACAGATCACTGAAAAATCAAGACAGACATTCACACCTTGATATTAGCCTAATTATTATGACATTCCGTAGCAAATGAGAAAATAGATTTTTGTCATTTAGCTTCTATGGAGTTTTCTGTGTAGCCGTGCAGGCTCAGAGCTCCTTATTTTCAACAGGGAACAGAGGTTCTCACTGAAGACATTTAAATCCAGAAGGTATGGGTTTTGTATAATTGCCAAATATTATGTAACTTTACAGTAAAGATGAGTCAGTGACATCATTTGCATGTGTTTTAAAAATAGTGTCTAATTCATAGAAAGTGAGCTACTGAAGTCTCTAATCACTTGCCAGATCCTTGTAATTTTTGTGTACTATCAAAAATCTATTTCTTTGCAGCTTGTGCTATCTTGACTTACTACAAGAGAAATGTCATTTGATATATATGGATTACAAGCAATTATATCTCCTCATGGTTAGTGGGGACAATAAGGAAAGAGGTCAAATGCACTTCAGGTGCACGTATAGCACTGTAATTAAAACGTTTTTCAATTCTGGTGTTGAGAATAGAGAAGGCAGACTTCTAAAATGCTGTAAACCATAACTGGTGTCAAGTAGATAATTTGGAAGTATATGAAGCCGTTCAGATTTACCTCATCATAAAACTGCTATTTTTCTTCAGTGTTTTTGCATTTTCAGTTAATATATAAATATATATATATATATTTTTAATGAAGAAGCAAACTGATGGACATGTGATGATCAAGAACTTAGAAAATTTTCTGAGGAAAATTCAAGTACATAGTATTTTTCCTTAGATGAAAGAAAGTAGATTTGAGATAAGAATTCAAAAAGGTTAATGGGACATTTAAAAGGTAGATTATGTGGAGTAGAAGTGGTTAGAAGGCAATTTCTATGGGTTTCACAGAATGCCAGGATGTCCAGGAAGCTTATGTAGGTGACAGGGCAAATTACCTCATGTGTGGGTAGGAGAGTCTGACCAGAACCCAAAACTGACCAAGTTTACTGTCCTTCAAATTTGACTTACTATGTAATGTTTACTCTACTGGAAGTCATTAATAGCTACACTCTTTTTCATTATTTAAATAAGTAACTCTTATTAGCAGCTCTATGAGCATCTATTCTTCTGGACACCTTCCGAGCCCATGTTTATTGACAAGTCAGGTGATAACTTTTTTCAGATGGCCCATCATGGACTTTTCAAAACACTTTTCTGTTTCATAGATTACTGTTGCAATCAACATCATCAACCAAGACATTTCGAGTTAGTAAGATTGAGGGTCTCAGAAAATAATTAGGAGTACCGGTGAATAAAACAGGACCCACAGAAAAGAGGAGATACCAGATGAAAAGCTTTATCTCAAACTGGGATTTTTGTTTAGAGACAGTATGCTTAAAAGATGTATCCAGGATGCCAGAGGTCTGTTGGTCATGAAAATGGTGTTGCCACTCCTGCTTTTCATGCCTGGCTGAATGAAACACAATCAGGATCCAAAATTAAAACAAAGCTACATATTAAAAAATAGCACATTATTGTTTTTGTTCTTTGTGTTTGTTTCTGGATCCAGAGATTAGCTTTTTGTCAACCCTTTCCTGGAGTTAAAAGTGATTTCATAAATGTTGAGCAAATACAGGGTGCTTTTCTGCAAAAAAGAAATGTAATTACAAAATATTATATCATTTTCCACACAGGTTTAAAAGCCCCTGTGAGGCTTTAGTTTTCACTGAAATGCAATGGTCTAGTTGTAAGCTGGGATATAAAATACAAATTAAAAAAAAAAATCTTGAGGCAAAAATTAACCAAAGCCTCTGTAAGTGGACATGAAGTCCAGGACTCAGGTTTCACTCCAGACTTGTCATTCAGAGACTCATTACTTATTTTTTTGTTTAGAATCCTCAAAACCAAATTGCAGGTCTGTGCTGATGGGATACTGAGAAAATACTAGTGGAAAGAAACCACAAAAAGGTTGCATCCTAAAAATAAAGCATAGGTAAACAAGGCTTAAATACTGTCATAGGCTAGTGGTTGGTGACACCATGTGAATCCTTTCAGAATACAAAGTTCGTATTACCACCGAGTATTTTAATCCTAAATGTTTTGAATAAAAGGTCAGTAGGGTTTAGAAAAAAAGTATGAATGGGGATCTTTCTCATGCCTTAGTAATCTGAGCATATTAGTACTTTGCTCCAAAATCATCCCCAGAGAGGTTTTGACCTCCAACAAAGTGGGCACTACATGGCACTGGAAGCAGAGGAATACTTTATCCAGCCCCTCTTCCTCCTTCAGTCCTTGTCTGAGGCTCACATATCCCATATATGTGGCAACTCTAAAGGAGTGCTGATTGACAGAGGAAGGGAAATAGACCATGACCCAACTTTGGTTTCTTTCCCTCTCAGTGCTATAATAGTAAAACCACATGAGTAACATTGGGGATCTCTGGATGTGATAGAGAACAAAAAACAGAAATAGAGCAGGGTGCAGAGTAGATTCACTGCTTGCCACTATGGGGAGAAAATTCATGTGGCCAAAGCTCAACTGAAGTTGAAGCTGGCCAGAATTGTGGGGGACAATAAAAAGAGGTATTTTCAAGTATATTAATGGCAATAGGCAGTGTAAAAATAGTATTGTCCCATTACAGGATGAGGATGGTCACCTCACAAACAGAGACTTGGACAAGGCAGAGGTGTTTAACACATTCTTTGCCTTTGTCTTCAACATGGATAATGGACCAAGGGGCTCTCAGAGCCCTGAGCTGGATGATCATGAGCACAAGAATCATTAACTCCCAGTCAACCCTGAAATTGTGTGGGATCTGCTGCTCCAGCTAGATCCCTACAAATCTATGGGGCCTAATGGGGCTCATCAAAGAGTCCTCAAAGAGCTAGCTGATGTCATTGCAAAACCTCTCTTGATTATTTTTTTAGCAGCATTGGGAATTTGGAGAGGTCCCAGCTAACTGGAAGCTGGCAAACCTCCTGATTTTCAAGAAGGGCAAGAATGAGAACCCCAGAAACTACAGACCTGTCAGTCTCACTTCTGTGCCTGAAGAAGTTATGAAGAAGAGTATTCTGGGAGGTATTGAAAACCACCTGAAAGACAAAGCAGTCATCGGTCACAGCCAGCACAGCTTCATGAGGGGAAAGTCCTGCTTATCAAACCTAATTTCCTTTTATGACAAGGTGACCCACCTAGCTGATCAAGGGATGCCAGTTGATGTAATCTTTTTAGATATAAGTAAAGCTTTCAATACTGTCTCTCACAGTATCCTTTTGGATAAAATGTCCAGCACACAGCTGGATAAACACATCATGTGATGGGTGAGCAACTGGCTCATGGGTTGAGTGCAAAGGGTTTTAGTGAATGGGGTCGCATCAGACTGGGGGTCTGTCACTACTGGGGTTCTGCAGGGCTCTATCCTAGGCCCTGTGCTCTTCAATATCTTTGTTAATGACCTGGATGCAGGACTTGAAGGGATACTAAGCAAATTCACGGATGATACAAAACTGGGAGGAGCTGTTGACTCCCTCAAAGACCTGGAGGGCCTACAGAGAGACCTCAACAAACTGAGACTCAGCAATCACCAGTGGTATGAAATTCAACAAGGGAAAGTGCTGAATTCTGCACCTGGGATGGGCAACCCTGGATGTACGGACAGACTAGGGGATGAGAGGCTGGGAAACACTGACATGGAAAGGGATCTGGGGGTCCTGGTTGACAGAAAGTTGAATATGAGTCAGCAGTGCTCTGGCAGCCAGGAGGGTGAACTGTGTCTTGGGAGGCATTGGGCACAGCAGCGCCAGCTGGGCAAGGGAGGGGATTGTCCCACTCTGCTCTGCACTGGGGCAGCCTCACCTTGAGTGCTGGGGGCAGTTCTGAGAGCCACAGTATAAGAAAGATATTAAACTATTAGGGAGTGTCCGAAGGAGAGCAACAAAGATGTTGATGGGCCTTGAGGAGTACCTGTATGAGGAGCAGCTGAGGTCTGTTGGTCTGTTCAGCCTGGAAAAGAGGAGACTGAGAGGAGACTTCATTGCTGTCTACAACTTCTTCATGAGGGGAACAGGAAGGGCAGGCACTGATCTCTTCTCTGTGGTAACCAGTGACAGTATCCAGGGGAATGGCATGAAGTTGTGTCAAGGGACGTTTTGTTTTGATATTAGAAAAAGCTTTTCCACCCAGAGGGTGGTTGGGCACTGGAACAGGCTCCCCAGGGAAGTGGTCACAGCCCCAAGCCTGACAGAGCTCAAGAAGCCTTTGGAGAATGTTCTCAGGCACATGGTGTGACTCTTGGGGATGATGCTGTTTAGGGCCAGGAGTTGGACTCGATGATCCTTGAGGGTCCCTTCCAACTCAGGATATTCTATGATACTATGATTCTGTGAAAGTGTATGCCATGGCTAACTCCATTAATTACACCACCAGTATTGACACATTATGTATGATATGGTATATACCTTCAGAATCACAGAAGAAGGTGTTTTATGGGTATGCAATCCATCCCTGTGCTTGGCCCAAGAGTAACTTTTTCAGTACTACAGGGACCCATCAGTAGCCACAGAGTCCACTACAATGAGCATATGTGCTTAAACTGGGCGAAAATTCAAGTTGGCTTATATGGTTCATGGCGCCATTCAGGAGAAGATAGCAACTTAGAAATCCTTGATAAGTGTTCTAGCTTCCTTAAATTAAAATTTTTGTAAGGAAAAATGTGAAGTTCTAAAGCACATTTTGAAAAGTTTTTTGTCCAGCACTGATTTAAGTTTTGAAGTTATAAAACTGAACATTTTATTTAAGTAAAACGAATGTGCTTCAGAGATGTAAAATAATAGAGTATTTGCTTAATAGGCTTCCCTGACACTCTTAATCATCATGTTAAGTCTCCTGTCAATAGTTGTTTTTACTCCCAGAAACAGTGATTTCAATTAATGGTATTAATTTTGCATTTGATATTACTTGTCTTTTACAGAATATAACATGAAAATGGAAACTCAACTAGCCCCAAAATGCATGTTCATCTGCGTGCTCATCTGCGTGCTGCAGAAAAGATTATATGTGTAGAAATCTGTAAAGTCAGAAATTCTGCCATAGTCACTGAGACGTATAAATAAAAGATATTCATAATTATCAGTTTAGGAGACCAAACCAGGAAATAAGTGAAGAACATTACATCTAAAACTCTTATTTAAAAGTAAAAAGAATTATTTAAAAAAAATGTATTTTTATCTACCATGATTAACTTACATCCTTAGTAGCCACTGGCCACATGTATACAGAAGCTCTGCAGTAACTTTTCCCATACCAAATATATACACTTCCTCAAAAAATGGAGAAATGACTACTGATCAAAGTCAGAAAAAGTTTAAAAGGCAGAAATATTTTCAGGCTCAGAAGTAGCTTACAGCCATGCAGTTAATAAATGAGAAGCTTGCAATTTCTTTACACTGTCTGAATTAGCAGGTGCAGAGGCAGTCAGATGGAATGGTAGATTTTTTAGAACCAGAGACAATCTAGCAAATAATACTACTCAAAATGCTGTAATCCAGTCATATTGTTTTAATTGGGCAACATGGCATTGTGATAACAGATGGCAACTCCATGTGAACAGATTCAGCCAGACTGATAGCATTCTGCCCCAGCTCCTCTGAATGAACAGCTATGCGCTTCCAGTTTATATTGCAATAGCTTCATTCAGATTTCACACTTGCATAGACACTGTGCCATTATGAAAGCAAATACCATTTAAGGCTCTATGCATTAGTGTATGGAGATTTCATGGTAGCTTCCATTACTGAAGTTTCAAGTTGGTTGAAGCTGTAATAGTCGAGCTGCATTACAGTTAAGACATTACTGGTATCTGTCTACCCCCAGCCAAAGGCTACAGTTCCTGGCTCGAAGTTAGCAGAAATAACATATCTAAATCTTAACTACTCCATCTAGATGGTGCCAGCTGACATCTGTCTTCCACAGTGGTTTATCCTAAGACACCGAGCATTTTCAGCGGAAGTGCTACACATGTTCCCCTCTACTGACTCTGTGGTAACTGCTGGCAGAGAAGTGGGATGGACAGCTGGAGGCAGAAACATCTTTAATTTCAGAGGAAGGATCTGCCAGAACTTGCTTCTCAAAATCCTAAATGTTAATAGCTTCTTTCTACAGAGATAAGAGCAGTTTCTAGGTCAGTGGATAGCTAATGTAGTGCTGCCTCTTTGGAGAGGGAAATATGTTAATGGGGCACTTTGTTGAAGCACGCAGAAGCATCAGCTACTATGTTCTCCATAATACTTTTCATATCTGTGCACTACACAAAGCAGCAAAGTATGGGAGGGGTGGAATACAAGTTAGTTGTCTTACCCAGCCCATAGGGCATTACATCCTTTGGGATATGAGAGGCTCAACCATTTGCTTCCTTCTATCAGTAAAGTTCCAGGGGTGGGGGAGGAGAAAGAAACCAAATGTGAACAGACTCTGGCTGGCTCCTGTGCTCTGTGTGCTTTCTCACTCCCTTGCAAACTCTCTCAAGAACAATTGTAATCCAGCTGAAGTTTTTCCTGGCTCTTGCCCAATTTAACAGATGTTTATTAATGGTTCTGGATCACTATTTACAAACTGAACAGTTTTCTGTTAATCTGAAAAAAATTTAGTGAAAAAAGACTATGTTGGGTAGGTGGTTGGAAAAAAACACCAACAAAACAAACAAGAGAAACCCCCAAAATTTAAAAAATATTTTAATTCTCAGGATGTATATATCTGATCAGCAACAATTCAGCTGCTTCCAGAGTGACTTTCTTAATGCCTGAGTACTTGAAATGATTTTTTAGTACACTTGGCAGGCAATCCTACGAGAAGATCATGATGTACAAAACTACATTAATTCCAAACAGCAGGCTTTATCTATCTCAGCTGGCCCTTATATGGCCTGCCACACTATAGTAGCTAAGCTCCTCACAATCTTTTGGGTATTTCTCCTCCATGCTTTAATGAAACACAGAGGTGCTATATTCTGCATGTTCTATAAGAATGGTCTCAAGCATTGCTATGAGCATGACACTCACCCTTTTCTCATATCTTCAGAGCTAACTTGTAAAGCTATGAAGCTTCAGGCAGCTGCTGACAGCTTTGCTGACTGTAACAAGCCACAGAATTAGAGCAGTTAGGTGACACACTGTGTACTTTTAAGGCGACTACCCAGATGTTCCAGGAGCCACACTTTCAGACCTGCTGCCCATAGCCTCTTATCCAGCTAGAGGCGACTATACTGAAGACTGAAGTTCCTTACTAGGCAATGGAGAGTAATAGACAATTTTAGGGCATGAATCATCTGCTTGAAGAACAGATGAATCACACTCTTCAGTGCCCGTTTCTCTTCATTTGCCGTAGAAAATCCAGACAATTATTGGGATAGAGAACTCTACATTTGTTCAGACATTCTCATGCCCTAAGCTGGCCATGAAAACTGCCATCCACTGCGGTTGTCAGTCACCTGAAATAAACTACAGTCCGTAGGTATGCCTAGGTATTTTTGAAGATATCTCTGTCAAAGTGATTTGTTTGAGGTCTCACACAGTACAGACACAAAGTCTGCATCTCTCAAGCCTCGGGTCAAAATGTTGTCTATTGATCTGTCTTACCAGTCGGGTGGAAATGAATAACCATTATAATGGCCACAAATTCAAAAGTTGCATATAGAAGGTCTTTTTGTTAAATAAAAAATGTCTTAATGATTAATTGCAGGAAGGAAGTGAAATCATGCATGCCTCTACCTTATGGAACAGTCTAAAAAGAGTTTGAGCTATCCTTGTCTTTCACTGTCCTATGAAAACAACATCTTTAAAACTTCCTTAAAGATTACTCTCCTGATGAGAGGAGGCCATATGTAGGCTAGTGGATACACAAATGTAGGTTTTACTCTGCTTCTCATTTTGTGTGTATTATACTTTGTTTGAAATGGGGATTTCGTTGGGTTGTTATGTGACTTCTCAGATGTCTTCCCCATTGAACATAGAGTTTTTCCACTTGAAGCTCATAAACTACCTTACCTCCTTTTTTTATTTGCAAAGGTACAAGGAAGGCACATACATGAGAAACAAGAAGAAAACACTTTTATGAGATAAGGAAAAAAGAAAATTTTTAAACTGCTATTTAGACACTCAGTTTTCACTTAAGAAAATAATCCTTCAAAAGTTGTGGTCTTGGTGAAGATCATCAAAATGTGAAGGGAGTGTTACAGACTCAGAAATGTTTGTGTTTACTGAAAGCCTGGAACTCCAGCTCTGAGAGATTAACTGTCCCATTTGCTCTCACCTCATGCTGAAGAAAGGTTTTTAAAGGACAGCACATTGTTATTTCATCACTTATCAGAGTAATGAAAGCAACAATAACAACAACAAGAAAAGAAAGAGAAAGAAAAGGAGTAATTTATTATTGTGGTGACTTGTCAGAAATATTCCTGGACACCAAGAGTGGGAAAGAGGAAGAGATGAGACTGAGTACAAAGAGAAATTGCCAGAACTGGATCTGAGCATGTTCCTAGTTAGGAGTGATCAATGTCTTGCTGATTTAAATGTTATGAAACAGTCAAAATAAAATCAGTTTGATTTCTATTTCATAGTTTCTAATTCTCACTCAACTCATTTTCCATTGTGTTCTGTAGATCTTCTACCAGTTCAGCTCAAAAGAAAAGAACTTCATCTGGACTTTTAGGCCCTTTTGGCTTTGGCACAACCTTTGGCACAACCATGAAGAGCCAGGAAGGTGCAGTGGGGTATGAGTTCACAGGCAGCCCTGCATCTATTACACGTAATAGTAAAAAGGCCAGGAAAAAAAGCCAGCAACTAAACATTGCAGGGTTGTAAGGTAAAAGTTGGGTTTTCACTCTTTATAACACCTTAGAGATTGCAGCTACCAGCTTGTAGAGAACAGTTAAATGTTTGACTCAAACACCTGAAGGGGTCTCAGGCCCAAAGGTGGGAGCCTGGCATTTAGAACACCAGGTCCCATGAACTCTTTGCTGAACTCTTCCTAGGAGATGCCATTTTTTTTGAAATAGGGAAAAAGAGATGCATTTTACTACATATCACATCCAGCTGTAGTTCTTATCACTTATGTTTGTAGGAAAGGATATTAACTCTTCCTCCTTAATTGACAATGTAGTTAAACAATAAAATACAGATAATTTTAATACATTTGCTGGTATCTCCATTCAATTGGTTAAATTTACTTCAGACTAAGAAAAAACGCCCCCCTGTCTTTCTTTGCTGGTTAGCAGAAAATGAAATATTAATGAATTTTACCTCGGATTTATCCCGGTGAACACAGAACCTAGACATCATATATTAGGCACCTAAAAACCAAAGAGATAACATAAAACTGATATGAACTTATTTTTATGTTGTTTTAATTTTTTTGACTCCAGAAAATATTCAGGCAGGTAGAAGGGAAGAGGATCAGTCTCCTACTTAAAATGTGAGAAAATAACAGTGCATGAGTTGTAATTTGCACTACTTAAAATTAACAACTAACCATATAATAACAATTAACCATAAACAACTATATAATTTTCTAAAATATGCAAGAAAGAACAAATGTAGCTTCTCTGTTGTAAAAAAAAAATGGCAGTCAATTATTTTTCCATCCTACTCTTTTGAAAGAAAATATTAAAGCTCTGTGGAAAAAATGAACACGCATTTGGCAAAACCTGGCTTCTAACAAACTGGCAGCAGTTATTGCATTACTGAAACCCATTCATAAATGCTGGCTGCTTCTTCCCTGGAAGAGTGCCAGGGAAGTACCCACCCTGGAGTCTCTCTTTCCAGATACATCAATCCCTACTCTTAGGTCTTGCTGACATGCATCAAAATTCATTCTAAATTCTAATTCTAAGGCCTTTTGTGCCACCCCAACTAGCTCTAAAACAGGGCAAGTAAGGACCACACCAGTCCATCTAGCTTGTATCTGCGGCTTAAGGTATCAGACAGGTATATTTTGGTCTTCAGCTATGTTTGCAGCATATATTAAAAAAGTGAAAGGCAGTAAAGCACAGTAAAGACTAGCATTTGTGAAATGTCTATAATCTGAAGAGCTCAGTATTTCTTTACAATCAGGAGGAACAGCCTCTATTCCTTAACTAGTTAATTTTACTTCAATGCATTCGTGTTATTCCAATCATATGCTCATGCAAATTATAGCAAATTTAAGGCTTTAGTAAAGACAGGCAATAATGTGAATTTCCATAAGCCTAATTCTAATCCTTTTTAGTACTCTACTGTATCAGTAAACATGGACAGCTGTTGATACATATAGACTCATTCCACCCACACTCTGAGCAAATCAGATGTTGAGTAGCTCCCATTTGGGAGTTCAAGCTAACAGGCACAATGCCTAAGTTATCAGACTTTGCTTTTCCTTCTGGCATGTATGCTCTCCTCACTACCACATCCTGATGTATTTTCCCCACCCATTTCAGGTGTCTGTCCTGAACAAGCAGGAGATTGTGTGGCGTAAGAAATTCATAAAGCTTTGCACCCTCGCCAAGGATTCTTTCTGTTGGAAAGAATGATCTGTGGTGTTGTTGTTGTTATTATTCTTATTGTTATTGCTAATTTTGCAGTGAGATTTGCTAGACCCCATAAGAATCATGGCCATGGCGCAGGCAGGCTTTATGGTATAAAGAAACAAAGCTACTTACCCGAGAATTCTTAGGGTACATCGACATCTCGTGGACAAAAAGAATATAACACATCAATTCCTGGCAGGATATGGCAATTTAAACCCTGTATTTGAGAACATACATAAGCTCAAGCTACCTATCTTGATATTGAGAAGATTGAGTAATATGCGCATCTTTTGAATGAACACTTCTGTGTATTTATCCATCTAGTTTGTTTGGATACTTTTGCAGTCTGCAATGATTTCTGTGCTGCTGCAGCTACACTGCTACTGGTACCTGAGGTACTGCGGGTAAACTAAGTTGGACACTATTATACAAGATGGTTCCAGCAGCACTGGCAGTATACAGGTGCAATATATAGCACAAAGTGTGCAGGAGCCCAATAAAATGCAGTTGTGGCATCTTCATGATGGAATAGCCAGATAAGGCAAAGACCTCAGTTCAACCACTGTGGAAGGGCAGACTACTATTGTTATTTACAAATAAGTCATTTTACTTACAGAAATCAGTTTGTTTCCCCATCATTATTATTTCTTTCCTGTGATGCATCTATTCCTTCCCTCTCTGTGAAGGATACCCTCAGGAAATAAAAGGGGACAGTACAAAGCAGATTCCAGTGGCTCCACACTGGCTGCATTTGCAGGTCTTCCCTTTAAAGAATCACCAGAGTGACTTATCTCACGATTAGCAAGCCAGCCTTGAGTTACTGTATGGAGATAGTGGAGCTTCTGAATCTTCTGCCATGACAGAACCTAGAGTAGGAATTTTTAAAATTTTTATTTTTTCCAGATGACTGGTTGACAAGCTGTGGCCTGGGAGAGACTGTTACACAGTGATGGCTCTTTATTTTTGTTTCTCATTGCATCTCTAGATTAAAAATACCTAAAACTAAGTTTAGTGCTTTCTTAACAAACCCTGCCCATAGGATTAATTGCTGGAATTGTGGTAAACAGTTGGTGGGATTGCAGCGTCACCAGAGAACCATTGTAAGAACAATTTTATCATAAGATGCACTGAATTGTTTGTATGAAAACCAAGAGGAAAACTTAGGTCTTGCATACGGCTTTTGTCGGCAAAA
Organism: Dicrurus megarhynchus; assembly: GCA_013399195.1. NCBI lineage: Eukaryota > Metazoa > Chordata > Aves > Passeriformes > Dicruridae > Dicrurus > Dicrurus megarhynchus. The sequence goes on along the minus strand of VXAD01007755.1, from coordinate 531,254 downwards.
AAATTATCTCAAAGCATTTTCATCCACAGAATTTTATCAGGGTTGTTACTGAGACCACTGTTGTGTAACAGATGTCAAGAGTAAACATGGAGACGTGATGATTTGCCTAGAATATTCAGAATGTAAGTGTCAAAGAGAAATAGCATCCAAAGCACCTCATGCCTTCTAAGTGCTCTTTCATACTTGTTGATGCCCTTTCAATGCCACGTCTTGCACGGGAAGCATAAATTCCTTCTTTTGGCCCCCACGTGGTACTTCACAACCATTGTACCTGTGTTTTACATATTTGCAGTGTATCTCACTGTTAGTCTGAGCTCTTGTAGGCCAAGCACAAATAACCAGCAGATCTATGATTCTCAGTAGAAGACTGGTGTTGCATCTGGGGAACATGATAAATGCCATTTGCTAGCATCTTAATCAAGTTTTTTTGTATTATATAATCTGAAAGTCCAGAGCCATATTTATCCAAGACCTTAGCATCCTTATAACCTCCCCTCTGTCCTGTGATCTGATGTTGTCACACCATATATTGAAGATGCCATAATCACAACAGAAATATGTTCAGTCATGTTCTGAAGTGTTCATGTTTTCATGAACTTTACATGAGTTTTGCTGAGTAACCATTTCTGGTGCTCTTTTCACTGAATTACTAAATTCAATCAGACACTAAAATCGAAGGAAAGCTTGAGAACACAGCAAAGTGTGGAAGGAAAGTTTCAAAGGTTTGCTGAGTCATGAAAGCTACATAGTTTTCCTGCAAAGCAAAATTTCAGAATTTCCAACTCTGTAGTAGAAAACCTGGGGAAAAAAGGAAACTAACCCCCAAATAAACTAGCTTTTAAGTGTTCAAAATAAGAATAATATTTCTTGGTCACTGCTGGTTACCATTGCGTTGTCTGTATGACTAAAACAAACTGAAATATTTACTAAAAGAGGCTGAAGTTAGCATTATACCAAAAAGGCTGAGTGAGACTATATTAGGACAAGGTTTATTACAATGTTACTACATTTATTATTAACATTATTAAGGCTAATTAATCTAGGCACAATACTAAACTGATAAATTACTTTTAGGATCTGAAATTATGTCTTTCAAAGGTGCTAGAGCATACCACATGACAAAGAAAAATGCCACTGAAGTGTTTTCTACTATGGAGAATGAACATGTTTTTATGATATAGTTACTAGCAACTATCTGAGTAGTTCCCACCAAAAATCAACCTACTGTAATTTTGAGTTTACTTTTGGAACATGGCACTGCCTCAAACGCCAGCTTGTTTTTGATTTTTATGTTTGTTTGTTTGTAAAGGTTTTAACTATTTTTCAGTTTGGATTTGAAGTTTTTGGTAGGACACTTGTAAAACACCTGTAATACTAATTTTCAAAAGCACAGGAACAGTCAAATCAGTTATTTAAAGCATTTTTTAGACATTGAACAAATTAATTTAAAACACCTTTCATTGTCTTTTGCATTTTTCACTGTCCAATTTTTTTAATTTTTATTTTTAATCTCTAGGTGGAAAAGCTAAGAGGTGGTAATATCAGCATTTTCCATGGTGTACAGAAACTGTCCTGGGATAAGAGCAAAGGTAGGACAAGTCCTTTGGGGTAAGGATGGTACAACAGGACAGATGGTCACTTTAAAAACACTGCCTGATGTTCATATCTTGTGGGGCTGGGTCCACACTCTCCATGACAGTGACTTTCCCCAAAGCTGTTGGTGTTTGGTAAGCAGTTTAGCTTTCTAAACAAATGAGGCCGACGCGATAACACACTGCACCCATCTGCAAGGTTTTCTTCTTCCAGCAACTTTGTAAAGGCATAATGACACAAGGTCATGCAGCTGAATAGAGCAGTAGAAGAGAGAGACCTAAACCAGGCAGAATCCAGCCCATTGTAGAGAGTATCAGCAGCTAAACAATGCACACTTACAGGGAGCTTTGAAACAACATTAATAGATGTGGCTATTAGAATCCCTCAGAAGGAGCTCTGTAGGGCATGATGAACAAATACCCCGGGAAGTGGAAGGAGCTGAGAAGAGGGCAGATTGCATATGAGTGGTACAGACTGTGAGGAAGCAGGGCTTCTTTTGTTTCCCTGATTGAATAACTGACTGGTTTTGCTTCCAGTCCATATAAATGATGTAAAGTTTTGTGGCCTGTGCTACTGCTGAGATTAGAGGTGATCAGAGGTGGTGATGGCTTTCCCTGCTGTTAAAAGCTCATGAATTGTGGCTGTTTGGTCTTTTGCAGTTGCATGGAAGACATAAGAAAGCAAAACGTGATTTTTGCTTGGATTAGTCTTTGCTTGTACTTCCATAATAGTGAAAGATGTTATGTCAGAGGGAGTGCTTTGGGGTAATTTGTTTTTCGCTTGCTCTAGAAGGCCTCACTAGTGTACCTTAGCCATGATGTTCTTTGCAAAGGAAAGGCAATGCTAACAACATGATGTTAGCCTTACTAGAACTGACAGGCATGCCAGTTAGCACCATATGGGATTTTGTGAGGAAGACAGCTGTTATCACTGGGAAGTGTATTGAGATAACTAAACTCTCCTCCAAACAAGCATCAGTGAGTAAAGACTATTGGCAGTCAAACTTGCATGGACAACTGGATTTTTATTGGATGCAGCAAGGCAGACATAATGATAAGGAATAATTCATCCTTAATTTCTCACTTTCAAATGTCCAGCCTTTTGTCTCACAACCAATCACAGTAATTATTAAAAAAGAAGTGGCATTTTAAGTAAAACAGAACTATTATCTGATAGGCTATTTTAGGCACTCTTAATGACTACAGTCTGTATATGTCCAGGCTGTACCAAATGTAAATAGGTTCTCATCTGATCCAAGCTGTAAATTTGAGCTAACATACTCTGATTTCAAGTGAGAAACTTTTTGATACTCATTGTCTAAGAGTTAAGAATCAGACTTAGATCAGCCTTTCTACCTTGTAGAAAGTTCATGTCATGACCAGATGAATGTAGTGCCTCTGTTGATGTCTGTCTGAAAATAAGGGAATCCTGAAATGCTAAGTCCGCCCTCCAGCAAGTAAATAAGAATACAACGCCACATCAGAGATTAAAGAAAGATCCAGGAAGTCATATGCCTATCAGTCTTACTTCAGTCCTGGGGAAAGTTATGGAACAAACCCTGCTGGGTGCTACCACAAGTCAGTGAAGCATGTGATTAGGAAACACCAGAATGGGTTCACCAAGGGCAAATCCTGCTTGCCAAACCTTTTTGCATTCTGCAACAAAGTACCTGCTTGGCTAATGTGGGGTGAGCAGTGGGCACTGTCTACCTGGATTTCTCCAAGGCTTTTGGTATGGTCTCCCACAGCCTCCTTCTAGAGAAACAGATGTGTTATGGTTCTGGACAAACGGTGTCTGTGGTGGGTGGGGAATTGACTCACAGAGCCACCCTGCGGGAAGATCCCTGGATAGGCTGAAAGAGTGGGCTAGCAAGAACCTTAAGAATTTTAACAAAGACAAGTATAAATTCTTGCATGTGGAAAAGCATAGTACAGGAATTTAGCACAGGCTGGGATCTACTTGGCTAGGGAGCAGCTCTGTGGAAAGGGACCTGGAGGTCCTAGTGGGTAGCAAGCTCACTATGAGTGAACAGTGTGCTGCTGCAACAAAGAAAGGCAACTGGATGCTGGCTTGCATCAGTAAAGGCATCACCAGCAGAGATAAAGAAGTCACTAGCCCACTCTCTTCCATACCTGAAATGTTGCATACAGCTTTGGTCCCCACTATGCAAAAAAACTGTGGACAGGCTGAAGAAAGTTCAGAGAAGGGCCACAAAGATGACCCAAGGACTGGGAAGCCTGCCATATGGGGAATGGCTAAGAGAACTGGGTTTGTTCAGCCTTGAGAAAAGAAGGCTTAGGGGACATCTCGTCACTGTGTTCCAGTATTAGAAGGGTGACTACATAGAAGATGGAGACCCCCTTTCATACAAGGAGTCACACAGAAAAGGCAAGGACTAATGGGTACAAGTTACTCCTGGGGAGATTCTGATGGACCCAAGAAAAAACTTTTCACACTGAGAAGAAAAAGCCATTGGAATAATCTCCCAAGAGAAGGGGTGGTTTCCCCAACATTTTAATATTTGGCTAGACAAGGCATTGGGCCATCTTTTCTAGACAGTGCTTTTGCCAAGAAAGGTTGGACCAGATGATTCTTGAGGTCCCTTCCAATATGGTATTCTATGATTCTGTGATTATGTTTTTTACTTCTGGACGTTAAGGTGGGTTATACTCTCCCTAAATTTCTGCTCTAGCTTCAAGTCTCTGGAAGGAAAATTGGTCTGCTGCTATGTAAAAATGCAAAACAGTTTAGAGTCAAAGTTTATTCCTGACATTAACACAAACTCCATACTTAACCTGTATCTAGCAAATCAGGTATTTATTTCTTTGTGCCGCAACTTCCCTGCCTATGAAAATAAAGCTAATATCTCCTAACCCATTATCAAAGTACCTACAGAACTAATTTACATCTGAAGTGCTTTGAGCTCCTATGACAGGAATCATTACGGAAATATGAAATGTTCTTGTTATTTTTCCAGGGGAATAAAAGTATCCAGTCAGTCAGCCAATTTGCAAGATGCTTCATATGCTTTTCACTGTGGATATCTCTGTTTTCCAGACTCCAGGAGAGTATGTCCAACACCTGATAGGTTTGGTTTCCCTTCTCTAAAATGAATGATAGCTGTGTTTAGAAACAGAGATAAGGGGAAAGGGGACAGTGAAGGATAATGGCAGCAGTTTGGGCTGTCTCTTTTGGCATGGCCTCAATCCTCTTATCTCACCTAATGGCAGAGTGAGTGCCAATGTTTATTTGGCCATTCTCATTCACCAGCTGCTCCTGTACCATGGTGTTTTTCTTCCCAGATGGCAGCACGATGTTCCACGATAAAACTGACACAAAAAACAATGCAAAATTTGTCTAAGAGAGGTTCAGCAAGGATGAGAAAAACAGCTGATATCTTTCAGAGCTAGCCAAGTTGCCTGACCTTGATGCCAGAGCAATTAAGGTTTGATTTGAACAGGGGGTAAGAAAAGAAAGGCCACCACCAGATTTATCAGGTATGTTTTGGGAAGAGGAAAAAAATATTACAACTCCTCTCCACTTTTTGGCTTTGTGACAAAATCAATTGCTGCAATCTGAAAAAGCTCCCAGAAGTCCCATATATTAGCAGGTCTTGTAAACTATTACATGCTGCCTAATTAATGCCCTTCTAGATACATATATTGTGATATCATTCAAATGAACACAGTGATGATATAAACAGCTGTATTTTCCCGAGTTTAATATTTCATTAGTCAATATTTAGGAGTACTAAATAGATAAAAAAATATTTTAATGATATTTATGTTTTTTAAAACATATTATCTCCAAACTTTTATTTAAATTATTGCAGAAAAGATGTAATGAAATTGTTTTGTTTGTTACTCTAATCTCTCTGAAAGAAAGATATTTTTTCCCTACAGACAGTACACATATGTATATTTTTTGTTCTGCCTTAAGATCTAATAATTTTAAAATCTAATAAATTTAGAATGGCACCTTTTTAATGATCCTTTAAAATACTCAAAAATATTACTTCACTTAAATGATGAATCCTTTCAAAACTCTTAATTTTCCATCTTGCAGTAGCAATTACAAATTACAAGATTTTTTTTTCTTGTGGATTTCTAGTTTTCTTGTGTCCTGTGTTCTGATATTAAAGTCAAGTAAATCATGTCAAATTCTGAATATCTATAGATATACATGAGAGGATCTATCTGTGAGCCTAGGATTTTTGATTACAGTTTCTGCACATGAGACATCTTCTTCAGGCCAGATGCTAAGCCACTTCACTCATGCTGCTTCCTGCAGTAGCTAGCACTTGGGATACACTCTTCCCATCTCAGAAGTTAGAATCATAAACACATAGAATATCCTGAGTTGGAAGGGACCCACAAGGATCATTGAAGTCCAACTTCTGGCCCTGCACAGGACACCTCAAGAATCACACCACGTGCCTGAGACCACTGTCAAAACATTTCTTGAACTCTTGCACTGAGGTTCTTACTGGCTCTGGCTGCTGGCAGCATGGGTGGGGGCACCTACACCCTACTCTGCGTCCAGTAGCTGTCACCAAATCCACTCTAAGGTCTGTATCTGCCACTTAACCCTTATAGCACACACACACTCCCAGGGCAGGGTGCTACTAAACCGAGAAATAGTTTAAAAAGTATTTAATACTTTTTAAAGGACAGACTAACAGAGAAGCAACAATTTTCATGTGGCAGTCCTCTTTTGGTCTACTTTGTTTTTCCCTAGACCTCTTCCCTTAAACTTTCTTGCATTAATTTTGCATAGTCTCAGAAAACCCTCTCAAACGTCCCAAATCCTTGTGGTCATCTTGTTTCCTCCTCCTCCTTCTCAGCTGCAACGTCCAGGTTGTCTCTTTCTAATGTGATACCTGGTAGATGCTTAATAGCCCTCAATCAGTGACTGGACAATTTCTGTCTTTGGTACTGCCTTGTTAGACCTTGTCTACTAGGTCTGTGTCTCTTTGAGTTCTTGTTATAACTTTTTGCATTGAAAAGTACTGAATAATCTTAATGAAACAAATTATCTCACCTAAACCCCAGTTATTCTGATAACTTAAAGACCCTCACCCAATTTTTATATATTGTAGTCCAAACCCCTCAAGTTTATACTGTTAACCTCTTCTGCTTTACCTACAAATCAATACTCAGGTATGCTGAAGAGGACTGCACGAGCAGCAAGCCTGCAGAAGACCAAGACCCTGCTCTGCCAATCGCTCCGTGGGTGCTTGTCAGACAGCAGTGGAATGGTTCAGTGTTTTGGTTTCTGCTCATGGCAGATTACACTTTAGTGGCTACAGACAGCGCAGCTAAATGTCACAGTGCTCATGTTTGGTTCACATGTGGTGCCTGAGCTAGGCATCTCTAAATGAGAAACCCTAATGCTGTTTGAGTTAAAGAGCCAGAATTTTTGTTGTGGAATTGATAGCAGTTACAAAACTTCTTGTGTAGCCTAACCTTTATGACAATGACAGAGAAGCTTGTACTATGTCCTCTGCTAGAAAAAGAGGAATGCCATTCCCACCTGATTATCACTGCCCTCCCCTGATTACCCCTGTCCTCAGATCTGCCAAGAGGGCACTCTTGTGCTACAGCACCTACTGTTCCCCTTCAAATGAGTTAGCTAATCCTGGCATATGAGGGAATTCTCATTTAATTAATATAATAAAATATAATAAAATAAGTTAATTGAGAGATCCAAGGGACAGGCAACATGCAATATGAGATAATAATGAAGATACCATGTCGGTCTTCTACTGACACTTGGAAAAGATGAGTTGTGTCAGTGTGGCTGCAGGAAGAGTGCATTTACTGTGATGGCAAAGGGGATGAGGTTACCTCAGCTGTGCAAAAGCTTTCAGCATTGTAAGGCCCAGAGGTAGGTACTGAATATATCAAACCGTGAGCAAAAGTTTTCATAAGGCAATAGGGTAACAGTTCCTGGTTCTTGGCTTTTCAATTTATTGAATGTTCCCTGGGCTGGAAGGAAGTATGTGGGAAATCTTTATTCTCTCTCTTTCAGTTTTTTCCTGTCCCTTTATTTGCAACAAATGCCAATCAAAACACAAAAATTACCACATGAACCTCTTTAACATTCCAAATCTGAGCTTCCATGAAGAGAGGCAGCACAGATAGATCACTGCAGAAATCACCCTCCCTGCAGCATGGCTTCTCTAGCAGTAAAAGGTCATTCCCTCTAAAAAAAAGCGTTCACTTTGCAGATACTTTCCTTACAACCTCTGTACCATTAACTCTTACAAAACATCTCTTAAGAATCTGCAAAACCGTTCCAGGACCTGACTGGAACAGTGCTAGCCTCAGTCAGGTGTGTTTGAGCACAGCCACCCTGTTATGTACCACTTTGGTCACAAACACCTGAGTAAAATGGTACGGATAGAAACCACTGAATATTTATACAAATCTGTGATTCAAGTATAGAGATACTGAAGAAATTAAGGTAAAATCTGTGAAATAATTGGATTATCACCTAAATTTGTGTGTCACCTTATATAGTAAAGATCAATGTATTAGTAAGGAAAAAGACTGAATTCATCAGATAGATTATATGTTTTTTCTTCCATTCTGTTGCAGGGCTCTTTATGTTTTAGTGACACATAAAATATCAGATTCTTGACAAAAACAAAAACCTCCTTTATACATTCTCTAGCTGTACTATGTCAATATAATGGTGATATAAGCCAATGTTAACATTTTGGACAACTTTTGGCCTAGACTCTGCACTGAATGGTGTTAGCAAGACATTGTAAGCTTTTAATCTTGTATATCTTCATCAAGGGAAGAAAATAAAATAATGCAGTGTCAGCAGACGAACTGAAGAGCAGTTTCAGATCATTTGATGTACAACAGTCTTTCCTGGCTTACTATCCTCAAGTAGAAGTGTTTTACCACGTGGTAAAGTCTACATCAACTCCCTCTCTAAAAGCAAATTCTTCTTTGGAGGGCTGACAAAGGTCACTTATCTTGTGCTATAATTCCGTCTGTGCCAAATTCATAGATGAAGTATTTAATTGAGTGAGTGAGCTACATGTACTTTCCTGGAGGAAAATAAAATATCCTAAAGCAATGAAAGAGTTAAGAATGTCAAGGATTTGCCAAGTATCATGATGTAATTCTTTGAGTCTACTCATCTCTGAATAACTTAAGACTCTGGACAATGTACTTTTACTTGAGATTCCAAAAGGATCAGAAGACTGTCTCTATAAACAAATGGTAGCTGACTTCATGAAAACTTGGTGCTTAATCAGGAAGTCCTTCTAAATTACTGTGGATTACCTAGATTCTGATTTTCTCCCAATACAAATGAAAATCTTATAACTAATATTGTGGCTTAGATCATTTTTAGGCTTAAAAAACCCGCTGTGTAAAAACAATTTCTTAATTGATCTACTCACTGGATTGCTAAAAATACAGTTTCCCCCTCTTTTCAAGCCTCTTTCAAAAGTGCTCAGGAAAGGAAAAGAATCATAGCAGTTATCGTCTCTCATACATCATTGAAATTGTCAAGCAGGACCTGAATTTAACTGGCATATTAAAAAATGCCCACTGATGATAACCTTTAAATAATCTTTAAAAATGCATATAAATTAAAGATCACTTTCTAGACTGGTCATACAAAAGATTTCTTTACATCAACATTAATAAACATTGATATTTTTTTAAAAAATACATCAAATTAATCACTTTTCTGTTAAATTCAGATATGTAACAAAGGAGATTCCCTTTTAAACAGGATTTCCTTTTGCCTTTTTCTGGAAGACCTTTCCTGAATTATATTGCATTAGCACCTTTTGTCATAAGATGTGCTGAGGAAAAGAGTTTATGTATAGAGATAATTATTTTTTATATTTTTATACTCTTTTGAGCTCACACATGAATGCCCACTGTAAACTCCAGTCTCATATTTTGAAAGTAAAATTACTGACTATGCAAGCAGGAAGTTATTATAAAGACAGGTAAAGATCTAGAAATATCTTTGGTAATTTATCTTAACCCCACATGGGTGTTTTTGTTTTAATTTTTGCAACATCTCCACTTTGATTCTATGCAAAGGGGCTTTCTTACTTTTTTTTTTTTTTTTTTAATTTCACAAGAAGCACTTAACCGGCTAGAGCTGCAAATAATCTTAGACCCCTGTAGGAATCTCAAAAATCTTGAAATGTTCCCTTAGGTCAGCTTCTGAATGTGTAACTCACAACTCCTGAACTTTTCATCACACACAGTATATACTCACAGAAACTTAATTCAGTTGTCAGAGATCAGGATTTCTAAGTCATGGTAGTAATTACCTTTCTGAGCCCATATAGCAAAATGACTGAGACATAACATCTGTTTTCTGGTTTCTTAAGTAAACATCTATTGAGTGAATTCAATCATTGATTAACTGTTCAAGTCAATGAGACATCACATTTTTCAAAGTCAGAAATTATTACAATTTCCATTGAGCCTATGATCTAATTAGAACTGAATGGAAAATAATTTTCTCAGCCTGTTAAAATGTTTGAGATTTCAAGAATTTTCCTCATATCAAGGAACAACATGAGATAACACCTTCCCAGTGGCTGGAACATCCAGTCTACTGTATGAGAGGTCAAAACTCTTCTACCCTTAATTCAAACCAAGAATGTGCATTTCTCACATCTTATTAAAAGCCAAACCACTAGGAGGTTGACTATGACTCTGCTGGTTTTGACCTGAAATGGCATTGTAATGATGGGAATGAGTCATGACCCATGTGGGGTCTGGGAAGCAGGGTTCATTCTGAGGTTTGAAGGTGGAGCAACACTAATTACTGGACAAGATTATTCAAATCACTGTACTAATTTACTATAGGGATACATGAAGGGACTAAAGTGATTAAATATTGGCTGAAAATAAGGGTTTGTAACAAAGCCATTATTTCTGTGTTATAGCTACCACACATCTGTATTTTCTAGGAATCGTCCATTCCTAGCTCTGACATAGTTTTCTAGAGATGGATTTCTGATACATACATCCCATTTCATAAAACCCCTGCAAAAAACATTCTGATTCCACACAATGATCTTGCATCTCATTGCAGATGAATTTTGGTCAGAATAGATTAGAGAGGTAGAGTTGGAAGAATGGGGAAGGCCTACAGGATGAATTAGAGGCTCAGAAATCCATAGACAGGAAAGAGCAGAAGTCAAATGTGGAAAGACCAGGGACTACGACATACATAGGATGTATCAAATAAAGTGAAGTCTGTAGGACAGGCTGGTAAAGGGGTAGGGGCAGTATGACATCAGATGAACTTTGGCTGCATGGTTTCTGTTGAGCATGTAAAATCTAAACTGGGAATATTGATATGGTATGTTAGCATGAGCTCTGATCCAGGATAGTTAGAGTTGCAAAGGAGGGCTGTTGCATTAGAATACCATCAGCCCTGATTGAGACAGTGAGATGCAAGTGTGACCAGTGCCTTCTCACTTCCATCGTTTTCCTTCTTAGCTTGTATTGCACTGTTCTCTTTCTTGACTTCATAAAATACAAAGTACAATTTTCTCTTACTCTCTCACCATTATGAGATAAAAAGAACAAATTCAGAATATTGAGTCCTCCTGTCTCATCTTAAGTGTCCCTCCTTCCTTCTTGTCATCAGATCCTTTACAATCCCTGCTGCAGGCAACTGCAGTATCCTTTCTTAGGATGCATAAAGCCTGTAGTCCCCCTTGGATGAACTCTGAAGTCAGGTATTTAGGTACCTCATTCTCTTGCCTGACTACAAATCTTTCTCAATACAAGGTAAAATATCTTCCCAGCTAATGCTGTATAACAAATACATGTTCACTCTCTAAGATACTCGCCTCCAGGTAAATGTATTGCTCTCTTTAGAATTTACACCAGATGAGAATTGTGCTCTTCATTTGTAATTCACTGAAATACCTTACAGAACCCCAAGAACCCCATGCTTCGATGCAGACAACCGAGTCATAGAAACTGCAGAGAACAGCAACTAAATCCTTCCTTCACCCTAAACTTTTACCTTCAGTCAGTTTTTCCACTTTCGTAAATTCTTCACAATTCTAATGGATTAGTGGGTGATCTTGTCCAGTGAGACATTAGTGTCAAAATCCTCCTGGACTTCACCAAAATCAAAATTTCATTTTATTGTTTTATCAAAAGGTCCGATTCTGGAAACTGTGACTTAAATGAGATTCTTGGCTTTCATTCACTCCAACAAAAAGTTTTTAGGCTTCAGAGTTGCCAAAATAGATTGAGAATATGAAGTCTTAAAACTTTGAACCAGAAGATAAATAACTCTCCAAATGTAGTGTAAATGTAATTCCCAATTTTGTGAATGACTCATCGAGACATTTACATTTTTTGGAGTAGCCAATACTGCCAAATAAATTGCAAAGGGCAAGAAGTAAGGGTGATGTAGCTAAACACTCAATACTAATCATGACTTAGTCTTTTGAGAACATCAACCAGTGTAGATGAAACTAGTACTGCTTACAAAAGAGTGAATGTAAGCTTTCCTAGTCTTCACAAAGTCAGCAGATTTGACCCCCAAAGCCTGTAATTTTTGCAGACACTCAGGAAAATTTGTGATATACTTCTATCTGTGGGATCAAATGAGTCAGGTCACTGACAGTGAATTGGAAACTATCAAAAATTTTGCATTTTCTGGAATATAGAAGGAAGCATATCTAGTCCACCTAGATTTAAGTTGTCAATTCCAGATTATTCCTCATTTCAGGGTAACAATTTATAGATAAGTACAGATTCTTCTGAACAACTTCATGCTCTTCCTCACAGGAAGACGTAATTTGAAAAAAACTTATGAGAAATGGGATTATAATTCTGAATGACTAAATGAAATAAACTCACAATGAAAGCACGTATGTTTAATAATTTTTCAATTGATGTTAGACTAAAACTTGGGACCACTTTCTTTTTCCATTTTTTTTGTCTTCACAGTTAGTGGCTGAAACATGCTGGTCTTGGTCTGCAGGCAAATATTCCTGTTATTACCATTTTTAGGGGCTGAAGTCTGTTGAGACTACAGATCTCAACTAGTAGCCAACATGTCTAAAAAAATCATGCTAATCTCTTAACTTCAATATTTTTAGGGTGTTTTCAGGTTCTGAATAAAAATATGTTTTAAAATGCTAGTGTACTCATAAATAAATCTCTACGTAGGCACCAGAAAATTTGACTTCTCAGAACTACTACCTTTATTCTTTCCTAAGAATAAAGGATTCAGCCTTGCCCGAGGAAGTTTTAAGTCCCTGTCACATCCCTGATAGCATCATTACTCCTCTTTCCAGCTCTTGTCCATAATATGGAATGGTCATATTTAATATTTTCTGGTTTATCTAACACACGATAATGTTGCCATGTAATAGTCTTCTCATTCTCTGCTTAATTAGTGTGCAAAGCCAAGGAAGATTTTGAAAATTGCCAATATACTAACTACTTGGAAATAGTATGCTCCAAAATGTTATAAATAACTTTTGTTTAAAACAGAAAAAGTGATGTTGCATCTAAATGACAGAAGAGGTATTAAAATTGCTTTCTATAATACAGTATAATGTAATATAATACTTCTTGCTTAGCAAAAAATGATATTACAAATGACTCCTCTGTCTCCTACCTGCTTACAAAACTCTGCCTTTTTTTACTTCATACTACCTGGCTCTTCATTATATAATGAATAAAACATCACATCCCACATTATAGGAAATGTATTTACAAATGGAGCCTAACTGCATCATCAGATGTGCAGTTTGGAACTTTGCATTTTAGAATGAGCTAAATGATTGAGAGCACTTGAAAGCAACTTCCATTATTTATGTTACAGTCATCCTGAATTTGGCTATCCTCTAAATCTGTCGATTTGAGCCAAGTACCAAGCTTTACTGTATTATTGACTTTTAAAGAGTACAGTCCATTGATTTAATTGGAGAACCCTGATTAAAAATTGATGTGACAATTCGCCCTATTGCCCTCAGTCTGCACATAAAGCTAGTACTGATGTACGTCTGCAAAGTTACACTCATTCATATTCAACTGCTGTTCAGCTAGTTCTAGGTAAAATTGCAGCTCATGCTTTTAGAGATAATACCAACAGCTGTAAGCAGATACAAAGACCATTTCTTTCATGAGGAAGGGCTGGAAACTGATGTTGTGAGCCATACTCACTTCCTAATAAAATCTTCATATCTGTTTGAAAAAGATTTTTGATTCAAACATCTCTCACAAGAACAGAAATTGGTACTCCATAGGACCATCTGCTAAGGTTGAATCATCTGTCCCTGCATCAGTGCTGATGTGATCAGAGAAACAGAGCTTGCCCTCTGTAGAAGGATATAAGACTATCTGTGAAGAATGTCTAGGGCCCAGTATAAAACTCATAAAGCACTCCCTTGTAGTTTCTTGCTGTATTTGTTGAGCATGTACTTTCAGTGCACCTGTTCTTTCCTGCAGTAACAGTGTTCCTTTAGCTGAAAGGTAAAATTTAAAGAAAAGACAATTGCCCAACTGATGCCCTCTAAATCAACAATTTCTGCTGATTTTCTTATTGAACTTGAAAGAAAACTTAAACGTTACTTAAAACTGAAATTAGCTACTATGTTAACTATGTCTGAGGTTCACTCTCAGCACAAATTTGGAGTTAACTGCTAGCAATAACTCTGAATATATTTCAAATTATCATAATAGGAAGTGTTATAGAGGAAGAGGAGTTGAGAAGAAAATTTTTTTTTGTTTTTAAGAATTGTTTTAACAAATTAAGGACCCAAACTAAAACCAAAGAGAACCAGTAGAAAGGAAATTTGCACAGATTAAAGTATGACTGGTCTAGACAGTCACCTGGGTATAATATTACATATAGCAAGATGGCCCAACACAGACATATCAGCTAAACTTGTACAATCTCCACATTTTTAACTGTATATAACATATAAAAGAAATGAAACATATAAAAAGAAATGAATATGTATATAACATATAAAAGAAATTTGACCTTTTACTGCACTGTAGATGTTGGAACTAGAACTTAGCTAGTGTTATGTGAATCTCCATGCCACTGAAAGCCACAGAGACAGTATGATATAACTAAAATGTTCAGTTCAGCAGAAATTATTCTGTGAACTATACTTCTTCTTTCCCTGTGCATATACATTCCAGGTATAATGCCTTTAAGTATAGATACTTCTTGAGGCATCACAATTGAAGCCCAATATTTTGAGAATTTAATGTCAGGGCATGAATGGGTTGTACATGAAGTATGAATACTGAAGTAAACCATGTACTGGGACTGTTGCACGCGGACACGAAGGAAGACACGTATACTCACGCTCTCATGGCAGGTGAAAGGCCAAGAGGAAAATGGCCTCTTTATTCAGACAGTTATATACCTTCTTAACAATCACTGTGGATTGGATGGTGGATATTACCACCCCTCAATCACACTGGTCAAATGAAATACCCATCAAACATCTCCGCCCAGGAGAAAGAATGAAAACCATAAGGACAGTTAGACAAACGTAGCTGTGTTTACAGAAGAGTGCGTGAGAACTTCTATCACAGAATTAAAAACATCTAAGCACTGCAGAAATCAGGGCGACACTAGGACCTCATATGAAATATAATGCTTTTTTTTTCTTTTCTTTCTTTTTTTTTTTTTGTGGCGGGCAAATTCCATTTGTATAACATTCAACATAGGATTCCTATAAGTGGAGTTTTGTGCTTCCCCAAAAGGTTATTTGTTTAAAAAAGTCTGCCTGCAATTCCTGCGGTGTACCAAAAGAGGGCACCTAAAGCTTTCAGTATAGAGCCGGGATCTGCCAGAACTTGGATTACTTTCCAACAATATTGTAGAAATCTTCTCCCACTTTACAGCATACTAAGCAGAAATATAAAGTCTGTCGCTATACAATGAAATATAACATGCAAAATTTATACAGCTACTTTTAAAGGAAAACAACATTTCGATATATTCACATATCCACAAAAAATAATGTAAATCATGGAACAAGAAGAGCAAACATGCAGTTTATGAAAATTGTGATAAAATTCTCTAGAAGTAATTGGTGCCAGGAGAAAGAAGAGGTGACTGAACACCATAGCTGTGCAGACTCTTTCCTAGCAGAGAAGAGTGGACTGTCCGGAGGCAGTAGATCCCCATGTAATTGCAGTTAGCGCTGCTGTGGTGTCAGGCTTAAACATGAAAGGCCGTGTGATGTGCCCACAAGTTTGAGTTGGCAAACAGAAAGTACATTTTAGAGGTGCATATCTTGTGCTTGAACATAGATAGCAAAAGACTAATTTCAGAGGAGGAATTAGGCACAGGCACTTGCACACAAATCTTTCTTGAGTCAGATTCCAAACTTTGATACGATTCAGTAATTGTCCTCTGAGAGTTGCGTGTTTGATGAGTTTCAGCAATTATTTTTTACTTACCTGTCTATGATACATATTTTCCTATTTTCTAAAATTAAGAACACTTGAACAATAAACTTCTTCAAGTCATAACAAAGTTGTTTGAAGTGCAACAATTTTATTTACAACAATGCATAATAGCAAATATTACCAAGGTACAAGAGTGTATTTTTAAAAATTATATATATATTAATTACAAGAATTTGCATTTAACAGAAGTCCTCAGTTATAAGTCTCTTTTCACCAACTCTGGTCTACCAGGGGATTGCAAAGGCATTTCATGTGGTTATGCTTCACCGAGATGTTTATTTCAGATGCAAAAAAAAACCAAACCAAAAAAACCCCAACTTAATTCAAAGGCAAAAAATTCAATTAAAAACCCCAAAGATTTTCTTTTCCACTTGCCTTTAATATGCACAAATGTGTATATATCTTAGAAAACGTGTACAGCAAATATTCAACTGTTGCTTTAGTGTAGATGTTTAAATGTCTCACCATTTGCTTCTATAATTGCCTTCCTATGCCTGCTTTACGAGTAACAGAAAGGAGATTTTCAACTGTAAAAATGTGAAATTGAATCCCCTGTTTAATGATTGTACATATTCTCTGTTCTTTGGAATGTGATTAGTGATAATTGACTGCATGACAGGGAATACGAGAAAGAAAATAGTTGTATCCTTAAATATTTATTTAATCCAACCAGAGTTATTTGCCCTAAAATATCAAGCAAGAACTCCAACAAGAACATGAAGAAGAGGTGTCTAGAAGATATGTGATTAGAAAAGGGGAATAAAATCCAGTTGCTTTTGACATTTCTAATTTCATATTTATTGGGCATTTTCACTGTTGGTTTTTTTTTCTGTAGCTTAAGAGTTTGTCTGCTAGACAGTGCTGTATGTTTTTCAGTTTATTTTTAAAAAGTCATTCGAGAATATATGAAGGTCTTTAATAAAGTTGCAGTGATAGTTTTGCTTTGTTACTTTTATAGCTCAGGTGGATTATACTGTTACATTCAGTGAAGGAAGCTGTGAGTAGGAAATTTGAGAAATAGATAATTTTAAAGTAAAATATTTTGGTATTAGTTCTTCTAGATATAATCAGAATAAAATATCTTATTATTACTGCTTATGCAACTCCTGTTTAACAAGGATTTTTGCATTTCCTTTCAGTGTCAGTACCCTTTGCAGGTAAGCAACTATTGCATGCTCAGGGGATTCACATGCTGAAAGGTGGGCTGCCCTGTAGGCAACAGACTTGACCATCTAATTTTTCAGCTACAGGAATAAAAAGAACTTTTTCATTTGGGTTACCTGAAATCTAGATTGTGTGCACAGACCTAAATGGAGCAGAACAGAGGGAGGAGCGTAGGAGGGTTGCAGGGAATGTATGCCTTTCAACAGTGCCAGGGAGTGCATATATAGTGGTGCAACATGCTCAAACATATGGGCCTACATTTGGATGCATCTGTTTTGGGCACCCAAGCTGAGAGACCTAGAGAGCTGAAACTTCAGCAGACCTTGGGAACTAGCCTCTGAAAATCAGCCCTTTTTATGCCGTCTCAACTCTTTCTTGTAAAAGTAGTCACTAATAATCGCCAATCAGGTTTGAAAACACATGTTGGGAAATATTCTCCACTCTGCACTTAGAAAAATAAATGAGTAGAAAATAAGAGGTTAGAGTTCTAGGTTTTCTTTGAATCTGACCCAAAATCTGAAAAGAAATGCTTACTAACTGGAATAGCTGTATCTCAAAGGTTTAACCTGGCTTTGGTTTGGTATGCTGAGGAGCATTGTGCTTTAATGGCAAGGGGCAGAGGAAGTTTTAGTGCTTTTCTTTGCTAATTTTGATTACCTGTAACAAAATGCTCAAGATGAAAACTTTCTCCCTTGCAAGCCATTGCATATGTTAATTAAACCAGCTCATAGACCACCATCATATTAACTAGAATACTGTTCCAGTAAAAGTATGTATGATCCTAAGAGCAGCTGTCTGAACACCCCACTAATACAGCCACATACAATGGCTCAAGAAATATAAAACTGTTCCAGATTTTTCCTCAGTGATGTGTGCTCAATATAAATTAGTTTGCTATGAAAAATAAAATGACAGCTTTAGCTAGATTCAGGATTTCTTTTCCACAGATTCAATTCTTTGATCAAAAACTACAGTAGATTGAAGTTTGCTATTGTCAACATATTGTACATGCACAGTGTGTTTATTTTTGTGCACTTTTAATGTATTTAACCTTACTGTCTGTTTCTTTAAAGCAAAGAAACTGTGGCTCAGCATCTTGAATTGTCAAAGCAACCTATTGCAGATTTCTTTTTATAGATGAAAAGAAGCGTCCAGATGATGAATGCTATTCACAAAGTGATTGCTGTGGCAGTCATATCATGTCTCAAAGTACACATGGCTGTGTAAATAGAAACTACTGAAACTTGTTCTGACATGTAAAACTTTTTCCATGCTGTATGAACTTTTGTGTCACCTAAGCAGATTCAGCTGGAGCTCTTACTAAAAATGCAAGTGTTTTTATTTTCTTTTTAAGTGTTGTTTTTTCTTTTTTTATTTTAATATCACTTCATCGGATGGGCCAAAAGTGAGATATTCCTCTCCCCCACGAGACCCTCAAGTTTAACATTAGAAGAAGTTTTGTGACAGTCTAGTAAACCTTTAATGAGAATTCTTTTTGTGACAGACAGATGTAAATGTATCCCTCTAATCCTATTCTTTCAGGATTCGTCTGCAGATGAATGTTAATAATTAGTAGTTGCTTTCTCCCTCCTCCTTCCTTCATAAAATTGTATTCTTCATAAATTCATCGTCTTTTTTTTCCCCTGTTTTCTCAAAGTCCCAGCAGCTCTGACAGCCTCCCTTTGTTCTTGTGTTTATAAATAATTTATAATGTAGAAATATCTCTTCTTAGTCTTAAAAAATAAACTAATGGTTGAACATAACATACTGCCAGGAGCAGATCTACCACTAGCTTAAGAAAAAAAAAAAGGGAGGAAAAAAACCTTCATGACTAACAAAGAGAAAGAAGGAACATCACATGGAAATCTATTTATCTGAGTGAATGCTGATTTTTGTTTGCAGATGCTAAATGCATCTGAGCTACCCTCATTTTATGCTCTGTTTCTTTTCTTTTCCAAACTGCACACCTCAATTCATTCCTTAAAAACGTAGCTTCTTTTAAATGTTCTGAACAAACAAAAGGCTAGAACATGGACCAAGTCATCAGCATAAATGTGTTTACGCTGGTGTAGGTGGTTCTCTTGAGGAATAGACCAGCCCCTATACCGACACTTCGTTGACTATTGCTGTCCATATTGTAGATGCACTGCTAAAGAAAGTCACACATTTAGCCAAGACATTCAGTCTATTGTCAACTGCATATGGAACAGCTGTTGGTGTTGGGATTCTTGCAAAGGAATTCCAAAGTCTGTACTGTAGTAGCATATACTTTGTCAAGAACACTCTCACATGCAACCTCAAACTATAAAGGACCAGCACTCAAATTAGAATTGAAATACACTGAGTTTCAACACTTACTGAACACAGAGGAGTGATCCTATTTCCAAATGTTTGTATGGCTCTATTATTGTCATTTTATGCAGTCACAGCAGGAGCAGTGACCACATAAATAACTAGAATTATTGTTAATTAAGGTAAATACAACTGAACTTGATATTACATTTTCTAGCCTAATTCTAGGAAGGAATCTTTATTTTGCTGCAGGTTAGCATATGCCAAAGGAGATGGCTTAAAAGTTACTATGTGATAAAGTGGATATTCAAGTCTTTTTAAAAAAAATCCTAGCATGCGATTTAGATAGGGATCTCGACATTATCTCACAACAGCTGCCAGGATTTTTAACCAAAAGTGAGGTACCATATAATGTCCTGCCTCAGAATGCTCCACATGGTGGTGACATCAGTGAGTACATGACTTACTATTAAACTATGGAACCTGTATCCAGACTCCATAATTATACACAGGAAAGTAATTTGGGTGCTATGTTGCCGTACAAGAAGGCAGTGTATATCTATTTTAACGTACTTCATTTTAAATTCCCCACCAGGTGCTAATTCGAGTCTTGTGTGCAGGCTGCACTCAATATTCACCTGCTCTTCAAGCATATTATCCCAAATAACTATAATTGAATCAATAGCGCTACATAGTTTAAGGATAGGAAGTGAGAGGAAAAAGAATGCCTTATCCAAGGTACACATACAGTAGAAGGTGGGGAATTTAGGCAGATATGCAAACCCAGTGTGGAAATAGTCATGACCTGCAGGGCTTAGCTTTGGATCTAAAGGAGGGTTGGAGCCAGGACTAGTTTGATTTTGCAAGAACCAGGCCAGCTGCCCTTTGTAAATTATTCATTCTTGCTTTTGGCTTGTTTCTGACTTTGGAGAGTGGAGTGAGTTTTGGCCAGAAAGAACACTCACATAAAATCTTTTGAAATAACTGATTAGGGAGCTTTCTGAATAAAAGAAGACGTCATTCCTAGCAACTCAGACATGAATCTGTTTGCACAAAAACAGCTTGGAAAGAGTGAGTTTAAATCTCCTTCAGGTGTTCAAAACCAATCTGAACCCCTTTTTAAGGAGTTTGATCTTCTAATCCTCTACCTTTTCTCACCCCTTGCCTTTAACACTACGTAACAGGATTCTCGGCTTCTGTTAAAATCTATCTTGTGATAGTCTGTAAATCTCTGCTGAGATTGCGGCTGCTTTCAGATCTTACAGGGTGTGATGCGAGGATTCAATGTTTTTCAGGAACTCTACATTCAGAACAGAATCCTGCTTGAAAATCCCTGGGTGCACACATTGTAAAGAAAGCAGGAAGACAAACCTAAAATAGAGTATGCATCAAGACCAGAATTTCATCCAAAGGTAACATGCTTCTGAGGAGACGTTTGAAAGCTCACTGCAATCTTTTAAAGGAAACTTTTCAGGTTCCCAAAGGCTGCTCAGGATCAAGAGAGAAACTTGTGTCATGGGAAGGGAGGATAAGGTTGAAGGGAATGAAACATTTGATTGCAAAGAAGAGGAAAACAGAGAATGAGACTGGTATAAAAGCATCTCAGACAAGCATTTGACGGTGGTAACTTCATCTTTTCAATACTGTGATGCCAGCATGCAAATTAACCCTTAAATGCTTTTGCATTTAGCTTCAACCTATCACGTCTTCATGGTAAAATGTCTGCCTAATGACACTAACACATTACTTTTCAAATTTTCACTAAACATCTTTCATGACTATATAAAGCATTGTAGTTGCAACCCTACTTTCTCTTGGCTAAATTATTCCCTAGTACACAGGTAAAACCACTTCCAATGCATTCATAACCTCTGCTTTGTTCCACTCCAAACCTTAGCTTGAATGAACACCTTGAGACCCTAATGCCTGAAAAAGAGGTCAGGACCCAAACATATATCTGAATCTATTTCCCTCCCCACGCAGATTATAAAATGGACGAATCAAAACTTTAGCTGAACACCCCTGATTTTTGTTGGTGTCAATTCTTGATCAAAAATTTTCAGCTGAGACCCTTTGCTGACTATTGCAATGTATCTTTATAGAACAGAAACAGCCTGACTCCCTGGCATTATTAAGAAAATACAGTATACAAAAGCTTTAAGCTTCAAACCATACAGCATGATGATTATGATAGCAGGAGATGTCAGGTGGAGACAAAGACACATGGATAGAATTGACTTGAGGCGCGTCATCAGAAAGTAAGGGTGATGCGATCACAGTACTTATAGCATATGCAGCAGCTGTACAATTCTACATGGCAGCTTCCATCATACCCTTCACATGAAAAAAAAACCCAGAGAAGATTCTGAGGAAATGATGGTTGGATACACAATAAATTGTAGTGTATGACAAGACACTTTCTTTTTTGTTTAATATATAAATCAGGAGCACTTATGAATTAATATCAATTAAAAGAATATATTTGCTTTCTTTCGGCGGTTATGTCAGCCTCATTAAAAGCCAAGTGCTAAATCTTCATTAGATTTTTCAATATTAAAATACTTCCATGAAATATAAATTAACATTTAACTTGTTGCTGGTCATATTAAGAAAAAAGGAGGGAGCAAAACCCATTGGGATTGAAATCCTGACTCAGTTAAATCAATGGGACTTTTGTTTCTGAACTCAGTGGGGCCAAGTAATTCCCTCCCTGTTGACAAGAGGCAATACCTTTAAATCTGGCAGAGAAGCAGGCCTCAGGAAGTATTCTGTTTCAATCTATATTCCTGACTAACATGATGATGGCTAAAATTTTCAAAGTATCCTTGGCTACATAGGGAGAACATGTGCCTGAATAAGAGTAAAAATGTTTAGATTCCTGGGTAGCTTCAGTGTTTTAGGAAACCTTATGGTGTGCCTAGAATTTCAACAATTCTACCTCATAAAAAGACACGGTGGTGTTCTCCCTAGAATGATGCAAAATCTACTTCTCAGTAGATGAAACCTGCAGAGCAAGCGAGTAGTTCACATGTGAACACCGGAATTTATATCAGAGAGCAGACTGTCACTGGTGCGCATTTGGAGGGACGTGCCCTGTCTGATGAACACCACTGAGCACCGAGCGGTGCGCGAGGCTGTCTCACAGCTCCGTGTTGTGAATCTTCCCAGGTCTCAGCTCACTACGCAGGTTGTGCAAGATTTCCCAGCGGATGTGAAGTTTAGGAAGACGGATAGGTCAGGAAGGGAGAGAAGCTGAGTAGCTGCAATCAAGTTGAAAGAAACCACCGTAATGTGCATATTCAGTCACAGCTGTGACAAGTGACGACCCTTCCTTTTGCAATAGCCACGGTCTTGAACCAGAGCAAACCTACCTGGAAAACTGGCCAAGATCCCTTTGAAATGGCCGGGCCGCCTTTCAGAGGTGTTGTGCTTGCTGAAGGAGCTGGCGAGCTTTTTGCTTTTCAGAAAGAAAGGAGATATATTAACTGTGCTTCATCTGACTGTAGCGTGTGTGGATCTGGGAATGCAGCTCTCTCCTCTCTGGGCCTCTGCATCACCAAGCCACAAGGTGGTGGTATGGTGTCACTTTTTTCTAAGCAACAAAAAGGAGGTTTTGTTTAATGAGCTTGAACTCACAAGCCTGCTCATCTAGTGAACTGTGACTTTTCAAATACCAACCTATTAATGTCAAAGGCAATACTGAAGGGAACAGTTCTGTTTGATTTAAAAAATACAGACAATGTGAAGTCCACTATGCTCTAATATCTATCACCTATGGGGCTCCATTCATGCCTAATGCTTTATTCAAGCTAAGTCCTAGTTTTTATATATCAGATTAATACATATCTACAGCTTTGCACCTTTCTATTTTGATTTTTTTATTATCAGGGCTCGCCGGGGCCATTTTCATTCCCTTACTATAGCATCTGCAAGCAGGTGGATTAGAGATAACTCTCATTGTGCTTTGTTTTCTCCTGACACTGTCATTAATCATTCCTTAAGCCACACTTCAACTTATAGTAATCAGGACTGGCTGTTCCCAAGCTGCACAAGAATTGCCTTTCACAATGTAATGTGAAATTGGAAGCGAATGGCTGAAGCCAGACGCTTCTTCTGCATTCCCCATCTATCTCATCATTTAGGTATTTATCCATCTCAGGCTTGTACAGGGAGCATCTCTCTCCTTCCCATGAGGACACAGATTGCAACAGAGGATCAGATTTGTTACCCAGGCTTTGGGCTTTGATTGTCCTCTTATAAGTTCGGGATTAAAGTGAAATTTCCCACAGGGCTATGCAGGATTTGCTAGCATTTAACTGTTTAACCTGGCTGTTTGTGAATGAGAATCCTGTGGTCAACTATTCCATAGAGAATATTATGGTAAGCCAGCTCTGAATGGCAGATATTTCGGTAAATTCCTGTAAAGACTGGTACAGTTGATTCCAATTAAGTTCATACCTGTTAACAATTGTTTTCTTGTACATGATGAACAGTAATCTTATGATAAAAAAACATTTCTCTAGTCTCTTGTGAAATACTCTTGTCAGCTTCAGAATAAATGCAGACCTTCAAAAAGTTGCAGTCATCTATTTATGCTTCTAGAATCACTGTGCACTAATTTGTCTTGAACTAGGTCATATCCCTCACTATGTAGAAGAGCTCTATTCCCTTCTGTCTTATCCAATTTTAGTAATAAGTATAAGGTAATAATATCTGTAGTAGCACAGCAGTGGAATGGACAAACATTTTAAACAAACTGCACTTGATGTATTAATAAAGACAAATTGATGGTTCTGGAAAGCATGCTGTTAAATATGTAGCCAAAACAGATGTATTTTTCCTGGCATTTGATGTGATTCTTGCACAAAGGGAAGTACCTATAATGTGTTATTCTCCACGAAACTGAAAGCAAGGGGAAAATTTTTCAGTCCACATTATCTATCTTTTAGTCTTAGCTTTAGAGCCATTTAAGGAAAAAGATTTTAAAACAAGTCAAAATCATTTTGTTATCTAGTTTAAAAAGACTGTATGCTCAACCACTGTATATGTATTCTATTTAATGTGGATGTGTTTTTAAAATGCCTAGGAGGATAGTGCTCATTTCATGTGCTTCTCCAAGAGAGACATAACACCCAAGCAACTGAAGTACATAATTTAACAAAACATTTTAGCTTGCAGTGAAATCAGTTCCCTTGGAAGGAATGGACTGAATCATTAAACTCAATTTTAACCCCACTCCCTGAGAAATTTTTACATCTTACTCAAAACTTTGCTTTTTATTTTTTTTGTTGTCTAAAAATGTGCTGAATTTCCAAAATAAGCTTTCATGAGATTTATTTTGGGGATAAAAATCATAAATAATTTTAGTCATCCTTTTAAAAATAAAGAGTCACAGAGACCTCAAGGGAAAGACTCACAGATATTGTCAATTACAAATCTATAAATTCTAATGCAGATTCTAATTAACAAATAAAAAAGACAAATATATTACTTTTCCTGTTCACCCTTCAACTACGTTATGAACCTGTGCTTATGACATTGATCTCGTGTTAACCAGTGTCTCAGTGAAAAGGAGCAGTGTTTGGTTGTATAACGGTACCTGTGAAAGCCTCACTGCCTGAGTGAAAATTATGAAATATCTTTGCCACCGTTTACTCTTTCTCTCATAGCATTAAATGGTTACTGAAAAGGCATAAGCAATCCTTTCTATTTATTTGAAATATCCTCTAGATTCACATGAGTAATTTTCAGCTGTGTATAATGCTCCCAAAGTAACCTCTTCATTTCCATTGTTTTAGTGTGAAATCATTTCCTCGGGAGATAATTAGAGTTGCTCCATTTATTACATTAAATGATTAGCATGCACTTGAAATGATTCAGTATATTTTCCTTTATTGCTGATGACTCTTAAATATGGGCCTACATTTTTAATGGATAAATTAAGATTATCTTGACATTTTGTGGCTGCCTCAGCAGCAAAACAAGACAGACTTTCTTTTCCAAATACACACAGGTGTGTGTTGAACAACACACATTAACTGAAGGGCTTCTATTCACCTGACTATCCCACCTGTCTCAGCTTAAAGACCAGTAATTTTGAAGGTAAAACGGCGGTTTAAGTGTACCAAAATTGCTACTGCTTCTGTTGCATGTGTGGTTAGTAATTATTCTTGTGTCATGGGATCAGAATCCCAGCATCTCAGCTAAAGCGTCTGCTTCCTCTGAACAACCAGCATCTCCTTCCAAATGCATATGAAATTATTTCTTACAGTGGCAGACTTGCACTTTTTTCATATTATATTAATTAATCTAAATGAATAAAAGAGTTTTTCTGTCTGCTAACTAGTGAACTATCATCCTCTCATTTATGAGAATAAATTACCCTAGAATTGGTGAAAATATATCCCAATTAATACTCCTTATTAAAACTGAGTAAGGTTTAATGTCAAGCTACAGCAACAGCTTTAAGACTTTCTTTTAAGAATGGAAGTCTGCAGTACTAAGCAGATGGGCTGCAGGCCTGAGCTGGGACCAGGTATTTGTGCAACCAACACCGTGACAAGGACTCCTACAGCAGTTGCCAACACTGACCCTAAACAGTGACAGAGGTCAGCAGAATGAAAAGGGCTCCATTTTCCCAAGACCATGCCATGTCATTCCCAAAAGAAAGCCAAGGAGATATTTAACTGGATTTGAAGGCTTGGTTCATTGGAGTTAAATAACCTACCGCACTCGAACTACATTAGTGGATGTGAAAGTGATGTCATTATTAAAGGATACATTCTCTTGTGATGGGATACATTCACCTATCCCTCATTTCTCAAATTTCACTATGGCCCAAAGAATACTTGCACATTCAGTCAACTTAAATTCAAGCATATTTTGTATTTAATATGTTATAAATGTAATGTATTAGCGATTTTAATGGTAAGGAATATTTTTATTCTCTTGGCAAGATTTTATTAGAATTTTTACTTTTGAAGAGGAAATATACAGTTTAAGTGTGGCCAGACAATGTAGCTCATGTTTTATCTGAAAATCCACTTTGCTATTTCAGTGAGTAAATTCACTTTTCGAAAAACTATACAAACTGTGACTGTACAGAGTATGAAAGAGAACGCAAAATCCAAAATTTAAAAAACCAGTATTATAAACACTTTTGTAAGTGTGTAATGCAGTATGAAAAACCACTTTCATAAAACTGCATCTTAGATCAGAAAATAATTTTCCAAATGAAGTGCTCAGTACTACAAAGAGAAAATGTATATCTTTTGGCTTACTCACTAATTAAGCACACAGAACTTATCTTTCTACTGGCCTATTTTCCATCCAGAAAGCCACTGCAGATATTTCTGTCTTACAGAACACTTTAAGTAAAGGAAATATTTCCTCATGAATTCACAAACATTTCTCATGTTGCATGAACAGGAAGCAGATGTATTTGGGATAGTAGATCTCACCAAATCCAGTAAACTGTGCCCTCACAAGCAATGTTACTGTTATTTCATGTAGTGCTGCTGCATGGAAACAGCAATGGTATGCATGGCTCCATATGCCTGGAAACAAGCACTTTTCCTCTTTCTATTTCTTGGCTGATCCCTACTTGAGTCAGATTCTCACCTGGGTCTAAGCAGCAAATTTGACCACAGTGTGGTCATACAGGACAGCCTTCCTGAATTTAACTATAAAAGTCAAAGAAAATACTTAATTTGATTGTCCCTTGGACAATGGTAAGAGGAGTGGAGGTGCCTGCTGGAATTAAGCCCAAATGGTGAACAGCTCTATGCTCCTAAATGAAAATTGGGCAAACCCAGCCCTGTTCAGCCAAATTCTTACAGCACATGATTGTGTTCCACCAGTAAACAGCTCCAGATATAAACAGGAGGTTTGATAAACTGGGACTCAGAGATTGCTTATGCTCTTACTAAAGTCATAAATGTGACTCTTTCTATCTCAGTGATACTGGACCATCATAACTAGAGGTGAAAGTCTTCTCACCTTATTAACAGCAAACAATCCTATTTACTAGCCCCAGGACTAGAACACGATGTAGGCACATTTATCCTTTAAAACTTCAGTGATATAAAAGCACACCATTAAATAATAGCACTACTATAGGCATATTATACAGAAAGTGCCATAATGTTGTTTGTGTATGACAGGCATTTTTAGTGTAAGAATGCTGAAATTCTACACTGATGTCATTAAAGCATAAATGACACACTACCAAAAGATGGAGGTACTAATGTATGGTGGTAAAAACTACACTTCTTTGTAGGCTTTAGAGTATTTTTAATAGCTTCAAAGCATGTTTTTAATAGAGGAAGTTATAACAATACCAACAGTAGTGGCAAGAAAGGTTACAATGGATGAACACCATCTCTCTCAAACATTTATTCCATTTAAGTAAAAATACTTGATAGAGAGCATTTCTATTATTCACACGAAATCATGGAATATAATGGTTCCTAGCACTCCTTTTGTAATAGCTTATTTAAATACTTGGGGCTGCAATTCTGATTCCCACTTTGTTCAGACTTCACAGAAATACTTCTTACAATTGATCACATTTTTATTCTTTATTGTATTCTAAATAGCCTCTGATTTTTCAGAACCCAAGACTAAAAATTAGGTTTGCAGAAGTGAAAAGTACAGTCTTGAAAAAAAACCCTATACACTTTTCTTAACTGAGGAACAGCAGCTACAAAATTGAACAAAAAAACTAGGCTATGAATCATTTTGCATACAGAAATGCTTTAAGGAATTATTTCTGAAGTCTAAATGGAGCTTGATGGGCCTTTTCTAAACCCTTAAAATCTGAAATGACCTGAAGGTATAGAGACCACTTGACTTTGGATTTCTTTTCTTTGTAGTATTTTCTTCAGTGCTTCCATCTCAGAATAGAGTAGTTTACACAAAATTAAGAAACCTAGTCTGATAAGTTATTAAAATTCTATTTATCATTTTATGTTTATTTATTGTAAAAAAGAGGACTTAAATGAGAAAGTAGGAATTGAACTTTTTTTGTGATGCGGTTTGATATCAATAGTTTATAGATGCTATGTTTCCAACCTTTCTCAAGTTATTTAAGGACTTTAAATGTATTTATTATGAGCCCAGGGTAATCTCTCAGTTGATATGAAACAGTACAAAGTCATTAGAGCTCTCAACTTACATTTGGTGAGGATAAAGATGTTTTTTTCAGAACAAATTATAGAATCATAGAATACCAGCTCAGAAGGGGGTCTTAAGGATCACCTGGTTCAGCCTTTCTTGGCAAAATCATGGTCCAGACAATAAAATGGTGAAAGTTATTTTAATTTCAGAGGAATGGGACTTCTATCTAAGCAGCAAATGAAAAAAAAATTTATAAACAAAGAAGCAAAGGTATATTTACATTAAGTCCCTGTCAATTTGCATTAAGACAGCAAGACTGGAAGGTGTGATGTGACTTACATTGGTTGTGCTGGCTTGGGTCAACCATTTTCCATGATAAAATGTCATACTTAGGTAGAATTATTATTATTAAGTTTTAAATTTTAATTTTTAATATTTTAAGTTAGAATTAATTAAGCAAAAACCTAAAATAACTAGTATTTTAGTATAAACTGCATTATGCTACGATGTCAGACTATTAATAGTTTCAGTACTGAAATCAACCACTGAATTATATAAATTTGTAGGTTATTGTTTTGTTATTTTTTTTATAAACCTTGTTATTTACTTTTATGAGGATCTTTGGGTCATTATGATGTGCAAATGAGTGCATACACAATTTTTAAAGGATGTATTAGATAAATGATAAAGAGAAGCAGCTCTTTTATGGGCATATAAGCTCTCTAATGTCAAAAAATGCCACATCTCCTAACTTTCAACTCATTCTAAAACTGTTTAATATGATAAACTTCATATGGCAGAAGTATTATCAGACTACAGCATGGGACTCTTAGAGCAGTCAACAATGCTCTTTTTAATATTGTTCCCATTTGCATTTTAAATAACCAAATGGTTTTCAGGCATTTAATAGAAAAACATTTTTTTTTAAATGAATACCAAGAGACATTTGTAAATAGCAGCACAAATTGCTCCTGGGCTATAAACCTGAGTGCCAAGTTTCTCTCCAGTATGAATACAGACAAGTGTTAAAAGTCTGAAAAATGGATTCCTTAATGGATATACTGGCAGACCTGTAAGTGTAATAGAGCTAGAATGTTCCTCTTTAATAAAGATATCATATTTCATCTCCTAGATTACTCATAGCTTTTCTATTCTAAATAAAAGATTAGAACAAGAATTTTTTTCCCCTGCATATCATATTTAAAAATGTACAAGGGAATGTCATCCAACAATTTGTAAGCATTGAAATTATTTCCTTGAAAACAATAAAAAGTAATCCCTAAAGATATGGTAAATATACAGTTCCTTTATTGAACAAACAAAAATAGATTATGCATTGCTTTTTCAGAATCAAATACATCTGCTTTGACTGAGGCAAGGAGACACATCTGGGGGCTTGAATTTTACCACAGTCTCTGTGACTCTCTATATTGTCAGTGCACCAGTAACCTTGTATTTAACCAGATTATTTACAGTCAGAGCCTTATAAGATCACACCCATTGCTGCTGGTGTGAGGGAGGGAAGGAGACCTCTGAAATTGAATACAAATGTGATATTTATTGTTACATTTATTGGGCTATAACCATATATCAAATGTGCTAAATTCACAGAGATAAAATAATACAATCACATCAAGACTGAAAATTTAATACTAGACAGGGACCTACAAGTTCCCTTCCATCACAGCTTGCTTTGTAGCTCATCTGAACACCCTGCCCTGGAATTTACTGGACAATTCTTGTCTGCTACTTATTAAATGCAGGGGCTATTTATTTTCTGAAAGTTATGTTAACTGCATGTAAACCTACTTGTATACTGAACTTGTAAAACAAAACATCTGTTTGCTTACTTTTGCCAGAAAAAAAAAATAATAATCTCCACAGATATGTCAGTGTAATGGTAGGAGGGCAGCAGGTCTAAACATTGCTATTAATATGAATATACATATTGGTCTTGGGAAGAATTTTGACTCTGGGGTAAATTAGTTTAGATTTCACCTGACTATATTATCCCCAGTTGCTATGCTAAAAATGCAGCTAGAATGTAATGCATATTGGCAGTGTCAGACTTGAGAACCTGACACTGGTGTGGCCAGAGTGGTTAAGCTTTTCTTTTCACAAGTGCTACTTTTGGCTTTAGAGAAAGGGTTCAAGAAGTCACTGCATTCATAGATCCATTATAGCAGAAAAGCGGACAATATGTTTGGGAGGTGGAGCATGAGTTCTCTAGATTACACCATATTTCCTTTTGGTTAACCAAACAACACCACGCTTCAACCAGAGAAACAGCCTTCAGCTTGTGCCTTGCTTGCTTAGACTGAAAATAATGATCCACTTCAGCGTATATGTTTTCTAATATACTTTAACTACTCATTCCGTATATACCCATATAACATGATTATGTTTCTGTCAAGACCTAAGTGGTTTGGATCGACAGCTATAGTAACCTGCTAGAAGAAAACTAAGCAAAATTCACCCCATATCACTCATTGATGCCTGTAGGTGAAACAGGCCCTTGTTACTGACAAGTGTTGCAGGCATATTCCACACTCCATTAAAAACAGCAAATAAAAATAAAGGTGGATAGGAAAAAAAAGTCTTAGCTTGTTTTCAAATGACTTTCTTACTTTCCCTAAGGAAGGTCTTAAAAACATAAAGTTGGATGGAAGAGAAGTATTCATTAATAAATATTTTGGAGTGACTTTCAAATGCTTGGGGTAAAGTCTGGGTCTTCTGTCTTTTGAACTGATGTTAATTTGAATGGCTTCTGTGTGTGGCAGAGGAATTATGACAGCTTTACACTCATGTAACAGGCAGCAGAATTCAACACTTGATATACAGGATGGAACTTTATTCTGAATGGGAAAGTAAGGCTGTTGTTCTTTCCAGTAGCGTAACTCAAATTTATTTATAGCAACATGTTTTTTGTTTTATTTGGGTTTTTTTTTTTAAATTGTGGCAGTAGCTGAGCTTTGAGCTTTATGAGTAAATTAACTACTTATATGGGACAAAAAGAAAGACAAGCAGCAACAGCATGTAACCAGATAATTCCTCATAGACAAGAGAGATTGTGGTTACTTTTTTCTGACAGCTGTGATTGTAGAATTTGCAAAATGATTTTGATATAGGTTTTAGGGATTTTTCTCCCAATTATCTTTCTTTATACAGAATACTTTCATAATACTTAAAAGTGGTATCCTTTATTACAACTCTTATTACAGTAAAATCGATGAAAGCCTGAGTGGTGGGTGTATTGTTATGACACTTAAGCTATTTGTAAATATTGCTCAAAGCTTTCTTAGCATATTTTAGCAAGGCAACATTACAGCAAAGTATAATTTGTTGCACATGATATAGGCTGTATGCTTCAAAGACAATCACACTGGAAAACAGACTCATGAGAAAGAAGCCACAAGTGCGTTTTGCCTTCCAGTAAAAGTATTTGTTTCAGTCTTTTGGTTTGGAGTATTGCTCTGCAATCACAAAACCCAGAGAGGTGGGCAGGAGGCCGTTTTCACTTTGCTTTCAGTGCCCAGTCATAAACAGCCAGTACCTTGGCTGGTGAGATTTCTCTTGGTTCTGCAGCTCCCTTTTCCTACTTATGCTTTATACTGAAGCAAGCTCCTCTGATTGCAAGACTGGAGCCATGACACCAGCATGCTTTCGTTACCTTCTCATCCCAGATACGAAAAGAATGCACTGGTTTACAGTAATATTACATTCAGCCAGGGCTTTGTTTAGACTCACTTAAAATTCTTCAAAGAGACCCTGTAAGAGGAGTGTTAAAATTCTAAGGAAAACCTCAATGAAGAGCCTTCCAGTCTGTACCAGCCAGCTTGTAAAAAAGAATGTAAACACCCCCTACACTTTCTGAAAAATAAAATGTTCTAGCTGCCAGCCTGAATGATAGGGACTAACAACAACAAAAATATTTATATTGCCCCTGCTCTCTTTTATAATCACCTCCAGTGTATAGTTTATGGTAGATGTTTCACACATTTTATATTTAGCAGTGTGATCTTATAGTAATCTGTACTCAATAGCAAACAGGGAGTTTGACCACTATCTGGCTGTTCAGTAGAGCCTTAACTGCTAAAGCAAGTAATCCCCAGATACTGATCATGCATCATATATAATGAAGCTTTTATATTCTTATTATAGTAATAAAGGATGATTTTTTGACAGTTACTGCCGGAGAGGTTGGCCCCACCACAGGTAAATGTTACAGGTTCCCATTGACATCATGCTGGTGAAGAAAATACATGGTGACTTTAGTTCTCAAACCCCACATATTCTGAAAAAGTTCCAAAATTTGATCCAATCTGGATTTCCTTACTTGGCCATTACTTATACCAAGAATGAATCAAAACATCTAAGTAACTATTGATATATAACCCCCAACACCTTTAAAGTCCATTCAAGTGTATTTTTTGTCATTTCTGTGTTTCAATTTAGATGTATTTCAATAAAATTTTTATTTTTATTATTGTTTATACTATAATTTCAGCAGGGAGGGGGACGGGTGTGTGCCAGTTTTTGGGCTATTTGTGTCAAGTAAAATATCTGACTGGAATTACAGAGATTTTCACCAAAACATGGATTGGAAGATTTGACCTACTGTTCTTAGGCTTGATATTCTTGTTTTCTACTTGTGTAAATCTATGCCTACTTTATTTTTTTTACTGAAAACTTGGCCTAGAAGAGGAAATAGAATATTTTAGAAATAATACTGTGGCTTCACAGAAATGTTTAGATCAGTGATTTTCAGGGGGAGAGGGAATCAAAAGCATCTGAAATCAGTGTAGAGATGCAAGAAGGTGAGAATTTAGTTCAACCCATTATGATGTTAAATTAAGGCCATGCCTTGCTCCCCCTGAAGTCAATTAAGCTGTAATCTTTCATCATTGTATCATTTTACAATCACAGGGCTGTTTGCATTTCTTTCTACCTTAAAAAATAGATCCTGGATCATTATAATTATATGGTCACATTGTACAAGGCATTACAGTCCCTTTTGCAAATAAAACCCTCCACTTTGAGAGTGCTCCGTGTTCTGACAGGCATCTCGCTACATACAAAATAAAACATGTGTGCAGAATCTTCCATGTGCCTTGTACAGCATGTGTGTTAAAGGAGGTGACAGTATGGAAGAGGAAAACTGAAGCAGCTACTCCACACGGGACCCCTATGAATATTCATTTTGAAGCAGTCAGTCCTGTTAGGCTGCTACGCTACATTTTAAAGTGGTGATCAATAAACCTACTATAAATAAATAAACTACACATTTTTATTCCTGTTGAATATTTTAGTTGATTCAAGCAAATTAGTTACTCTGTGTGAAAACTCCCACCAGGAAAAGATGTTTAACTGTTTTTTTATATTACAGTTTACTATATCTAGAAACATTTCTCACACTGATGATTTACCAGAACTTCAATTTACCTCTGAATTTCATACATGCAAACTAAAAGGGACAGCAGGGTTCTACTTTTAGAATTTTAGCACCATTAAATACCAACTAAAATTGCCGCACTTGCAGAAAAGGAGGATAAAAACATAGCAAACTCCTACTCTTAAATTCTGCTAAACACTTAGAAAAGTAAATAAATACACTTTAAAATATGGAAGCATTTCCAAGTAAAAATAATATTTACATTAGGATTGTAATTGCATTTTCTCTCCAGTGAAATAAGGAAACCTGAAGAGACATCAGATATATTATAAACATCCTTAAAAAACCCACCTCTCTCAGGAAAACACTGGTTACTACAAAATAAATTAATACATTTTACAGACCTTAATATTTGTGGTTCTGAATGTGAAAGCTGTAAGCTGAAGAATGAGAAACTCTGAAGATTTCATTTTATGGATTTTATATTTTTTTTATGGGTTTTGGTTCTATTTTTAAGATGCATGAAAAGAACATTATTAATACAGGACACATATTTTTATAAAGTACAAACAAAAACTGTGTGCTGTCTTAATTTTCAGCTGAAATTTACAGACATGCTACATGGCAACAGTATTAAAGCAAAAAAAGGAGGGATACATTTTCCTATTCAATAAAAAGCCATGGAAGTTGCATGGGGTAGAGTCTCTAGGAAATCCACTCTTTCTTTGAAAAAATGTCATTGGTGAGATAGGAGATTGGCACCACAATGAGCAAAATATAGTGAGGGCTGATACGGACTGTCAGCTAGAATTTGGGTTAAGACACTGACTTTTGTCTGCATGATGCCTACCTTCCAAAGAAGATGGAAGATGCAAAACTGAAAGTTTCCTCTCTCTGGTTAATGTGGTCTATACAAGTGAATAATGTATAAGAAGATGTTCCCTTGATAATGTCACAATTATTCATTGTACAGCTATAAACTCAAATATTCACATTAACAGCTAGGTATTATTTTTCTTCTCTGAAATTAAGTGAGTGGCATCAGTGGTCATAAATGAGAGCATTCATCAAAGGCGTAGGCCATGGCAGAGGATTAAGTGAATGCTGATGAAGTGTCCAGATTCCCATAACTTGGAATGGGCTGCATTCAGCATTCCTTTATTATCCATCTGCCACATAACAAAAAGTCTCATATATTTAATGCAGGTTTGCCCTCAGCCACGTAATAGGATTAGGAATAATTTCTACAAATTTACAAAAACAAATCACATGGGAAGGCTTAGAATTTGCTAATAATTTCTCCATAGCTGGGAGATCAAAGGGATGTAAGAGTCCAGAGCCAGGCGGTAGTTTGACCCTGGCCAAGCTTTTTTAATGAAAGGGTTAATCTTCTCAGAGGTGACCATAGAGGAGCAAATAGTGTGACCAAAGGCAGATTCAGGCCTCTGAAAATAGGAAGAAAATCGTCTGCAAAGTATGACAGCAAGAAAACATGTACAGAACAACAGTACATTTTCTGTCTGAAAAAATAAAATAAAACAGCAAACCACAACGAATTGTTTTTAAGCAAAGTGTGACTGGCAGGAGAGGGGGGTTTTGGTGCAGAAGGAGGAGTGCCATGTGGAGGAGAAGCAGCTTGCAGGGTGGACCAGAAATATTACTGTTTCTTTCTGAATAACAGAGAACAGGCTGAATGCCTTCAGTCTAAAAACACTCTCTGTTGTCCTCAGGTGAAAACCATCTTCTCCAAATGTGTGTCAAAGCTTTGGTTGGTTGGTTGTTTTTGACATATTCTTGTCCTGTTGTTTTTTTTCAGACAAAACTCATTGTAAACAGACACTACCTCATAGGCAAGGTTTTGGGAGGACCTGAACAAGTTGTCCAGTGAAGAATTTTCAGAAATGTTCTTGGTTTGATGCAATTCTTGATTAAAAATGTTGACTT
Organism: Dicrurus megarhynchus; assembly: GCA_013399195.1. Classification (NCBI taxonomy): domain Eukaryota; kingdom Metazoa; phylum Chordata; class Aves; order Passeriformes; family Dicruridae; genus Dicrurus; species Dicrurus megarhynchus. The sequence goes on along the minus strand of VXAD01007755.1, from coordinate 495,287 downwards.
CATGGAAGCCAACTCCCTCCCTCAAATCAAATCAAGTATCCATATAAGAAAAGACAAGGGAATTAAAACCAAAAAAAGCAAAAAAAGGAAATGAAATGAAGGTATTGGGAGGGTGTGTGCCTATGTCTGTGACTGTATTTTGGGGGTTTTTAATCCCTTAGCAATCACTAAGCCTGTCTACAAATTTTCACCCTGCTAGATTTCCTTTCCCACTCAATAAAGTGCAAAGGAAGAATTCTAACATCAGCTGTAGGTGGCAGATATTTTAATGTTTGCATCCTAAATGGTTTTAATGAATTTTGGAAAGTATAGCACAATGGAGTGCTAGCTTTTTCAATTTAATAGAAATCATGTGATCATTCTCATTTTTGGTTCCTGACCTGTTGTAACAAGTTTGAACACAATGCTTATCTGTGGTTTTCTTTACCTACTGGGCTACCCATCAAATAGCAGATCAAATAGTCTGATTGCAAGTAAAGTAGTGAATAATTTATTACAGCTGCACAAAAGCCCAAGCAGACATCTGAGCTTAAGCAAAGATATTGTTTCTCATATTTCTCTTCTTGGAAGAGAATTTTAGGCCAAAAGTTTACTTCAGCCTCAAGATTACCTTCATATGAACCTGTATGTCCTACCATATTCTTGCATTAAATAAGAAAGCAGGAGTACTGATGACAGGGAGATAAGGAGAAGATAATTCCTAGGAAAGAATGAAACATTTCCAGGCAGAGCATCTATGTTTGAACATGGTGACTGCTATGCACTTAGTGTACAAAAAAAGCCCTCCAAAAGCTGAGGAAAAGGGTCAGATTAATATCCCTGGAGAGAAAACTTTCTTTTACTTTTCACAGACAGACTTCTATCAAGGTGACTAGAAAAGGAGGATGCACTTTCACATATTATTAGAGAGTTCAGCTCTTTCCAGGCTGTGACACAAGGAGATTTCCAAAAAGGATGCCAATGAGTATCTAAAATGAAAATGGAATATTTTTTTGGCAGTATAAACTGGACTGAGGTCACCAGATTTATTTCACTCAGCTTTCCAGGAAGTCAGCAATTTATAATAACTTGACATTGCTACCACTATGGACTGAAATTAAACGTGCTGTAGCTATAAGAGACTGTAAATTCTTTTCTCTAGTTATCCTCACATTCTCTGTTTATTTTATATAGATCACCGTTCATTCCATCTCTCACACTTTAGGTAATTCCATTTAAGAGGTTGAAATCCAGACTAACTTTTTCTCTTTCATGCACAGCAGTGCAATTCAGCCTTCTGATAAAAAATTTTTTTTTGATACTTCCACAGTGTGTAGAGGTATAAGTATCTTGTAAATAACTCTCAGGCAGGCCTTGAGGCCAATGTTTTGTGCCCCACAGTCTCAAGTTGTGATGGTCCTAACAGAAAAATACCAACTACTATCATCCATCACGGGTCAGAAACAGCAAATGCTGAACAATTCCTGTTTCTTTAGTGACAACACAGATATATAGATTCATGTGTGTATCAGAGAGGCAAAAGTTTTAACTAATGACACTTACCTTTAGTGGGTATTTAGATCATCTTTAGACTAAAACCCCTAGAAGTTAAACAAATTTTAGGCATCTGGTTTCGCAGGCTGTTGGCTGGCTGTTAACATTGCACAGTAAAGACATGAGTCCTCTGAAACTCTTGTGGAAATTAGAGGTTGGGTACCCTTGACTAACTCTTCTCTTTCAACTAAGGTTGCCAGCTACCTAAATGAGGTAGTGAGGATAACTACCCAAATTTGAGCTGTGTGAAAGGACTCACATTTTACACCACCAGTTCCCCACTTCACCTTACCAAGTAGAGATGTTATGACAGTGCTCTTTACTGATGAGCAGCACAAATGCAAGAATGTCCCCTCTGCCTTAGGAGTAGAATACTCCACAAACATGTTACTTATGAATATTCTGGTAATTTGAGCCACAAACTAGTTTTACTACAGTTTATATAGTTCCATAAAAACAACAAAGTGTCTGGAAATTGAAAAAATTTGTTGAATTTTCACATTATAGGAGATTCAATCATATGACAAACCTGGATCTGACACAATTTTCAAACTCCTATCGCTTTTACGACAATTTTAGCACAGAACAGCATTTTTAATACTGTGCAATAGTAACCCGATAAGCTGTTTGAAACAGAAATGCAGACACACAGTGTGTATCTCAAACCACCCTGTTGGGATTCAGCATCTGATTAAGACCCTGTGTTTCCTAGACATCAGGAATGTTCAGAGTTCTCGGTTACAGCCTTTTCCCAGCTGCATCTGGAAACCAGTTTTGCTTTTCAGTCTTAAGTAGCTGCTCGTTTAATGGTCACTAAGGTTGACCTTTATGTGTCACGGTGCCATTCAGTGGGATAAAGAATGAGATGCCTTTTTAGGAAATCATACTATGTGTTTACAAGCAGCTTCTTGACCTTAACCAAATGATTTGGGGAGCAGCAGATAACAATCTATTGTGTTTCTAACCGTGCTTCATGCCAGAGCTTTGAGTGCTATACTGCCCTCAAATGTAAGGTCATATCTCTGCCCTGCACCTAAGGAACAATAGAGATTTTAATGGATGTTCAGAAATACATGGTACAGTCCCCGCTACAAACCAGGACTGTAACCTTCTCTCTTATGCAATGGGACAGAATAGATTTGTTGGCTTCCTTCTTGTGAGTTCATGTACCAAGTGGTAATATTTTCCTCTTGCTCTTTTCAATTGACAGATAGCGTTATCTGCATTTTTTATTATCTCCTCTAAGGAAGGGAAGAGTCCCAGCACTACATGGAAACTAATGAGTTGAGAATTCTGTATTTTCATTGCCTGTTGGAAATAAACACGATGAATAATGCCATCTTCCTTAATACAGCTTGCTTGCACAGGTAAATGAATTGGATATGGGAATACCAAGAAGTGCTCTTCAAGCATCAGTATCCAAAAGCACTGTAGACCAGTCCTTATGTATCTTCATATTTTTTCTCCATATATTTCCCCATGAAGACTACTGAGATATCTACTAAATAACTTCAGAATAAACATCACCATCTGCCACATCACCACCAAGCCCCTAAGACATTTTTACTTAATTCATGGTCATCACAAATGCATAGGAAATAAATAAGGGTAAAGAAAATCAATTTGGAAAAAGATGTTTAGAAACATCTTTCAAGAAAAGTAATGTGAGAACTAGCCAAACTTATAAGTGATAAGTAGACAGTTTTAAGACATGTAATTTGCATAATGAGGATGGAAACAAGGAAGGAGATTTAAAGATAATTTCATTACCATTTTATTATGAAGTCATTCCCAGAGCCTTGGTACTGTATGCAACAGCAACAGGTTTACAACACAGAAAATCTAGACGTTATAGAGAACTGGTAATGAGAGGAACAAGCATTTAATCTTTGCTAATTCAAATCCAGACTCAAGGTCCTCAGAAATCATTAAGATCTGGCAGCTGTCTCAGCCTATGGACTATAGGATAACAATTTACGTAACGAAAAAACCCTGTCAGCGCTTAGAGAAAAAAAAGAGTAGTCCTGCTCTTCTCAAGGTATTCTCTGGACAGAAAGCTACAGTTGCTTAGTACTTCAATCATGAGTGAAAAACACATTTCTAAAATTAAAGAACTGATAACTTCAAACTTAAACCTTGTCTGAGACTTACTGTTCATTTATGGAAACTTTAAATGTTAATGAGACTTCTAATACAATCTAATACTATCCATTGTTTTAGGAAATAATACTACATGTCCCCAGAAATTCTACCTCTCTTATAGTCTAAAATAGTTCATACTTCTTTAAAAGGCACAAGTACAAATGAAGACACAAAATTAGTACAAGGTTTACAGAACAAGTAACCTGGACTAGCACCTAGTAATGTGACATCACCTTCAGGCTAGCTTTAGCAAGGGAGCAGGACTCCCCTCTCTCCAATTCCAATATACCAGAGCTTTGTCATGCAGTCACTCACCTTGCAATCATGCCAAACAGCACTGAAATTCATATGGCAGTGTATGCAGTTTAGTGCTCACAGTTCCCTTTCGTTAGCTTTACCCAGTAAAGTGCTCAAAGTGTTTTTTCCTGTTGGTAATAGTACAAGTTCAGTTTTGAATTCTCAATTTAATCCTATTAGTCCAATCTAATTTACTCAAAATCAGCCCCTTTTTAACAGTTTTCAGACTGAATAACACTGACTAAAACTATGAAACAGAAGATTTTCTTACTTGGAGAAGTTTAGCAGTGGAGTGATCACTGCCTAATGGCTGTGAATTTTTCTATTTTTCTTTTTCCATGACATTGTACATTTTGCATAAAGTGCAAACCATCCATCTCTCACAAATATAGTGCAATGTAACACTGCATGAATTACACTGCACAAACTACAGCCCCGTAGTGTTCCACTGCACAAGGCTGTGCTCTCTGGTCATCTGCTTGAGAAGGCTGAGAGCTGCTGAAAGCATGTGAGATAGAAAAATACAGGCAGTGCATAAATGTTGCCTATCCAGTAACTAGCTTGTCTTCTGTAAACTTAAATGCCTTAAAGCAGTCAGTGGGAATGCCTTAAGTGAATGTGGCTAGCTCCCATACAAGTACAGTCTCCACTTTCCTGGTTAATAGAGCAACTGTAATAGATGCATATGCAGTGCTCTAACTGCTCATGAGTTAGCCAGACCTACCATAAACTCACCCTGTGCTGTGTTGGGGTGGCTTTGCCTGGTGCTTCCTGTTACTGGAATGTGTGGAAGAGAAATGTAGGCTGGATTTCCATGCTTTAGCATGGTACCAAGAGTTGAAGGGTTCACTAGGTTTATCCCTGTGTGGTATGAGAACAGCCATGCTATTTCAAGCTATTTCACTATTACAAGCTGTCCCTGCAAGTAATACAGAGTTTTCCATGTAGTATCACACCTGACATCATAAACTCCTGCAAAGTTGCATCTGCAATTTTAACACTATCTGCAAGATAGATAATCCCAGTACTGTTAATTAAGAGTTAATAATACTGAAAGCCTGTAAAAGGCTGAATACATTTACATTGGATTTTGAAACTGCCAAAATGCCTTAGGAACATAAGCCTCACTGATCATTCAGCTCCCTGTTTTTGTAGCAGTTTTTGACTGGTATGTGCGGGCGTATCAGATCAAACCCCCACTGTTATGTCAGGAAAGAAAGCACTAACTGACATCAGTGAGACACGAGGAGAGAATATCACAGCAGAGATGAGTGTACTGCTTCTCCTCTGACATCAAACTTTCACTAGCTTCGTACTGACTACACTGAAATTACTCCAGTTGCACACTGATATGAGTAATATGATGATCTGAAACCACACGAGTGATGCAAATTAGGGGAGGAAAATAACATGGGGGAAAAAGATCCAATTTGAACACAACACTAAACCCTGCATTTTTATCCCAGGAGAGGCTTAAGTAGGGCCGGTCATCCATTTCTTTGATAGCTGGTTACTTAGGTCCTCTCATAGCTGACAGCTGCACTGCAGATTTTGCACAGACTCTAAAACCTTTGTGATATTTCAGCCATTCTAGCAAATTCACATTTTCGATAATAAATAATGTACCCCTATAAAGTCACCTGAACACCCTGAGAGAATTATAGCCTTTATTAGGTACAATTGGGGGTATATTAATCCTTACATTGAAAGATTTTTTTAGTGACCTGTCGGAAAGTTAGATAAATTATCAGAAATAGCCAAGTAAAATTACACTAAATGTCCTTTACTGGAACCATCGAAATGCCCTCTGCAAAATATAGGATTGTTTAGTTAGAGGAAGAGGATCCAGGGACAGACAGACATGATCATTTTTTGTGGCATAACTCTGAGGCTGATTACTTGAGTCAAGTGACCAATCTGGGAACTGTGAACCTCTGGACAGTCATTTTTTTGCTATTACTAGTGGCTGTTTTAACCTACTCACCTATTAATCTACCATGCATTTTCACTTGATTTATGGAACTTTCTTTATGAGTAACATTTGGTAGAATGGTACCTTTAGTCATTGAAAACAAGTCCTTTGCCTAAATCTATCAGAGCACTTGGGTAATGGCTTCCAAGCAACAGGAAAAAAAAAAGGAAGAGGGGAGGAAGCTAATTTAACACAAATATTGCAATATAATAGAAATTATATTAAAAAAATTAAATTACTTTTGTGAACTTGTTTAAAAGGGTCAAAAATGTGTTTGAGCTGTACAAGATTAACCTTTACTCATTTGGGAAAATGCAGACTTCAACAGCATTCCTCTGCAGTGGTTGCACTTGCTAAAAGTTTAAAACAGTAATTTTTTCCCAAGAAAGGTCATCTTGAGCTAAAATGTCAAATAAATTATTTAGATTACTGAATTAGAAAAGTGAGGATCTGACAGGCTGAATTTTTTATGCACATTAGCCACAGTCAGGGTCTCTATATGCTCTTTCTATTAAGTGCACCCTCTCTTCCCTTATTAAGAATCTCTCCATTTATTCCAATACATTCTCCTTAAGATGTATCTTTGCATCTAAATAGCTGGTCCAATTTGCTTCTTACTTATATAAAACAGGAAGCACTTTATTTGACTGTTGCTCAGCATTTTTCCAGTATAAAACTGATGCAAGAAAGAGATTCTTGCCACTAGTTTGTAGGGGAAATTAAGTGTCCAAAAATTAATCTTCAAAGCCTCCATGTAAGTATTAAATCCTAGATTCTAGCCAAAGAAATATTTTAAGGAGAAGGAATATTTTGAAGGATAGAAAGTTAAAGGATTGAAATGGAAAGGGAGTAACTTTTAAGTAGATTGTATTCACAATTATGTCCCTATCTTGAAGAAAGTTATCTTTGCATGTAGCTGCTCACACACAGGTTTCCCCCACAGGTTCACATCTGTATTTCCCATTTTTCCTCGCATTCATATTACTGATAATTATTGGAGGAAGCACAAGAACCCTCTGTCCAAACATGGTCCCGTATGATTCAGTCAAAAGACAATGAAACTTCCAACTTCCTTTTCCAAACCCAGTATTTGCTCAGCACTCTATAAAACAATTCTACATTATTAATAAGCTCCTCCTAATCTGACTTCTGCTGTGATTTTTTTTCCTCCACAGACTACGTATGCTGTGGATCAGATTAAGTTCTCATCCAGAGTAGCCAGTCCAAACACTGGAGGTGCAGAGCCTGAAAAAGGTAAGACACTTTCAACTTGCCAACAAAAATAGTGTCCCTCAGTCCTTTCAAAGTCCAGCACACAAGATGCCTCACCTCACTTTGTTAAAATACTGCTAACTTTGTTAAAATACTCCAGAGTAGTGCGGTGCCAGAGCAAGCTCCTACGTAAGCCCTACAGTGCATGCAGGTAAGGTTTGTGTGGGTACAGAGGCAGTGCAGCTGCATGGGAGCCCACGAGGCCACGCTGGGGCCTCAGCAGCAATGCACTGAGGAGCCTCATCTCCTTCCTTGCCTGGCTGTGAGGCACACCTTGCATCACTGCATAGGGGAGAACCCTAGCAAAGCACAGCTGCACATCCTGGAAAGAGCTGAAAGGACAACACCCTTGCATATGCACATAATGCACATCAGAAGTACAGGTAAAACAAGCGTGTCTGTGTGAGGAATTTTGTTGTGTACAATTGCACGTTGTCAAATGACTTTAAACAAGATGACAGCAGGAAGAGCTGCCCTCATGCACTTACGACTTACATACTTTTTTATTTTTAAATGCCTGAGAGTTTTGTGTTTGTTTTGCATATAAAACACCTGGCATGTGCAGGACAAGCTTCCTATCACCCTAACCTGAGACAGACATGCTTTAACTTTCCGTCTTGAAAAGGCTTCCAAAGTACTTAGTCATTTGTGCACCATTGAGAAGAGGGATTTAGTGATAAGACAACCATAGACCTTACTCGTCGGTGATTCCTTCTTTGACAGGGTAAATCTCAGAGAAAAACAGTGTTAATAGAGCATGACATTTTGAAGAATAGATCCCTAACTTTTAACATTTCTGTTGTCAAGCCAGGTATTATGCTATGATAAAGAAAAAGAAATATTAAAAGAAGTCTGAAAAGCTCTCTGGAATTAAGTTTCTTGCTGCTGCATTACTGTAAAGGCCATTAGCACCTCTCCCACTCAGGGGTCTTTCATCTTTCCTGCTATGAATTCTTCCTTTCTGGACTTGTTCATAATTTACCTTTCTCAGGTCAACAAAGTAAAAATTGCAATTTTTTATATAGTCTAAAATACCTAAGGTTCCTTTACAGGCCTAAATTTTGGCAGAAACCATTTCTTTTTTGAAAATATTTGCACACTCTACTCACCTCTGATTACAACATTTGCAATATGAGGTAAAACACAATGGGGAGAAGTAGAAATAATATATTGGATTTTAACTTTAATTTGCAAATTAACAAACAGAAGAAAGATTTTTGAAGAGTTCTTAGAAAAGTAGAGCAAGCTGGAAAGCTGAATCTTGAAAATATTGGGTAGGCCAGTAAATCATCTTTATAAGGGTTTTCACAAGCAGCTTGAACAGATCTTGACGTCATAACTTTTGATCATCTTTGCTGTGTGAAATACCCATCATTTGTACAGTTTAATTTTTCATCTATTTCCTAAGGTAAAATTAAGTAGGATCATGATTATTGACACAATCAAAATAAACATACTAGGTTTTTTGTTGCTTTTTTGCTTCTTCTCCCCACCTCCCTCCCTCCCTGCCACCCCTTTCATTCATAATGGTTATGGATATGTTCTGATCTACAGTATTTGAGAACATTTCTTGTCTTCCTCTTCTCAGTGATTTATGTGCTTCTTGATGCTAACATTGTGGGACTAAAATGATTCTGCAAACAGAAGTCATACTGATGAAAGCCTTGTGATAGAAATGTATTTTGCCCTATCTTGCAGCACAGTGCAACCCTGGTGAAGCATTTCCCTAGTTGTTTTCAGGAGAAGCTTTACATCCAAAGGAGGCCTCAGTTTCGTCTGTGTAACAAGGCTGCTTCCAAAGAGACTGAACTGAGACCTGATTTATTGACTTACTAAGATGGTCATTTTTGCTCTAAGGAAAAATCTGCCTAAGAGAACTGACTTGATAGATTGCTATTTTATTTTGCTTCAACGATTTAAATTAAACTAGTACCAAAGTTCTGTGTGTCAGTCCTCTAAATTCCTTTTCAAATTAACACTGAAAAGAAAATCCATCTATCCATATATATGTAAATATGCAAAGCCAGCTGCCAAACAGTGACATTATCCACGGGTTCCTGTGGGCTTGCAATAGAAATGAATGGGAAACTCTTCTAATAGTGCCAGGCTTGTATGATATTTTTGCAATAGGTGAGAAAAAGCAGCATCGTTCCAGAAAAAAAGGAAGAGCATTTACCAATTGGAACATGGGCAGATGTCACTGATAGCAGATGGTTTTAAAACTTGCATTTTAAGACAGCAGCTGCCTGTCTGTGTTACATTTAAAAGGGCTACCCTTGGCTGGAATATTGGATTAAATGCTTTTGTAAGAAGGCAACCTCAGCAGTAAAAAAAGCAAAAAATATCAGACAGATATAAAATCAGATATTCTATTGCATCCCTCCCAAAGCTTTACTAGATAAAATATCAAAACATTAGAAAGACCATTTGTGTAAAAGTTTTTAGAAAGAGCAGGGACCTCATTGCTCTGAATATTTATAAATCCATATGAATCCACAATGCTGTCTTAATTCAAGGATATTCTAGGACTCTTTCAAGAAAAAAATGGGTGTATTAAGGAAGAAGTCCTCACTGAAACCTTTTCCAGTCGCATAAAGAAGAGCAAAAATACAAAATCCTTCCTGGGATGTAATCACCCCACCCAACAGTATGTGTTTCAGACTGACTAGCAGTGCAGTAGTAGTCTGGGGGCTCTGATGGACAACAACCTGGACGTGAAACAGGCACATGCCCTTGAGGCAATACCACTAACCACTGACAGGGTTTTGTGGGCAGGAATGTAGTCAGTGGGCCGAAGAGGTAATTCCAGCATCCATGAGGCTGAACCTGGAGTGCAGTGTGCTGCTCTGTTCCCCTGAGAGTGAGAAACTGGAGAGAGTCCAGCAGAATGCCACCAAGACAGGTGTGAGACTGGAGCACATGGTATATACACACATATGAATGGTTTGTACAAACATCCACAGAAGCGGAGGCAGCTTTGTTCAGCTTGCAGGCGAGAGGCTGACTGGCTTCTGTTTGCAGTCTTTGTACCTTGTGGGGGGTTATGGAGAAAAGGAAGTAAAACTCTTCTCAGAGGAGAGAGGTATGCATGCAAAGCTAAATCACAGCAACTGGAAGCAGTAGCAAGATGAATTCAGATTGGATATTAGGGGGAAATAAAATAAACCCTCAGTAAGAAAAGTGAAGTACTGAAACAGGTTGTACAGAGAGGTTCAGCAAATTCCATCCATGGGGATGTTCAAAACTTGACTTTTAAAACTGCTTTTAATAGTCCCAGTATGTAATTGACTTTCCAGATCAGAAGGAATTACCATCTTTAAATACTTGGATCTTCACTATACCAGGTGGTGATTTTAACCTCTATCTGGGCCTTCTATTTTTCACTTGCCTTCTGTCCTTGTCTAACTTCTTTCCCCATTCATTTTCTTTTGAAGTAGTCTAAAATTTTTTTCACCAGATCACAAGACAGAATTCATAGGTAATTGACTTTGACATTTGTTTATCATGAAGTATTCTTAATAAACATAATAAATCTTCAACTCAGACAGACAGGTTTGGTTATCCATAGCAAATCTTCCACATAGTTCCAGCAAGACCCTGTAGGAAAATATGCAGAAAAAATACTGGGAACAGAGTTTCTGAACCATCAGAAGTGGAAATAATTGTTTAAGCATAAGTGCAATAAATGTAGTAAGTGTTTCACTATTCTCCTAAACAACAATGACATTTCAATGAGAAAAATCTTACTAAGTTGGCTCTCCTATTAGAATTCAGAACATTTTCTTCATTTTAACACTTGCACTGTCTTGTATTTTAAAAGAAGTTTTTTGAAATCTTCACTTGGAAACCTAAAATTCTTTAAGCTCAGTTGTGTATGTCAGAATTCTTAATGTTGTACTCCATGTGGTCAGATTATCCAAATACCTGTAAATCAGGAAGAAAAGTCAATGCTTATTCAGCTTTTGATGTCAACATTTTCATACCTAATAATGCACATAATTTAGCCAGAGAAAAGCATTTGTACGGAAATTTGCTCGTTGTCCTCATAGGCTACTTAAAAAATTAAAATACATAAAGCATCTGGCTTTGGTTTCTGGATCTGGCATGATATATCAGTCAAAAACTTGCTTTCTGATTTGTATTTTTCAGCAGCGAATGGACCTTATTTTAAGAATAGCTCAACCATATTTTTGTAGAATGCTCACATGTATTGATGCAGGCATATTTAACACATGATGCAGACAAATGTTCTTCATTTCAGAAAAAAATCCCTATAGTGCTTTTGAACTTTGCTCTGGAGACCAGAATTTGGCCTCTGCTTTTGTGTCTGTTTCTTGGTTACAATTATAATCATAATTAAATCACTACCTAGATAGATATGCTGTAAGTGAACATATCCCTTACATTTTTCTATTAAATGGTTAGTACATTTCTGAACACAAACATGGGTCCCTAATGTCCAGTTAGCTATATAAACCTCTTACACAGCTTGGCTGGCATATGACTTGAACAACGGATTTTGAATTCTACATAATTCCTTTTTTTTTCCAAAGGCTAATTAAAATCAATTCCATGGCATTTCTCTGCTGTTAGAAAAGATGCCTCTGGTAGATGTTTCAATCATTAGCAATATGGTGCTGCTGGATTAAAAACAAATTTCCAAATAACATAGCAATGACAGTTAGTCTATGATAATCCATGGAAGAGTTAATGAAGAAAACCTGTTCTGCCTCTATACCTGAATATTTGTTGATGCCATCTGAAAATAGATATGTCAAAAAGCAGTATTTTTTTTCATATTTTAAAGTGGTGTTCATTGCTTTTAGTTATGCAAATTTAATAATTTTGTGAATGTCACAAAGGATTCAGACTGTAAAAATATGGGCTTTCATAATTGTTATAAATATGAAATATTTCAGAATTTAGTTCTAGAGGTAAAATACTCTCATACACTGGCTACATCTAAAGACACTCAAACTTTGTTTGAACATAGCTCCAATGATCAGCTCTTGAGTGTTTAAGTTAGGCTGACTGACTGAAATTCTACACTTTACACAATGTAAGCCTAGTCTGAGGTCAGCATCAAAACATTTCTGAAAGCTTATATAACTCAATGTACAACCATTCCACCAAATGGAGCCAAAATCCAGTCTTCATTGAAGGTCAGGGAGCTTTGTGACTGAAATAGCCAAACTGAGGATTTTACTTCAGAAGTTTGAAAAACAGTGATGTTAATGAAAAGTAAGCAAGAAAGAAGATTTTAATAAGCATTTTGGAGAGAAGAAGCCTGATCACTAGAAAGGGGTATTTGTAATTGAGGAAGAGTCAGTGCAGCACAGATATCACAGCCCAAACTCTCTTTCCCTTTGTGCCTTTTTTTGCAGTAGCGTTGCTTCTTACCTAGCCTTTGAGAAAGAGCTGCCATTACCTTTCACGTGGAATTATTGTAGTTAGAAACACAGCTGAAACAAAATCTTATTTTTCTGAGTTAAACAACTGTAAATGTATTTGGTACACGCACAGAAGTAAATGTCCTTGTTCTGACTGATTTGTCACAAGAACTTGTATCTGAGTCCCTTACTCCTTAAATAACTGGTCTATTGGTTATTATGAGTTGTTGCATCTTATCCCCATCTAAAGAAGCCTTCCCAACCAAATCATAATTAAATTTGATGGATTACCATCAACTCTACCTGAGATACATCAGTGTTTTTCACTAAAAAGAAAAATATTATCACATGATTCATAGCTAGCTCTTTTGATAAAAACAAACAAAAATATCTGGTGTTCTTCTCCCAATATTTTCTTGCTGATTAGTACATTTGGTAGTATCTATATTCATGAATATCATGAAAAATCTGCAGTGTTTCATTAAAAATAAGAATAAAGAGGAAAAATTTTAGTAAAGTTTAACAAATTGTTTAGGTAGATGTAAAATATCAGTGATGGCATATCTGAGGCAAACTCATGGATTTTACATCCTTTCATAAATGGGTACTACCACTCTCTCCTGTGTGGTAGACATAGTCCTTACAGACTAGGACCCATTTCATAGTGTAGTTTTCTAAATGAATTATGGAAGCTGCATCAAATGTATTGCTGAAATGAAGTCAGATGGAAATCTCTGCTCTGCCCTCATCCACCGAGCAAGTTACTTCATCACTGATGGCAATCAGTTAATCAAACATTTGCCACTGGCAAACCTACGTTGTGTCTTCCCAATTGTCTTGTCTTCCATGTTCATGGCAACAGCTTCTGTGAGGGCCTGTTTCATAATGTGTCCTGGGATAATGTGTCCTGAGACTGACTTGAAGCTGACTCCTCTGTTGTTTCCCAGATCTTCTTTTTGGGAGGTGGGTATATATTTGTGCTTTTCCAATCATTGAGAACTTGACCTGTTCTCCACAACTTTTCTAAGGTGGAACAGAGGGACTTTGCTGTGCTTTTGGTCAACTTTCTGAGCACCCTCATACCTATCCCATCAGGTCACATAGATTTACATATATCCAAAAGCTGCAGATAGCTCTTAACTCTCTTCTTTACTCGCTGGTTCACTGTTGGCTTTGTTGTTGCTTCTTGGCACTGAGACTTGGGAGCTAACTTTACCCTTGAACACTAAATCACAGAAAGCATTTAGTATTTCAGCTTCTTCTGTATCGTATTTGATTGACCTGTCAGCTTATACTAGCTTGTTCAGCCGTGGACCTGCATCTTGTACTTCTGCTTGATGCTCACGTACTAACACCTTCTTTGTTATTTCTGGCACCTTTGGCAAGTTGGAGTTCCAGCCAAACTTTTGCCTCTCCCACAACTTCAAGCAATATTTCTACGTTCCTCTCTGGGTGCTTATCCCAGAGTCACTGCTCAATACCTTATATTGGTATCCATAACTGATACCTGTCTTTGAGTTCTCATATTTTCGAAAATGTTAATAATGAGTAAAATTCATGGTAATGGTGTCAATTCAAAAATTCAAAACAGCAATAAGTGATTTATTGCTGTGTCAATTATCTTTTAGGTTCCTTCCTGCACGTTTGATAAACTGTTTATGAGTTATTTTAACACTGTTAGTGAAGTTAAAAAGGAATACCTTGTAGCATTATAAAGGTGTGTTTCAAAGTTCTATCTATAAAATTTTAAAACGAGTCCATGGTTAATCAAGCTGCTACTACAAAAGATTGCATATGTACATAGTGAATACTGAAAGGATTGTGTGTCCTTGTGTATAGAAAGATAGAAAGTGAGTATTTCTATGAATAGTACAAGCTATAGACATAAAGAAATGAGAGAATTTTTATATAGGCATCTTTGAAGAGACAGCATGAGAAAAAGCAACTAGAGGCATTTGATGTGGGCTGGCGAGGACCACAGAAAGTGTGCTCTGTGAAACGTGCACGTGCACATGCAAAGCATGCATTTGTTAGGGACACAAGAGCGTACGCCTGAAGACGTTTATAGAGAAGAGTATTTTTATAGTGTGCATCTGTGTGAGGGAATTTGGGCATGGAGTTATAAGTCTGTTTATGTATAGATAAAAGGAGAATATATGGATTTATTTACAAGTTAGGGCAGTGGATATAAGCAAGGTGATATCAATGTTCCCTTCACATACATATTTACAACATACGAACCTATAATTTTAATTGCAGGGATTCGTCTGTAAGAAGCTTTGTTTGGTAGAAAAGTGAGAAAACAAAGTGGAAAAAAAGGGAATGAAATAAAGATAATGAACCACACACTAAGATATAATAAGAAATTCCTTATGTTCCCATTATAAATATTTTCACGCTTCTAGTGTATCACTTGGAAACGTGTCATTATTTTCTCTATTGATAGAACTAAGTTTAGTTAGTATTTATGTGCCCAGCAAGGCAAAAAAACACTGGTTATGTTTCCTGTTGTTTACTTTAAATATTTTTAAACAGTAGCCCCACTTTGCCAAACAATTATTTTTGAAAAATCTATGGGTTCCTAAGAAACTTTGCAGGGATGGAAGAGTAGGTATATTTTTCCTTTTGTGTGTTTCCTTGTAAAAATCTTACTCTGTCATAGACCTGTACTATTAAATAGCTTGCAGCACTGATTATTACTCCTGCTTTGAGTGGCACTTCCCACCCTACCAGTCATTATCAAAAGAGACTTTGCTGCTAATTTCCTGGAAGATTCAAATGCTTCTATTTCAAGGTCATCTCGAAGGATAGTTTAAAGAGCTTTTTCTGTAAAATATGTATATTTACAAGAGCACGCATAAATGGTCACCAGGGAAGATAAGCTATCAGAGAGTAAAGAGATGTCTTTCCTTATACAGTTCACACACCAGTGAAGCAGATAAAATTGGTTTTGTACCCAGCCTATGAATACACTGTTAGGAACTCTGTCCTGAAAATTGATCTACTGAGATAAAATTCAATGCATCTCTTTTCATAAATATCTAACGGTGGCATCAAAATTCTACTGCTCTTGCCTGAATAAGCATCTACCTGTGGTTCCAGCAGGTATCAGGAGTGACTTCACTCATGTGCTCAAGAGACACAGGAACAGGGTGCATCTGTAGATAATTAGAGCCTTAGTTTTAGTGCACAAAGATGTAAGTCCAAGTTTACAGTTATTAAAGTCAGATGCATGACTGATTATGAAATATTAAGATTAAATCTGCATTTATTTTTAATAACAAAGTGACCCAGTATTCATTAAATTGTCTTTTTTCAAGTTCTTCCATGCAGCTTTGTATTCCTGATCTTGTCTTCCCTCTCATTAGTGCATAAAAAATACTGGCACACTACACCTCCTTAGAAACAACCAGCCTGTAACATTACCAAGGCTCACTTTTGCTCTGTTAGTTCACTCTGTGGTCATGATCCACCTGCACAATACAAGATCGGTGTTGTATGATATTTTTATATGGGCATAAGTGTGCATATGGGCTTTAGTGTTCTTAAAATATATGGTCAGCTCAGTAACACACAAAATCAGATGTGGGCATGAGCAGGCATAAAAGGACAGCTCACAGCTGGAAAGTGCTCAGAACCTTCTTAATTGATACACAACTATCAGCAATTTTAAGGTATTGTTGGAAAAAAAGAAATCACACTGCAGTGGCTGTCATGTGGCATCTCCTACAATTTTCTCTTAGAGATATCATTCACTTCTCTTCACATTATGCTTTAGGTAATAAAGAAACTCCTAAAGTAAAAAGTAAATATGTGAGAATTTGGAGAATATATTAACTGGTATAACTGAGCCAGTTGCTGCTAGATCAATAGCTAAAAATCCTGCTTACTTCAACAGGAATGAACGCAGACCCATTATATCATAACTAGATGTGATCATTATGATGAAGGCAGCTAAAAATCTCTGTTTACATGTAATTTAATATCCAATAAACAACCAAGGTGCAACACATTCCTTTAGAAGAAACCCTAACTATATCACTTTTGCTTTATTTTTTACAGTGTGTCACAAGTAAAAAGGAATTTAAAATATAATTTTAATTCTATTTTATTTTTAGCTAGTGGACATCTCATGTCAAAACACAAGTTAAGTGAAAGTGCCCAAATCTAGTTCAAAGAAGATGACGTGCTGTAATGATTAAAACAAAGAAAAAAAAAAGGCACTTACTTTCTTCTGCTCGTATAGTTAGCAATTTGGTGGAAAAACTCTGTGGAAAACTTACTCAAGCTTTTGTGATAATGGTGGACAAAAGCAGCTTAGCTGTTTTTTTTTCTCAAACCACCTTAGGAATCAATTTACTGGAAAAATAGAGCTTTAAGAACACACCCCTGCATGGATGCTTGGGAAGGGCCAATTCAGACCCTTATGCACCAGAGGGAACCTGTGTAGGGAATGAAAAGGTGATCCCACAGTCCTCCTGTTGATGGTGTACTGGATTTGAGATGGGTAGTATAAACAGAGATGCTTTCTAATGTGTAAAACAGAAGGATGGATGTTTCCTGGTGAGGAATCATTCCACTTCCTTTACTAACACGTCAATTAAAATTTCTGCCTAAATGTGGCAGAGCTGGAAATAAGGCGTTTTATAAATCAGGCTTAAAAATAAATATTTGGAAAGTGTGGTCCATAATCCCAATGAAATTTTATGTTAGTCACAGAGCTTTTTTCAAAGTGTGATTTGTCTATTAATAAAACATGGCAAACACATATTATGACCATCATCTCACACTCACTATGAAACATCTCAGTGTCAACTTTCAAAATATCGTTCCTTCATTTGACTGATTTTGAAAGATGATTCCTTTACAACACTGATTTCAGCTTCTAAACTATTCACATGCGTTACTATTCAATTTAAAAAGGCCACTCTCTTTTTTCAAGAGGCCACTTCAAAAGTATGACAGAATTGGGCTCTTACACAGCACATGCATAGAAATATTTGTGTCCTTATGAAAGCAAAAGATAAACCAATACTTGAAAGAATAGATATTTTTCCCTGATCAATGTTTCAAAATGCTTATTGGGAAAGATTTTAAAATTCTAAGTTTTTTAATCTGAATAATTGTATTAATTTTAACATGTTTGAAAAACACTTGCCTCCTTATATGAACTTGTTTAGACATTTCCATTTGGTGCCTTGTTGAACAGAGGTACTCTAAAACAATTTATGGCTGATTCCTCATGTGTTGCTGATTCATTTCAGCATAGGAAGGAATTTAAAACTGATGCAAGCAATTGAGCTACAGAACAGGAAGACAGAGGGAGAAGAAACCTTAAGTATCTTGTCTCATTTAGATATCCACTAACTCTTGCATCTAGATTCACTTACTCAAACTTAAGGCTTGTGATCTTGTTTAATACCAGCCAGTAATAAAGAGCTCTTCAGTGAAATACAGCTATATTCCTCTATTAACTGCAGCTCTTGAAGCAGTCATTGTGGAAAGGGAAGTCTAAACCCTTCAATGTCAAGGCATTTAGAGGCACTCTGGCATCAATCAAGGTCTGCGTCCAGTAAGTGCCTGCTTACATTTACATGAAATATTCATACAGCTTTCAGTTTTGTTTTTCTCTCTCCTAATCATCACTTTTAGGAAGAAACTACAATCATCACAATTAAGGGAGGGTGCTATGGGACGTGTAGTACCTTTCAATGTCAGACTTCCCGCAGACAACTAGCTCTGTAATGAGGCAGCACACTGTACAGACTACCAAAGGTCTTCCTCACAAAGCCTAGCCTTGTTACCGTGCACTATTCATCTTCAAGTACACAACTTAAAGCAAATCAAAGTAATTAATTAACCATAACAGATGTGCCAAAAAGTGATTTCAAATCTTGAAAAATATTTAACATTGCCTTTAAGTGAACAAGGTTTCCCCTCCCACACTCACGTGTCCTCCAAACACAGTGTTCAGGTCTTCCACTATGCTCTTTTAACTGTAGAAGCACACAGAATGTTTTTAGACTGAGATTGATTTATTATTTTCATATTTTTCTGATCCTTTTCATATGACTATACAGAACTTTGAAAATGTCAGGCGCTATACCCTGTGAATTATTATTATCTATGTTTGGCTAGAGACCATCACTAGTCTTTTTCTCACCTTAAATATCACATCACCAAGTCTGTAATAGTGTATGTAACATCACTGACAGTTCAGAACACAGTTAATACATCATTTTTTGTTTTTAAGCAAAATAATAATGTTTGGAGTTCCGTAGGAATTTGGGCCAAATGGAAACACTGCACATTACCTTCTGAATGAAGTATAAACAGCATTTCTCATAACCCTTTATTTAACCTTAGAGTAAATTAGTTTACTTCACCACTGATGGTAGCAGCACCTATAATTTTCTTTATATCAGACTATTAATATCAGAAATTTATGTCTTATAACTACTAACAAATAATGGCTTTAGCTATTGTGATTTTGCTGCAGAAATAAGAACAGATCATACAACACTAATAAAGCAGAAAAATATAGAAGGCTATCTAGTGCAGCTGATGCTGGAATTACACATGAAAAATGGCATTCAATCATTTAATTTGCAATGTGTCCAACTATATTAAAAAAAAAACCTTAGGATTTATCATAACATATAGTATTATATGTATTAAAAATCTAAGATTACCAAGAAGAATATGAAAAACAAAGTTTGCACATCACATAGTAAAATATTCAGGTTTTTCCCAGCATCTTCCTTTTCTCTCTCTTTAAATGCTCATACAGCAAAATAACAGCATTTGCATTATACTCTCATGTTGAGTCTGCTGGCATCATCAGTTTTGATTTTTCTCAAAGGAATCTGGATTTTCTAATAAATTACTATGCCAAAATTGAAGCTGATTGCCTAAAAATTGAATATAAATTGCAGAGCACTGAAACCTAGGAAAACATCCAAAAATGTCAATGTATTTGTTATTTTTAAAAAGCTCAACATATTTGTTTACTTTTAAAACAGTTAAAATCAAAGTTATCCTCTTTTATTATATTCCCTAAGTAATAATAAAAATAGAAAACCACGATCACATTGTGCACATGAGAAAAGAAAAAGGCAACTCTGAGTATCTGTTCGTCTAAAGATTATAGCATAGGTAATCAAAAACAATTTGAAACAATTTGGGCCGATAATCTTCATTTACCTCAAATAAAGACAGTTATACTTAAAAACAAAGAATACAATTGTATTGATGTTGAATATAAAAGCACCTACTATAAAAACCCACAAGACATTCTTCATTCCTCTGCCTCTCTACTTGGAAAAACCCATATTATAAGAACAAACTAGACCTTGAAATACAGGTGTTCTTTCAGTTTTCCTTGATTTGGAATGAAATACACTTCAATTTTTGTTCATTTTAAAAAAGGGGGAAAGACAGAATCTACTGACATGAAGCTGTGTAGGCAAGACACATTCACAGCTAATTCATAACAGTGAGTAAAGATTGCACGGTATCTGACTCAGAACAGAAACAGAAAAATCTTCCCTGAGGAAGCCTTGCTGAGTTTTAAGAAGTAATTCATGGTAGAGTTACGGAAGATATTGTGAGCAGTATAAGCAGCCCTGTTTTATAAGACACTTTTCTAACTTACAATGTTTCTGGACTAGGATCAGATGCTGTGGTGTGCAGGCATCCTCCTAGGAGCTGCTGATGGCCCTTGATTACTACCAAATTTAGTGAAATCAAAGATATTCATCACATTCCTAGTTTCAAGCTGCTAATATATGAAGCATTCTTTTTCTGCCATTTTCTTATCAGCATTGCAATATATTAGTTATGATAGTAATCTAAAATGTATTCTTGTATGTACACTATTGCAATAAAATCTTGTCATTAGATGCAGCATTTTGTGCTTTCTAATTCTGCTTTATGTCAATAGTATTTCCAAATGTTCGAGGATAAGATAATAAAAAATATGTCTGTGTTGAATGGTATAAATAGAACATAGACAAATGAAAATTATCCAGAGGCTATTTGGGATTCAAACATCCTTTAAACAGAATTTAGCAATAAATTGCCACTTTTAGTGAGCTTTAAAAAACCCCAAACAAACCCCTGAATTTAATATAAGCTACTTACAAACCCAGTTGTATTCATCTCTAGTACTACCCAGCTTGAATAAATCAAATCCTCAGGATGGAAATGCAGTATTTCTCTAAGTCTGACTCACAAAGTGGCATAATCCATTAGTCACCTCTTTGCATGTAAGCTTGGGTAGATGTTCAAAGTTGAGTTCTGGTTTTTGTTCTGACAATATCTACTGAATTTTTATTTGAACATTTCAAATGACTGATAGATTTCTGCTGCTTTTTGGAGGGTTTTTGGGTTCTCTGAGATTATTTCAGAATGGCATGCAATCAGTTGTGGTTTGGTTCATATTTCAAGCTATGCTGAAACCTGCTGAAATTTGAAGAGTTTGAACCAGTTGTAGTCCATCATACCTGTGGGATATCTTTAATCCCACAAGTTGTGGGAACTTAAGTGTAGTGTTACCTTTGATCTCACTGCAATGATTCTGAACATAACTGGAAAAGCAATGTTAGCCAGACATAAAAGAATTGACTCTCTCATGTTCTGCTTCCTAAAGTGTTCTCAGAGCACTGAATAACATTAGTCTCTGCTTTGTGTGCATGTGCAGTGCAATGATTTCTGCAGTAGACTTTTGCAAGATTCACAAGGGAGAAAGGCTACCAAACATGGAATGGTTTTGAAAAATTACCTCTACAATAAACATGGGTTTTGAAAATATTATTCATTAACAATATTCTCTCTCTACTGGGTTTACTCTTAAAACTAGTAGACAGTGTTATACATGGGTGCAGTACACACAGCTGAAACATGCATATATCATACTGAAGAATTTTTACTTTTTTACATGGATTCCAGGTAAATAAGCTTGCATTTCTGTACTGTCATTACTTATGTGAAAAGTATCCAAGATCTAGCTTTGTGCTTTGTACTATTTAAAGATGCCTTGAATGCCCTTTAGATGGTTAACTATCTGACTTCAGCAATGACTCTTTGTCTAGCCAATGCTATAGGTGTCCATGACACAGGAGCACAAGGCTGCAAGTCCAGCTTCATAGACATGTGCAGCCCATGGACTATCAAAAATGGATTGCAGAAATTCAAATGTGTTTGTAAATGTCACTTCAGATTAATTTTTTATTTTTTCCCCCTTGCAGTATAATCCAGTATGATCCACATTACTTATTTTTAAATGATGGATAGGTTACCATCCAAATTATTTGTAAGACATAAATGACCATTGTATGTCTCTTTGAAGTCAGAGGATGTATTCTGTATGACTCAATCATTAAATCATCTTACAAATGTCTAACAAAGCACCTGCGTTTAACCATACTTCCTATATTTACATTTTTGTCCTCTTTCTAAGATCACGCATAAATCCATCAGGCCACTTTAGAACTTCAGAACTTCCTTCTTTTACATATATACTGCTCATTATCCAGAAGTTATTCTGTCCCCTGTGTTAAATTACTTTATGCTGCAGCTTAAACGAACATGTCTTGCTTTCATCTGGCATTTCAAATAGGGCAAAGACTGCTGTACAATTTCCAAACACAACTGTGCTAACAGAGATGAATTACTACAGTTTATATAATTTATATTAGGAATTCATAGACCTAGCAAAAGGGATTAGTACATTTTATTTCAGGGTAGGAGATGATCCTGTCATTAATGGTCGATACTTTCATCATCTTTTAAACCTGAGGAATTTCCTGGGTGACAAGACTGTAAGGACATATCAGGGATTCACAGCTGTGAGCTTTATCTGGCCTTGTACTGCTTTACTTTCAGTATGTGGACTATGTTCCATCAAAACTGGATTAGACTGTCAATCATGTCCTGCAATGTATATTGTATTATGATTTTTTGAAAATGTCACTGAGATCAGAGTAATTTCTTGGCTAATTGCATCTCGTCTCTTCTTAATACTGTGCATTTAATGGTTTCATTACCTTACATGACAATCACAGAGTCTAGTCCAGCATTAAGGGCAGTTTTACTTTTCTTTATAAAAAAAGAAAGAAAAAAGAAAATGTAAGGAATCTTCAATCCTTTTAATAACACAGAAAAAATATTTAAGACACCTCTATATTTGATTAAATGAAATAAAAATGTGTTTGTGGTGTGAGTATTGTTCCCTGTGGTCTGAGATATACATACTAGCAGAGATTGTTTCTCTAATCCCAAAAGCACACCTTATGCTTAGCACTGTATTTTCTTCTCTTCTCCTGTTATGGAAATAGATTAAAGAAAATATTAACCTTTAAGAAACTGTCACTCATTACTCATAGAGCTTCCATTTTATGTATGGTTTTCTCAAGGGAAAGTCTCCCAAATGCAAAAATATTTATGTTTCAATATTACCCATTTAGGCATGAGAGTTTCATTTAGATGAATGTTATAGTATGTTTCCCGATATTTCATTAAATGATAGTTTGCCAACAGCAAAAGGTTCTGATGATATGTGTCAGAGGTAAGGGATTTGTTGGAGGAATTGTTCACAAAAGTAGTGAAGTCAACAAACTTGTTTTGGTTGAAAATAAGGCTCCTCTCAGAACCCAAACAATTACAGCTGTTAAGGCACTCATATGTACCATCAGAATGCTATGACTATAAAAAACAGCGATAGGCTTAATTTAGGTGTTATTCTTTAAGTTATTATAATGAGTACTTAAACTAGGAAGAAAACACTGCCTAAACAGAAAGGTTGCATGAAGCACAAAGCAGTGTAGGGGAAGGTGGTGATTTAGTATGGGACCGAGAAAACCACGTTTTCAATCATTGTATTACACTACCTCTGCCACACCGAAATACAAGCTGTTACTCATCACTGTAGTCTATTACGTAATTACATGCCTAAAGCTGAACACACACATTTGTTTCCTGAATATTTTTGGTTCCTTTAAGCACGGGAGGGGTTGTCTCCATTTTTGACATCCAACTTGCCTCTAAAAACCCTCATACTCCACCTGGCAAGGCAAAACATCTGCACTTCTATCATTCTGCAGTCCTTCCTTTTATACTCTATCAACTAATTGCAAGCAATAGGGGAGAGAATACACAGCGAAGGTAGGCATATACTGCCAAGGATTCCTGGTAGGGGTGCTTGTAATGAAGGACACTCTTGGGTTTGAATCTGACAGCAGCTGGAAAATCTAGTTCAAATTTGCTGTGGCAGGTAGAAAGAGTGCAAATGTTAAAATATCCAAGGCGTTTGTAAATACTCTAACTTGCTAGCCATCTGTGTGGTTTGCATCCAGTTTATGTGGATTGCTCCCACCACTTGTATAAATGTAAGCTGACATCTTTTTAAACATGCTTTCTATGATCATTTGGTTGAGAATGCCTTTTATTTAAACATTACAACACATTTTATTGATATTCTTGCAAAATAGGAATAATGATTAAACACTGCATAAAATTACAATGCATTTTTGCTGGAGAAAGCTGATCTCTTGAGTGGTTGCACATGTGCAGCAATGAATTGCTTAACTCCTGTAAGTTTCAAAATCAAGAAAAGGTCATTAGTATCTCACAAAGGGACTACTTACACTGTTCTGAAACAGCTGACAATCCTGGTGAGGTAGGGAAGGGAGAGAGATGGAGAAAGCATGACAAAACGAGGACTTCCTTAAGCTAACAACGAAACATAGTCCTGGCACCTTGTTTTTAATTCCATTTTCTATTACATTAGTGTTCGGTCTCCATATATTTCTAAGAACAAATTGAGTTAGTGATGTTATTAAGATAGGCAAGTCATTGCTTAAAAACATATGTACATTAAGATATTATGTCTAAGGACAGTAGCCAAGCCTATCAGAAGGAATGAATTTAACAGACAGTGGATGTGTAAAGGAAACTGGCCTTTCTCCTATGACAGAGGTGGGGGAAGAGGAAGAAAAGGAGGGAGGTTTACGTTCCCAACAGTTGCTAAAAATAGCTGATTTATGTGCTAAAATATATGGATAGAGAAACAATTAGTTTCTACCAATTAAAGGGAATCCCTGTGCATGCTTTTTGTCATGTATATCTGAAAAACATTATGCTTTGCTAAAAATCTGTTACTAGGAAAGCAAGAAGGAAAAATCCTCCCAAAAATCTTTTGATAAAGCCTTTTCCTTGAAAGCATAGCATATGCAAGAAAACTGCTCCTTAGATTAGCACCTTTGACTGCAAGGCACACATAGAATAACATTCTGTGAATCTGGTTCACAGCATGGGCTGTGTGATGCCCTGTTGGTCACTTCTTCTAACAAAATAGCTGAATATAAAATAAGCAAAATAAGTTTTTTGTTTTAAAAAGGACAATTTATTTGTAGTAGAATGTAGTAACCTTTTTTGTACTGTGTTTTAACTTGTACTGACATCAACTGTGACCTTTCTTGAAGGGCATGAACACGAGAGGGCCACTATTTCCAGGAGACAGGACATTGCTATCCTGGTCAGCCTGGAATATTTTGGGGGTGTCTGTTGTCCCCTTGAATATGATTGAGTCTACTTTCCAATACCTGACCTAAATTAAAGTCTGATAGCACTATGACAACACCAGCAGAGGTAAGTGCATTTGCTCTGACGTTAAATAAACCTTTAAAAAGATTTTATGTCTGTGGAAACAGTTTTTGAGTTAGAAATCACACATCCATATAAAGAAAAAAAAAAAAAAGACACATTTAAGAAGTAAATCCCTTCTTCTGTCTACTGTGGTAAATTCATCCAAATAGGCAAATATATTGCAAGAACTGACATAAATAAAGACATCCCAGAAGGTCAATTAAGGTTTTCTGAAAGATAAGTTCATTACAAATTTTCAGAGATCAGATGGGCTCATTTCAAAGCTTGGTAATACTGTCAAAAATCCCTTGATGAAAATTTTCTCAAGTGGTCATTCTTGGACAAATCAGTAAAGTCAAATAAGGATAGGAGGAAGAGAGGACACTAAACTATTTTTTCACCTGCAGTTAGTTAAATCATCAAGGAATTTGGGGTCTGATTGATGATGAGATGTTGAGGATTACACCAATACCTTCACCTATAAGATTCCAAGCTGCCTAGCATATTTTCCTGATGAGTGAAGGGCTTTACCAATAGGTTTAGATTCTATGGTTGGTTTAATGATGGTGTGGGATAGGAACACTCCCACTCCTCCCCGAAAAGCAGTAATTGACATAACGGCATGTCTGTTCAATGGACTGTCATCTATCTATGGACAAGCCAAACCAGATATTGCCTTTCCTTTTGCCACACTATTGCTGTGGACAAAAATAGTATCTACCTGAAAAAATAATAATGGTCTTTACACCACTTAACTAGTGAAGAAAAATTGTTATGATCTGTAATGTGAAAACATTTTGGTGAAGATCCTTAGTAACCTCAAAACTGAGGACCTGGACTTTAGGTCAATAAGTCTTCATAAATTTCACATAAACTTTAATCTACATTGATCTTAGGTCTCTTCACACTCTTGTGGTTGCAAGTACTTGAATAACTTTTGGTTTACCAAAATACGGAAATGTAAGTGGAAGTTCAATAAAATGACTGGAAGCTAGAAAATTCAGTCTGCTTTGAAATTAAACATAGAAAACCCTCTAGGCTTGCTTTTTCTCTAATGTTCATCCCAAATTCTATAAAGTTATGGATTTGACATCATCATTGGTCAGAAACCTGCATTAATAATTCCTTTTTTTCTTTATGTCTACAACGATCAGCCAGTTATTTTGGTGATATTTGATGATATTCAAGATGGGCTTGAAGAAGATAAGTGGCTTCTTCTACTCCCTCTCTTTTTTCAAAGTGGGAGGGAAAAGAATGCCATACTAACTGCATGCTATCAAAATACTTCCCTCTACTTTCCGGGTCTAAAACTATCACCAATACATTTATTATATAAGGACGACTTGCTGCTTGAAGGGCAGAATTCATTTGCCATTAGAAAATGCAAAAATTAAGATTTATTCTCATTTCAGGTTTTGGAAAAAATAATTTCACATTACTTGAGTAGGTTATTTGCAATGCTCCTTTCATGTACCACCATAGTGTATATATGGGATTTTGAAAGAAATATTTGTAGGAGGTTGATAGCCTTATCAATAATTAGGATAAAATTAGCTTAATTAATAAGAATTCATCAAAATATTGCTGTCTAGAAACACCT
The DNA here is from genome assembly GCA_013399195.1 of Dicrurus megarhynchus. NCBI lineage: Eukaryota > Metazoa > Chordata > Aves > Passeriformes > Dicruridae > Dicrurus > Dicrurus megarhynchus. The sequence goes on along the minus strand of VXAD01007755.1, from coordinate 468,436 downwards.
ACATTTTTATTTATTTTTTAAGTATGCAGCATACTCTTTATTTTTTTTTCATCTAAGTACAAAAATTTATTTCTTTTCCCCCCAGGTGCCTCTAAGAATTTTCCTCCCTTTGACTGCAGCTGGTAGAATGAATATACACCTAGCAATCTCCAGGGCACTATGGAAGCACATTTGTTTTTTCTTTCTTGATCATTTGACTGATTTTTCAAATACATTCATACCATACACTATGTGAGTTTTATATTGTGTGTCTCTATGAGAGGAGGTTGGGTCACAGAATCATAGAATGGCTTGGGTAGGAAGGGACCTTAAAGAACATCTAGCTCCCACCTCCCTTCCATGGGCAGGAATGCCATGCACTAGATCAGGTTGCTCAGGGCCAATAGGGCATCCACAGCTTCTCTGGGCAACTTGTTCCAGTGCCTCATTCCCCTCAGAGTAAAACATTTCTTCCTAATATCTAATCTAAACCTGCCCTCCTTCATCTTAAAACCATTGCCCCTTGTCCTGTGGCAATCTGCTTGTATCAAAAATCCCTCTCCCTCCTTTTCATCAGCCCCCTTAAGGTACTGAAAGGTTGCAACGAGGTCTCCCTGGAGCCTTCTCTTCTCCAGTCTGCACAACCCCAGCTCTCAGCCCGCCTTTGTAAAAGAAATGCTCCTTCCCTCTGACAATCTTTGTGGCCTTCCTCTGCACCCACTCCAATAGGTCCATACCCTTGTGCTGAGAATCCCAGGGCTGGATACAGCACTCCAGGTGGGGTGTAACAAAGGCAGAGTAGAGAGGAAGAATCATCTCCCTTGAACTGCTGGCCGCTCACCTTTGGGTGCAGCTCAGGATGCTGTTTGCCTTCTGGGCTGTGAGTGCACACTGTTGGCTCATGTCCAGATTTTCATCCATGAGAACCCCAACTCCTTCTCTTCAGAGCTGCTCTCATTGACTTCTTCTCTCAGTCTGTACTCATGTCTGGGATTTCCCCAACCCAGTTGCAGCACCTTGCACTGTGACTTGTTGAACTTCATGATGTTCTCATGGGCTTACTTCTCAGGTTTGCCCACGTCCCTCTGGATGGCATCCTGTTTTCTGTTGTGTCAACTGCACTACCCAGCTTCGTGTCACCTGCAAACTTGCTGAGGGTGCACTTGATCTCACTGTCTGTGTTGTTGATGAAGATATTGAAGAGTACTGGTCTCAAGACACAGCCCACTTGTCACTGGCCTCCAGTTGGACATTGACCACAACTCTCTGCCTGTGTCCATCCAGCCAATTCCTTACGCACTGAATAGTCCATCTGTCAAATCCATGTCTTTCCCATTTAGAGATAAGAATGTCATGTGGGATTATATGCAAGGCCTTACAGAAGTTTAGATAAATGGCATCTTTCAGTCTTCCCTTGTGACAATCATTGCTGTCACTCCATCACAGAAGGCCACCAGATTGGTCAGGCACAATTTGCCCTTAGTGAAGCTGTGCTGGCTGCCATGGATCATGTCCTTCTTTTATGTGCCTTAGCATATTTTATGGGAGGATGTGCTCTATAATCTTCCCAGGCAGCGAAATGAGGCTCATTCATGTGCAGTACCCCAGATCTCCCTTTCCCTGCATTTTAAAAATGGGAGCAAAGATTTCCTCTTTCCAGTCAGCAGGAACTTTGCATGATCACCATGACTTTTCAGGTATGATGGACAGAGGCTTGGCAATAACATCAGCCACTTCCTTCCAGGAACCTGGAAAATAATTTAACTCAAATGTTTATCAGGGGCTCTGAACAGTTTCTTTATTTTCATGCTAGGTATGCATTCACTGCTAGATATACATTGAATATATGAGATCCTGAGATGGTTTGGATGTTATTGAGAAACAAAGCATGAACCACAATGAAGAAATCTGTTTAATGTAGTTTATTGATTCCCACAGAAAAACTTTGAATCAGAACACATTTCCCTAGAATTCACACAAAATATTTACAAAAACAGATGTCCGAGGTCTTTGTTGCTGGCAGATGTGAAAAAAAGTGTTTTCTAAAATTAAAATTTGCATGGAGTTGCATTCTAAATAAGATTCATTATTGAAAATAAAGCCTTCAAACTATAACTCTCTATGCTCCAGCATAGCATGAAACATATCTGGATAGAAATAGTAAATAAAAAGAATTACTGCTAAAAAACAAAAATGGAAAGTACCATTTAAAAATCCTGCATAGCCTCTGTTCTATAACCCTATAAGCAGTTTATTCAGGTCTGATGCTCTAACACTATCAATAAAATTAGCAGGAAAAAAGTTAAAAGTGGCTAACTGCAGTCAAAATTTTGCATGGCTGGATATTTTTATTTTATGATAATTTTGGTTTAATCAGTTTCAGTTCTTTAGTTGGTCAATCCTTCAGGGGACAAAAAAAAAAGGTTTTAGAGTTTGATGCGATTCCTTTTGGAGTCACATTGACTTTAATAAATACAGATTCCTGCCTCTCACCCTGCTTTAATTCACAGGCCAGTCTGGATATTTGCAAACATGTTTATTAGGAGGAAATACTTTATAATATTTTAAAACAACTTCACAGTATTTCACATGCATAATAATTCATGCTAAAATGTGCTAAACATTGGGGCTTATAAACATGATTGCTAATACACAGCACTTATGCAATTATGCATAAATAATGCCACGTCCTCATAAATCATTACCACGTGAATGTAGTAATTTTGCTTGCAGAACTGCTTATTGGCCGGCCCTAAAGCATTTCCTAAATCTCAGGTGGACTCAAGAGGCAAAATAAGGAAATTAAATGTGGTAGAATTCCTCCTCCCCCATTCGCATCACACACACACACACACACTCATCAGATTTTGGGATTTAGATATAGTGAATTAAGAATGTGGATCACATTTATGCAATTCTGATTTGGATGCAGATACTGCTTATATTCTGAAATGCTTAGAATGGGATTTTGCTTTGTACTTGCCTGTAGAAAATCTCTTCATTTGCCATTCTAGTAGTAATATTTAGCTTTTATTTATTCAGTCCAAGATGTGTCTTTTCTTGCTTCTAAGCAGCTGGATTTTGTTTTCCCGGTGAAAATCTAGCCTGTGTAGATGAGAGCACAGACTTAGAAAAACAGAAGAGATTCTCCTTGCAGCAGTGATTCTGTGGCACTGCCCAGTGGCAGTACCACAGTGTCACAATAATTTATCATATGCTGAACGGGGCAGTATGAATCTGACTTGTTTAAGTGCTTCAGTGGCCTTATTTCACAGACAGAATGTGGGACAGGGCACAACAACAGCAAAGGGCCCTGCAAACCCCTGGTTACACAATTCACCAAACACATTTTCTGAAATTCCTGAATGGACATGACAAAAGCAGCAGAAAAATGGGTCTCTGACTACAACACCTCTCCAATGGGAACTGGGGAAATTCCTTCCTCTTCTTGAGGAATATTGTCTCCCTCAAACCTTTGTTTGTACACTTTCTTATCTAAAATGAGAAATGGAGCACCAGTTCAAGGCTCAAGCATTTATCCAAATAGCATGAACCAAAATTTACATTTTAATTAAATATTAATTGTCTTCAAGCAAACAATGTTAAAATATAATATTATTTTATTATTCTATATCCAGCTGAAGCATTATTACATTATTTATTTGGTTTAGTGGGGTATTTTTGTGGTTTTGTTTCGGTTTTTTTTCTTTTGTGAACCTGCTGCTCTGTTATAGAATATTTATAATGCAATCCTTATGTTGGTCTTCCCAGAAAATACAAAAATACAAATTTATTATATACCAAAGTACATTGCAACATTGGGAATTACTATATTGCCTTTACATCAAGCGCATTACAGTAGTGCCTGTAGGCCTGGCACCAGTTGTGCTTAGGTACAGTATAAACATTAAATAGTCTGTGACTTGAAAAATTTGTGGATTAACACCACAGACTACCTCTAAACAATCACTTGTGTCTCCCAAACAAGCATGGCCAATGCAAGGCCCAGAGGAGCAGTGAGAGCCATAAGATTTATGGCAGTACAGGGAAAACTATCCTTCCATACAGCTGAAAAGCACACCTCCTTTGCAAATGCACCCATCATCCCACAGTCTGAGGGAGTGATGACACCATTTTACATGTCCTTGCTATTCTTCAAGTAGTCTGAAGTACAAATGCACTGCCACGAGGTATAAATGCCTTTGCATACTGCTCCCATTCCCCATCACAGGGCTGGAGGTCAGGGAGGGCTTCTTCCCACAAACACTGTCTCTGGGGAAGAACCATAATAGACCTACAGTCTAGATTTTATGGCTCTAACCCCAGGCAGCATTGAATGGCCAGAAATTATACAGTCACAAAGTATGTTTTATATCTGTAGAAAAGAAGAAAATTTTATTTCACAAGAAAGTGTGGTGGGCCAGTGATTGCTAGGGACCAGTCCTTAGAAGGTAAGCACTGCTATAGGTTTTCCATGATAGATGGAAAAGCTGCATTGGGAAATTTGAATGCCCTCCTTATGATTTATTTTATTTTATTTTTATTCTTGCTTGTAATTAAATGTAATAAAAAAATGTTTTTGTATTGCTAAGACTCAGAAAAGATGTGGGGAAAATGAAAATACATGAATGTTTTCTCATCCATGCTAAACACGTTCTGCCTTTAAAATATAACAAAGAAAAAGAAGAAGAAAAAGATAATATTTTTGAGAAAACCTTTTAGGGCCATAAAGAACAACTTTTTTCACTATTTGTAGAGAAGACAGTGTTGCTGGATGATGATTACCTTTATAACAGGCCTGCTAAGCATTCTCCATATGTGCTATGGCTGCATTATGCCTCCCTCTGACTGTGTGCCCAGATAAGGAGAGAAAGAAAAGTGCACATGAGGAAATAAATGCCTGCGGGATTAAGTTTTCTGCAACTTTACTCAGGTGAAGTCATCCTGCTGATATCAACACCCAAACCAGATGAGTAAAGCTCAGCACGTTTACCAGCGTTTGAGAATTACAGCCTTCATTTGCGATTCAAAGCCCAAGCCTGCTGCTGCTGAATCAATAAAAGAGTTTTTCCATTAGCTACAGTGGTGTAGGACTTCACCTCTACTCCTGATTTCTGAAGACACTTTACTGACATTAAAATGCACTTTGCTTTGTAGCACAGGCACCATGAAGAAAAGAAGGGACAACATTTGTTGCCTAGCTTTTGGATGTGTTTACAGTTTCACTGTAGGCATGAGTTGTCTAAATGGGTTATCATGCCTAAATGAATTAGATTTCTGGGAAAATTCTACATATAAGATTTATATATTGTCTGACAGAAACATAGAGTAAAAAACAGCATGTAATTGTCATACTTCTAGAACAAATTAAAACTCATTAAAGAGTCCATAGCAGGAGCATGTGTTTTAAAAATCACTTCAAGTCTCTGAAGGTATCATAAAATGTACTTTCATCATGCACACAACATCTACAAATTCTGATTGGCATTTCCTCCTTCCCTGAAAAGAGAGTCTGGCTCAGTTTGCAGCAAATATGACAATAGGCTGTGCAAATGTACATCTGAAACACAGCCCTTTCGGGGTTAACCATTCAAGCTTATATGAGAGATCATCAGTTTCGGGTCAAAGTGCTGTTCTTAAATGATCAGTGCAGAACAGAAAGGAAAAAAAAAGGCATTGAAGTGACCTTGCTGAGGGTCTAAAACTGTGCTAAAGCCTTTTCTGCATGATTAAGTGAGCAGAATCTTAGATTAGCTAAAAGCAGTGCAGAAACATAATGAGTTCACTTATTTTGGAGCATTTAATAACAGTTATAGACAGTTATGTGATCAGGCGGAGTTATGACTTATTCATTCTTTCATTGCTATTAAAATTACTGCATTTGAGGTTTTTAAAGTCATTGAAATAAAAAAGTCTGATTTATGTTAGGAGAATTTAGCTTGCCCTTTGGTCTCTCCGTTTTTAAATGATATAATTAGACTTTTTAAAGACCATTCTAAAAGCATTATTAGCATTTTCTATAGCTGAAAGTAAATGCATGTTTTGTGGGTATTTTAATTTTAAAAAGAAGAAGAATAATACTTGATACAAACAGCAATAGGTTGTTAAAAGAAAGAAGTATTACATAAAATTTTCTTAAAGGTTACCCTGTGCATTTATATATATGTGTACACACTGAGATGCACACACATAAACACACGCCTAAGTGTGAGCACACATACATTTAGTGTATCTATGAACAGGCGTTCCAGATACACAGAAAAATAAGCCTATTTGGGAGATAAAGGCAAGTAGAAGAGCAAGTTCCATAGGACATATTAACTCCTGACCTTTAACATATTACCTCACAAATTACAAAGCCATCCATCAGTCTCGAGGGAGAAAAAGTGCTTTGATCAAAACAAAGGGACTTGCAGGTGTTTTGAATTAACAGTAAGCAATAATCATTAAAAACCACTGGGATGAGTGTGGGATTGTCATGAATGTATGCACATTTTAACACACACTCAAATCCTAAGTCTTAGCATACACATTACTTTCAAATTATATTTGCATATTAATTATTAATCGCTCCAAGCATGCCCAGTGTTTTCAGCAGTAAGAACACACATTTTATATATCTGATTTTAAACTTATTCAAAATATTCACAATACACAGACCCACAGCTGAATACTTTCACACAAAACTCTGTATCTTGCAGCAAAGGCCAAACAGGTGAACCAAAACACTTTCCTTTCACATTTAAATAACAAGCATTTCCTACACTGTTTTGGCTTAGAAAATAAAATTTCCCATAAGATTATGAAATTTTGCTTTTAGTTGGGCCTCAAGGGAACATATCTTTGCTTACAGAAATCACACTTGCAGAAGCTTCCTTAACTGAAAGCTCTTTTTATGTGTGTGCCTTGTATATTTATTCAGTAGACAGTCTGGATTGCTCATTTTGCTGCTCAGAATGCAGTGTGCTTTTCTATTAAAACATATTATTAAAACTAAATCAGAAAGAAGCTTATTTAGTAGTCATTTCATGCACATGACTGATGGGAATACATAAATTATCAGACTAATATCTGATTAAAACTTGATTAACATGCTAATAAATTATGCTAGAAATGTTGGGTTTTTTTTAATTTCTCCACTTTTACTTAAACTTCCTAATTGACACTTCAATTATTTTGTTCTCTGAATTTTTGCCTTCCTTATGAATAACAGCTGAGATAAATTATTTCCTTGCCTGAACTTGATATGAAAAATGATCAATTATGATTATTAAAGCTCTCTAGTAATCTGTTAATTATTATTAAAAAAGTCACCTAATTTTTGTTTGTTAAGTGGAGACCATTATATTTATTGCTAACAAAAAGGTGCTCTGGAAGTCTGACTCCATAACCAGGGCATGACACAGAGACAGCACAGAGGATTGCCAGCTGGAACATCCTCATGCTTTGTGCAGGGTGACACTGACTTTGGTCCACCAGCCTCACTGCTTAGGGAGATTACAGACTGGTCTGTATCAGCTTCACGTGCTGCCACTGCCTGTATGGAAAAATACACCCATGAATCTTGTAATGCAGACTCCTGCCCACTAGAGACTGATCTCAGCCCAATAAAGCATGTAACTCTGGCCCTCACAGTTTAGACTTGAACTATGGTCAGAAAGGTGAGAGGCCAAGGCTTCATCCACTAAGCCATTTACCCTTTTCCTTTGTAAGGAAGATTGATTTTTAAAAAGCTATTAACCTTCAGCAATTTATCTCATCAGATCATCTTCATTTTGTTCCGCCTATAATAAGGCTGTATTATATAGTTTAATTCTTCACTTCATTCAGCTAGACTATCTAAAAAGAAATAGATGAAGAAAAAAGAAACAAAAAAAAGGGGAGAGAAAATTTATCAAAAATTTTGCAATGAAAATGTTATTGGGAAAACAAAAGAAACTTCAAATGCTATCACGCGTCTTGGAGACACAACAATGAAAAATGTGTGTATACATCCCAGTTGGACAAAAACTTTCAGTATTTCTCAGTCTTTCATAATGAAAGGATGATATGCCATGCTTACCTAAACTATTCACAAGACAAAAGGAGAGTATTCTTCTTGTTTCTTGAGCTGACTCACAGAAGCATCAAGATAACCCATATTCTTTCATTTGTATATTGTCAAATAGAGATGCTCCCTCAGCAAAATAGAGCAGTTCCGAAGAAACTTGGTATTGAAATTTAATGTTCTGCTGGTATTGAGAAAAATGCCTCAGTGAAGTACACAAAACAGTGAACTGTTTTGGCAACAGTGTATATAACACTAATTTTCATTGCAATAAAGCAAGTAGGGGTTGCTTGCTAGGAACTAAATTATTTCTGGTTTAATGATTGATTTGGGGAAGGAAAAAAACCAACATGCTTTATGAATAATGTGTTTGCATTAATGACTTTAATACATCTAGCTGAACTTTGTGGCAGGTACCAATTTAAATTTTGCTTGAATATGTAAGGATAACAGCAGTTCTAAGCATTTTAAGTAGAATTGGATAGTGAGTTCGCTCATAGTAAAGGTTCAAAATTATTCGGAAACTTAGGTCCCACTGACTTGCAAAGAGACTTTGATTTTTAAGACTCCTAGGTTCATCCATAGAAACATGCCTTTCAATCTTGTGTGAATTTATAAAATGCAGAGCACGAACAAAATCATTAAAATAATAAAAAAACCCCACCACCTGTCTGTTATCTTCAATTGCCTTTGGATCAGAACAAAATTTTTGACTCATTTTTTAAGCAGCTCTGAATTACTTCAATGGCTGTTTTGCTAGAGAAATGACCACAGGATGAGCCCAGGAATGAGCTAAACACAGCAGGTCATATCTCCTGGTTGGTTTTTCTTCTTTACAATCACATTCTTAAGTTTAGGCATCTGAAAACATCTGCTCTTTTTTTTTCTGGTACTTGGATATTTAGTTGGTAAATGTGCGTCCTTACAGCTCCTCACTATTTGACTAAACCATGCACAGCAGAAGTCTGTTTTAGTTTTGCCTGTGCTTCCTTAACACTCCTGAGATAAAATCTCTTTTATTTTGAGATCATGTGAGTAAGCTGGCATTTGGGCAGATGCATAACATTTGAGAAGGGTGATACTAAATGTTGCTACCACAGCCCTACTAAGATACTCAGAGAATCAACAAACTACTCCAGTTCCCTAGCAAGTGATTCTTTCTCAACAGAACAGGGTGCAGGTAAGCAAACTCTGGCAGCAAAAAACAAGGAAAAAGTCTCCTGCAAAATAGTTCGACTCTTTTTCTTTGCCAATGAAACCAATGATAAAGTAACTCTTCAGGAACTGGTTATAAATCCTCTTCATACATATTAAACAGTATACAGTGAATAGGATTAGTAATATCTTTTGTCTAATTTGTCAATCCAGTTCTTAGTTCCCCACAGTGCTTCAGTCAAATACAAAGACAGTCTCAGTTACTTTTCCATAGATTAAGTAGCTCTTGAATTGATATTTGGTGTATGGGTTGGGACTTTGACTGGTAAACACTGTGACTGATGCTGAAGGCCAAAAAAAGGCAGCAATGAGGAATTAAAGCAATAGACTTTTGGTTGACTTGAAGGGCAAATCCTCTCTCCCTATTTTGCTGTAAAAGAAGAGTCATTCTCTTAACAGAAAAGAAACCTAAAAGTATTAATATAACAATCAGTGATTGTTTTAATTTCTTCTTTCTTTGCATTGGCCTAATTTATTTTGATCTGTAAACCTGAATTTTGTCATTTCACAACAGGAAAATGCAAAGGCCAATGGTCAGCCTAGCTGTGCCTGCTCATGCTGCTTCTGAGCCCTCCTCAAAAGTCAGCTGCAAGGTCATGAAATGTGGAATTAACTGACAGAAATTTTATCAGAAGCATCTTCTCCCATGCAGCTGGAGAAGGCTGCCACAATGATGGTGCTACCCACTAGACTGCCTATTTCACATGGGAGCAGGAATTTCAGGTATATTCTTCAGAACCTGCAGATAACTTGCTTTCAACTGCAGTGACACAGACATACAGAGAGGTATATTAACTAGAACATAGTCCCTCAGCAGACTGGCAGGAGCGGCAGAACACTTCAGAACTCATATGGATATTCCTGCCTGGATCTCTGCAACTGCAAGCCCCTCCTCTCTGTCATTATTCTAACTGATGAACCACTGAGGAAACAGATAGGTTTATTTGCCTTACACTGATCATAATAGAGGTGCATGAATAACCGACAGAACAATGTGAAACTTAATCGAAGAAAGAAACTTACTGGATTGTAACATAATACTAAAGTCATTGTTCCAGGCATATTTGTAACAATTATTTTTTCCCCATCACATTCTAATTTCTTCTTTTGTCTTAGCATAAGAATTCATCTCCAAAAAGAAGGAAAGATGAAAAATATAAACACTATTTTGATAATTCATACTTTTTTTTTGCTACCTAGCCATTCAAGATAGCTACCTATGTTAATTGACCTGCCTCCAGCAGTCCTTATTTCAGTTAACTGCTTCTATGTGGTAACTGTTAAAGGTGGTTGTAGTTGATTCATTACACTACTTTTGGCATAGCTAATATTCACATTCATACTGGGATAGTCAAGAACTCACATTCATTGTTAACAAGTGATTATTGGACTCTTTGTTGGAGCACCTAAACAAGTATTTACAGGGTACATCTTGTTTTAAAGCTCATAAAATTTTGAAAGCTGTAGCAGAAGTAAAAAGAGAAAACAAGGTGGAAAAAGGACATTCAGCTTTTCTAATTTATTTCTTAATTTTACATATTTAGCCTCATTCAACTGCCTGCAAAGGCAACTAAAAGATTAATGCTAAATTAAATTAAATTGGTCATCAAGGATCTAGCCTATCGCCTTAATAATATTTATTCTGAAGAGTCATATTCCAAACTGCTGATATAAGGTGACCATGTTTGTGTTTAATACCATTAGCTGTTATTGACACAGGTGCAACATAGAGACATAGAGACATAGAGACAGGTGCAAATATCTGTGTCTGAAGATGAAAGACAAAGCTGTCTTTGGAACCACTACTGCAATTCAGGATTATGGATACAGTTGTACTTATATTCTGCCTTAGAACACCGCACACAAAACTCAGTTCCTGGCTCAGCAATGGTTTTCACATGCAGTCTTGTACTTACATTAAAACTCCTCCAGCAGATACAACTCGTTCTGCCTTAAGCCTCTGCCAGGCAGCACACTGCAGAGCCATGGGGCCTGGCAGGTTTGTGAACATGCTAATAACACACCCAAACATGCATGTAACACACTCTATCCACCCACAGCTGCACAAGTCTCATCCTGAACCCACAAATGCAACTTAGTCAACTTTAGTGAGCTCAGCATCCTGAACGCAATGCCAGGCTAACACGGCCAGGCTCTACCTGAACAGAGCTGGGGCATCCTGGCAGTGCAGTTCAGAGCAGGATTATGCTCCGTGGCCATGGATAACGACAGGCCATGCTCCATTTCCTCACCACCTCATGCCACCCGTCTGCACAGGGGGACAACGCTGCTGCCACTCACTAAATACATCCCAAAGAATGCTACACATGGGCAGTCGGGCAGTACAAGCAATGCTGAACTCTGAACAAAAGAAATAAGATAAGCGCTCATTGGGTATTTGAAAGAAGGACTGCTTATTATATGGGTGGTTTTGGACAGTGAATTTTTCCTGAAATATTTTAATGTGGTGCAAATCTGGTGCAAAACAACTTAAAGAGTTAACAGCCAAAAGACAGTTACCTGAGCCTTATGTACATAAGTTTTACCCATGCTTTATTTATGGAATGCCTGATTGCACTGAGGAAATCATTATTTTTGTGCAAAAAGCCCCAAGCATTTGGTAGCATGCATGTAAAACTGTATGCTTGAATGTTTGACTCAAAAAAAACAGGATAAAGGAAAAGAAAAAATTTAGTAAAATGTTGAAGTCATATCCAGCAGGTAAACTCCCAAAGATCAACAAAAATTCTTCACAGAAGATATCAAGGAAAAGGTAGCATTAAAACTACTTAACCTGCAGCAATATTGTCAGGAATGTCACCCACAAGTACTGATTAGGCTGTGACAAACAAGTTTGTCTTTACATGCACATTCTGCTACCAACAATGTCTATTTGCTTTAACTGTGGAAAGGCAGACACCCTTCCTCATGACAGGGCTGTAATACTTCTCTTAATTTAGCATGCCTGAAGAAAAATATTTAGGCTAGCACTGACTTTTGGTATGTTTAGAGTAACTACAACTCACAGACTGTAAATAAGTGGGAAAAAAGCCTAGTTGCAATTATATTCATTACAAGGCAAAAAAAACCAAGCACAAAGCTTAAAAACTCCACAATTAATGGCAACACCATTCTCAATCCTAACTCCAAGAGCCAACAGCATGGACAAAAAGCCTTCAGGATACTTCTGCAGCAGACAAAAAAAAGCTTTTTGCCTGGTAGGTACTTAATGGTGACTTGACTCTGTGGCTGCTTTTTGATCTCCTATCCCCCAGTTTTATGGGGTGCAAAACCAGTCTGAAATCTTCATTTTCTTTCTGATGTATTTTTTCTCCTTGCCTCTCACTAGCNTGGAAAATTTCTATAATAAAAAAAAAAAAAAAAAAAAAAATTGAATTTACCTCTACCTTCTTGATTTTATATATTTTAACTGAGCCTAAGAGATTCCACCAAAATACGATAGTGTTTAGCAAATGATAAATAAATCTTTATATATCACAGTATTTGCAATGATGTACTGCTGTCTGAATTTAAACTTCTTTTCCAAACTCTAAAGATGGCCCACATAACAAAGGATCCAGGCTGATTTCTCTTTCAATACTTTTTAGTATGACAAATCCTCTAAATAATGAGTTCCTTCAGAGATTCACAGACACTTCTCTCCCTGGGCTTCAATCTTTCCAACATAAACTACGCTTTTTACCAATTTTCTGTGTTTGAAATAAAACTTCAGCAGCCCTAGTCTGGTGAAGGGAGAGGGAAAATAAAATGTCTAGGAATGGTTAACTCTTGACTTCTTATCTGACTGAGTTTGCAATTAGTCCAAACTGGTTGCAGGACTTCTGAAGAGATGAGCACTAATTCTCTTCACAGGCTGTCAACAAGGCCTGCTTACTCCTTTATATCATCAGTGCTACACACAAAAACCCCCAGATATAGGTGAAGCAGGGAGGTTTATTTGTAAGCCACAGAAATACTCAGGAATAAGAACTCAAGGAACTGCAAAATGGACTTCTCTGGGATTTTCAATGACACTCTCCTCAGAGAGAAGCAGAATTCCTTTGTCCCTCTATCTTTCAGAGTTCCCCTGATGATCTAGTCTTCTTTAATACAGCACTCACCACATCACTCTTCTTACTTGTGAAATATACTGAGCACAGTAAGGGTGACTTACTCAATGGATTTCTAAGCGAGAAAATATAGAACAAGTGATGTTTGTTTTTCCAAACTCTAATGCCCTAAAAAAATCTGATTCTATTCAGAATGCTTCCAAAGCATCTATCTTCATGAGACTACACTGCAAATGAACAAGGATCATGAGATTTGCTTTAAGCAATCTAGTACACTAGATGCCACAGTGCGCCTCTACGCAGCGCCAATAGCCCAGCTCACAAAACCAAAATGGCAGCTTTAATGTAGCCCTGCTCTCGGGCTAATCAATCCTGTCTGTCACTGTACTACTCCAAGAGCAAAGCTGTGCTGAAATGCCTATATTTCTTTGAGTTCTGGAGCTGACAAGGTCTGCAAGAGCTTAGGGGTCTCTGGATAATGTCTCAGTAGAGCACTTGTTCTTTGGATGACTGGAAAAAAATTAGACTTGAAGCGTACAAGGGAGCAGGGGAAATTAATAGAAGACAAGATGACGTGAAAGATGTCCAAGCTGAAAAAAAGAGGATGAGACAAAACAGGGAAATGTGAACCTAAGAAGAGGAGAGAGAAGGAAGAGAACAAAGGTGACCTCGGCATTAGACTCATGTCACCTTCGTTTCACCAAGGAAAAATCGTATCACACAGGGCATGATTCTCCCTGTTTCTGTCCTGATTCCACTGGAGGACCCACATATAACTTTGTCATCTGTGGCTGCCCTTCCTCTCTATTCCCTTCTCTTCCTCCTCTTTTTTGATTGCAAGCCTTTGGAGCCAGGATCTGGATATTGAAAGTGACTTGCAGAATACTGGGAACCCCACCATGACATGTCTATGAGAGATCAGGACTAAGATAAAATATTAAATAAATAAAACCCACAATGCTTATATATTTGGATAAAAATGTTCTAAACCAACCATAAGTGACATTTTACTGTATCTAGCAAGTGATGGGTGGACTCAAATTTAGTTAAATAACATACTGATTTCAAATTTCATATACTTGATAATGTAAATGAATAAAGTTCTCCTATCACTAGGACATATTTAATGTTAGAAGTTCATACTTCATGAGGCAGTTTAAGAATAATTTTAAAGGCATGTGTTGCAATCACAAAAATCTTCTGTGCTTCACAGTTTTGTGATGATTTGTTGCAGAAACAGCTCAGAGTGTGCAACAATCCTTAAAGTGTGTCACATAGTGCCCATGGGGCTGGCATTGCACACCAAGGACAGAATGGCACAGTAGGGAAGCAGAGGTGGGATGTGAGGACTGGTTGACGAGACAGTGGTCACACTGCAGGGAAAAAAATGCACAGGTGTCTGTGCACGTTCTGGTCCCACCTCAAACGTGCAAATGCTATTGATGCATTAATTTGTCTCTGCATACATAATAAGGGAATCATTATCATTTCCCCTTGTGCAAGAATGAATCAGTTTAACAGCACAGAGATGAATCCAGTACAGTATACCTGCAAAAACCCCATCCTCACACTCCTGATTTTTTCACACATTAATTCACACTCTGTCCCTGCATATGAACAAATAAACTGCTGAAGTCTAAACCAGACTAAAATACTGAAGCTTTGAAAAAGGAATAGAATATATTTTTTGTGCACAGTGAACAGTTTGGATCTTTTTCCCTGAAACTTTATTGTGCTTTGTATTTTATTTGGATAACAGTAACCTTAACATATATTGTATGAGTTCATAACCTGAAAGTTAATTACCACTCACCAGAAATGGGAACAGTGTTGTTCAGAGAGTTCTATAACTCTCTATATAGCAATAATCTGAAGAATCACTACATGAAAATGGTATTGCAAATGCAAATGGTGTTGACTTCCTCCAATCTCCAGGATAAGTCTTAACCTACTTTCATAGAAATATTTTATGGAGGAAGCAGGGTTTATATTAATAGAAACTGGATTTAAAATTTGAAGATAATTTGAAGATGACTTTTATTATTTTTCATCACCCATATGCGCATTCAGATACATTCATTATGCTTGGAGGATTCAAGCTCTCCATCACGAAGTTAATTTGAATTTTTGAAAAAGTAACAACAGAAATTAATTCCATTGCAGTGAAACAGCATAAAGTGTTAAGACCAGAGGAATATACGAAACCTGAAACAAATTTAAAATTACACTAAGGCAATTAAATTTTCATTATTTTTTGAGTAATTTTCTTCATCAACTTCCTAATGACCAAGCATTTTCCTAAACTGAACCTCCCTGAGAATGCTGCCTCGTGTTGCACCACCTGCCACTACTAAGAGGTATCTGATACTGTGATGTTTGTAACTGCACTTCGAGTGGTCGTAGAGTGCTTCTTAGACTGCCCTTCTTCACCAGACTCAGCTCTCTCTACCACTCCTAAGAGGACACATTCTCTAGGCCCTGACCATCTTGGTGATGCTTTCCTGGACTCACCACGGTTTCTCAGACCAGAGAGACTGTGGAGGTTATCCACAGGGAACGACACCCTTTACCCAACGTAATGCTGCCCTCAGCCCTGCTTTGAGTGAGAGTTTTAGCCAAATGAGTTCTTCACAACCCTTCAATGACTATATGGCTCACTGCACATCCAATAATTTACCATTGCAAATGTCTTCCTTGCTTTTTAGATAAATCAAGCCAATTATGTAGGTGATAGTAAGAAAACCAGATGTCCACTGTATGTACAGATCACACAAACATTTGGGTACAGGGCATCAAACATTTTTGGCTTTAGTTAGGTATAAAAGTACGTTGGAAAGGAATTGCAAGCTGATTTAGTTGATACTTGAGTATTTTCAAATTTCTGAATCTTTTGTATCTTTTTAACAGCAGTTGTCATATTTATTAATGGAAAGCTAAGGATGTGTCTTGTATTTCTTCAAAGCACTGATTTTAATTTAAAATGAAGTTTTCAGAAAATTGAACCAAAGTAATCTATTTTCACTGATTTTAAGAGCATGAAAATATAAGTTTCTCTCATATTAGTGTAAGCAACTGCACGCTGTATTATGCAAACCCAGATAATTACATTTCATAGGGTTTCCTTACTGAGAGACAAAAAAGAGACAAATCGTCCCCCTAACTTCTCGCTGGTGAAACTTTATCAGGAAAATGCTATTCAAAGTGCACAAAAAGAAAACAAAGCTTACTAATATTTTCAGTAACTTGATGAATATTAAGTGCCAATATGCAGCTAAATTCTTCTAAAAGCTGTTTATACTTGACTAGCAAACCATGTTGTCCTAGAAGAAATATTCCTGTATCTATGAATGCAGATAGGCTGGCTGTGCCAGTATATCTTTTGTAAATATTGCAGCAGATATTACATTATTAGAAATAGCTATTTATATATGTGAACAACTAAAGTGGAAATCTCTTTTAGGTTAAAATCCTGAAGCATTTTACTTGAACTCTAGAAAGGATTTTAATATCTATATAAAATGTTTACAGATTTACAATAAAATATTAATGTAAGTAAAACTTCACGTGTGGTTTAGGAATATTTATTCTGTATGCCTTTATGTAAATAAATAAATAGTTGGTTATAAGCCAAAGATCCAGCTACAAAAGTGGAGAGAGCAACAGAAAAGTTTACATAGCTGAGTCAGTAAAACACATTTGAAAAATTTCACAGGTGTACAAGAACAAATCTGTTTACAGACATTTCTCTTATAGAGCAGTAACGATTTCTCTTTTTAAAAAACATCATACCCTAGTTTCTCATGAGCAGCATTAATGAGGAGTCTTTATATGAACCCCATAAAGCAGATTCTGATCTGAGAAGTCAAGATACAGTCATCCTGGAACTAAATATTCGCAAGGTAGAACGTGAGGGAAACATTGCTTCATAGGCAAATATTTGTGATTTCACTGTTATCTTGTCCTTATAAGCCTTATGAGGATTGGGTGAGATCACTTGGTCTGTTCAGCCTGGAGAAGAGGAGACTGAGGGGAGACCTCACTGCAGTCTACAACTTCCTGTGAGGGGAAGAGGAGGGCCAGGAACCCATCTCCTCAATCTCGTGACCAGTGGCAAGACTTGAGGAAATGGCCTGAAGCTGAGTCAGGGAAGGTTTAGGTTAGATATTAGGAAAAGGTTCTTCACTCAGAGGGTGTTTGGACCCTGGAACAGGCTCCCCAGGGAAGTGGTCACAGCACCAGCCTGACAGAGCTCAAGAAGGTTTTGGACACTGCTCTTGGGCACAGGGTGTGACTTTGTGCAGGGACGGGAGTTCCACTCGATCTTGATGTGTCCCTTCCAACTCAGCTTGTTCTGTGATTCAGTGTGAGGAAGTTACATAGTGGAGGTGCAGAAACGGCAAGTCAGAAGAAAGGTGTACAAGCAAAATCATTTGAAGACAACAGTAAGGGGTAGCACAATGACCAGCTTAGATTAAAACATAACTGAAGAGAAGGAGGTTTCTTCTCAGTGCTTGACAGGAAGGAGAGATAGATTGTATGACTGGAGTGAAAAGGAAATGCTGATGAGCAGACATGATGTGATCCTTTTTTAACCTTAAAAGGCTATGGAAAAGCATGAAGACATGGAAAAAAGAACTTGTTGCTTTTCTTTTGAAGTTGTGGTGAGATCACTTGCTTTGAAATGTTGACTGCCCTCAAAACCACACCTTTTCACAAAGAGGTTTTCTACTTTTTCATATTAACTCATTAAAAATATAAGTCCATTAAACAAACAATGAATATACTAAACATGAAACAGTCATGAAAAACACACTGAAGTGCCCTTTCTCTTGACCAGAAGAAAGATGAAATTTCCTGAAAAAATAGAAATTTATAATAAAATAAAACCTAGTTAATGTTTAGGTGCTTTGATTTCAAACTAGGTATGAGTGCTGCCCTTTGATAGCCTGGAACAAGATTCTGGAAATCACTAGCTCCTTTTAAATGAACATGTTGTGATCCTTTCTTCATAATGTGACCAGGTCCTTGTGTAAGTAATCCTTATGAAGTCAAAGGAACTAAAAATTAATTTAACTTTTTATCAGTGGCTTTAGAGGTGTTAGGGATCCATAATACAGCCACCACAACTTTATGTAGAAAAAAAAATGAGAGGAGGGATTGCACGTTGTAAATTATTACTGAATACTAAAACCTAGATTTGTTTATTTTAGAATAAAAAATATTACCAAAATGTTGCTGAATGCTTATTCAGTCCACGGGCAGAAAGATGGTATCTGTCTGTGTGAACACTGACAATTTCAAACAAATACCCTTTCACAATACTAAACTATTTGAGAAAATACCCTAATAAAATAATAATATTAAAAGAGTCACAAAGCAAAATTGGTTATGATATATTTGCTAATTTGAAGAGATGTTGTATTTCTAATTTCTTATATTTCTTTTCTAGTGCCCAAAGATGCACACGAATATCTTGCTTCAAACACTGCACTTCTTTTATGCTTGATAGATATGCAAAGCTCAAGGATTATCAAATAAAGAACATCTTTTGATGGCCTTTATCAAGGGTAATAAAGGTCATGAAGGCTGTCCTTTACACGGACTGCATCTGAATTTTTTCTAGAATATTAAGACACGTATCAATATGAGCTGTCATTCAACCTTGAGGTGCAGTTAAAATAGAAAAATGATGAGCGGTACTTGGTAGCTACTTATTTAATTAAACTGGTCTGTTTAAAACAGAGCATGAGATTCAGGGCAACAAAGAGTTGTGTGGCAAAGTGGCATGACCTGAACTCCATCAGTGGAAGGTAAGTCAGACCAGTCAGAGTGAACACAAGTTTTAATTTCTCATAGCACAGAGATCATGTCCTTACAGACTTAGGTTTTCTTCTTGAACTATTTTCTTTCTACAGAAAATAAAGGAATTTAATCTTTCAAGCCTAGCAACTAGTAATCTCTCCCTAAGGAATCACTGCTTACATAGATTCAAAGGTTTTGTACATAACATTGTTATGTGTATCACTTGTAAACGTGCAAAAATACACTGAAAAAACATACCAAATTATGTAAATCCCACTTGGCCAGGTGAAAATCTCAAGCCTGTGCAAGTGATAATATTGTTGAAGTCTGGTGAGGTTATAATAGGAATTCCCAGAACTGTCACGTGATTAAATCAAGCTTGTGACTGCACAGCTGGGAATCTTTCACCTTTACCCACTTCTGGTCAGGTGTATATCTTTTTATTCATGACATATGATTGTATTGCCCCCAAATCTCAAGTACTGCATACAGACCAGACGGGTTCCACATAGATCAGAGCCCAAAGCTGTCTTCAGAACTCAGAAGACCTCAAGATGAAATTTACTTTTCACAAGTCATCACTGGAGACTAGCACTATTTTACCAGGTATCTTAGAACAACACTCAGTATGCTTCACCCTCCTCATGCTTGAAGTTACATTATTTACCACCCTGACCACAGTTTTAAGATTAAAACTCAGCAAAGTAGGAATTCCACAATGACACCCAAACAGTCCTCATTTTTTAGCATATCGGTAGGTAAAAATCACTCAGAAAAGGGTTTTCTCTTTCACTCTTACCAGCAAGGACTTATCTAGCAGGTCATTTGAGCACCTTCCCTGTCAGCAGCACAGAGAGAGCATCTTTATGCCATGTAACTAATGATGCAAGCATTTGTTCAAATCAGGAAGCATTGCAGTTAGCTTTTATCTAAAGGCAGGACAGTGAATGGTACTTGTATTGCTGAAAAGATGACTCATTTTGCTTTGCACTTTGCCATCATTGCAAACTTCTCGGCATCCTATCCTATGACTGTGTTCTTCTCATGGATGTGAAACAGGTGTTTGTTTACTTCAGAGTTTGTTTTGCAGTCAAATTTTCATTCAGTCAATGGTTCTGTTTGAGTCCAGGAGCCAGAGATGCATGAGTTCTCCTCTTGGCCTTGAAACACTTAAGGTGAATACATCCATTTCTCTGTAATTTTATCTCCTTTGAAGGAGTGTTGTAAAGAGTAACTAAAATTTTTTAAGTACTTTACAAATGTGATCATAGAAAGAAAACAAGTGAATGAGACATGGGAATGGAGACTCACTAAGAATGAAGATACTGAGTCACCTCCACAGCTGTAAACATCACTTTAAAGAGAAAACAGAATTAGTTGCAAATAGATAAAAGAGATAATTAACAGATTAAATATGATTTAATTCAACAGACGTATTTAATAGATGCAAATACAAATTAAGAAATATACACATGTCCACAAATTGGTGCTTGTAATTCCCAGAGGCAAAGCTTCTGAGCTCCTATCTGCTCTTACCTGCTTCTTATTCTCAATTTTGGCTCTAAAACACTCAAGCAGCATATTTTCAGCAGGAGGACACACTTTTACTAAACATTCTGAATTAGTTATTTCATATTTTTCTCGACTCTTCCCTTCCTGCAACTTTTAGCTAATAAAGACTTCAATAGCTCTCATCATCCATCCATATATCCACATTTCCAAGCAGTATATTTTCTCCAACAGCAGAGAAAACCTATTTCTGGCCCAAAGACAAGCACAGCAGGCCTAGCAGGTGTCAAGCTATTTTCCACTTACAATGTCCAGAACAAGCACAAAGAAGGAATTTGCCTACCAAAGAAGACTCTTTTCATTATCCTTTCTATAAACTTCTCTATATCCGCTAAATAGCTGAACTTCCCCACTCACCCCTTTAAATGAACAGTTGCATTAACTAATCTTTTTAACATACTTCCCCAGGTTGTGTAGTGACTGTTTAGTGAGCATGGCTCATTTTAGCAGAACCTTTGGCAGTTTCTGCTCTAAGCTTAAGAACTTCAAAGAAACAAGGACACAAGCAGAACTGTCGGGTATGTGACTAAGTCACCATCCCCCAAAGCTCTGCTCAGCTAATGGAAAAGTATCAGAAGTTGTTGTTAGGATCCTAAAACCAGAAGCTGGATGCCAGTTTCACAACTGCATATTTAGGCAGTTTTGAATCATAATGATTTTATTCATGCAAGCCCAGCTCAAATCCAGAAATCACTGCTTCTCTCTGACCAAGCTCCCCAAAGGATTTTATTCCATAAGTTTTTGTACAGTTTGACTTAGCCTGACTTGCTTTTACACATCTAATTCTCTTAATATATGCACAGTAAAGAAGGCAGTGATGCCTCATTTTTAAGATCTTGGTGGCTGGAGGCTGGGAAGTAGAAGACCTAGATTTCATTCCCTCTTCTCATGAAGAATGGAATGAATGTTTTTCCCTTGGAAGAGACCTGGATTCTGATCACTCCCATGTTTTTGACATGAAATACTAATTAGATGAAATATATATACTGATGTAAAATTAGTAACGGTATGGGAACCTCTTCAAATAAAACGGTAGAATGTTTTCTTAAATACTCTCTAATTTTTCTTTTCTGGTTTCAAAATAGCATTTCTGTTCAGACATACAAACTTCCGACCAGTTCCTAATAACCTTAAGCTGAGTTGGATAAATGCCTATGAAAAAATCAGGTATAAGATCTCTCTGTTCAGATATTTTCTTAACTCAATATCCAAACTTACAGGCTATGTTTGAAAACATTGTTCTTCACTTTTCCTCAAGTCTTCTGTGCTCTAAGAAATGAAGTAAAAGGTTTTGAACTCATAAGAAAGACTGTCAGATCTCCTGAACTAAGAAATGAAAACAAAACTAATAAACAGAAAAGCCAAAAGCTGTAAGTGTCTTACAAGCTAATAAAAGGGAAAATGCAACAAACAGCACAAAGCCTAAAAATAGCCACCACAGGGATCCAGTTCCTTGGTTTTGCGGAATTTAAAGGTCCAGGCTCCTGAATGCAAGCAGGTGAAAATGATTACAGGAGAAGTGTGGACACAGCCTTCAATACAATAAAAGCCTTCCCTATCCAGAGGAAGGCTGTGTTTCTGTATGCAGTATGCAGTCAGGATATCTCAGCACTGTAAAATCTGAATTTTAGAAACAAATTAATTCAAATGTTAAAACAGTCTGTTGTGAAAGTTTTCAAAACTTTGACGTACCATTTTTCCTCAATATATTATCTTAATATATGAACAGGTCTCAGGCTTCCACGCCAAATGCAGTACTTGGAAAACTAATTTGATTTTCCTCTGTAAATCTTGCTTAATATTTGTCCTTCATTCACATTGTAATTTTTATTGCTAAGCCATACACCAAAATATTGTAAAAATCTTGTTATTGTTATTAGGTAGGGCTCCTTAAAATAGAAATGTTCAAAAAATATATCATAGATTACTGACCTATGTTTAAATTATATTTTCACTTACTAATAATTAATGTAACAGAGTGAGCAATTGAGTAAAAGGTTACATCTATAAAATTATTAAAAAGGACTAAATTATGCCCAGCAGCTACTAGTAAAAATGCAGCCAGTCATGACTATCTATACTGCAGTTGCACTGTCTCAGGTAGAAATTGCATATTAATGTGGCCCATTTAGTTTATGCTATAGACTTCTCTGAAGAAGGAACAGTGACCCGACTAAGATAAAGTACTAATGGAACATAATAAAATGTGGATGCTGATATTGAGATACTAATGACAATTTTGTACTTCTGCTGCTTTAAGTACACTATTGTTAATTACTAATTTGAATTTCTTCAATTAGTAAGTATTCTGTTAATGTTGAATCATTTTTCTCCAAAAGACAAAAGGTAGAATGACATTCCATCTAGTAAACACACTTTTATCAGAAGAAAAAAACATTTAAAATCAATTATCTTTCAACTGCTTTTGCCCTTCTATAACTTTACCCAACATTAATACTCATTTTATTCTATATTGTATATCTTATCAGAACATCTAAGGACCTGCCTAAGCATAGAGGCTACAGTTCCAATATTCAAGCTATATATTGAAAGGAAATAGTTTATTATTATTAGTTTCATTTTTAATCAAAATTGAGTATATTTTTTTTTTGTTTAATGACTTTTGCTACTGACTAATCTTTAAATCTTTGCTGAAGTCCAGAATCTAAGAGTACTTAATACAGGGCTTGTTCCAGGGCTGGAACATACATGGTGATACTTCAAAAGAATCTATCCTATGCATCCACTTACCAATGAATTTTTTGATTGTTCTTTATATAGAAACACACAGAAAACTACCAACTAAAAATTCAAGATTTAATTCAAGAATTGCCTATAATTCTTTCAATTATCACACTTCCCCATTTCTCATCATCCTGAAGCATTATCCACACAGTAATTAAAAATGATTTTCCCCACTCTGTTGACAAGTCTTCGATTTTGGTATGACAACTCTTGTTTTATAATGAGGTGAAAGGATATTACTGGTAAAGAAAAATGGACTTCTCTGCTTGCTAACGACTGTCAAGTATTATACTCCGTTGAACATACTGTCTCATTGGGAAGAAAATAGTCATATGGAGTTCCAAATGTGTACTGGCATGTTTATTTTCATAATACAAACAACCATGAATTTAAGGTGACTTTCTCCAAAATTAAAAAGAGAAAAGACTCCTTCTTGTCTCTAACACCAACTATTTCTTCCACTAACTTTAGAGGTTTTTAAGGAGCTGTGAACAAAAATCACAAACATGGAATTATTTTTTTGGCATCTTTACTGCCCAGTTAGGAAAGGGAGGATAAGCTCTGATGAAAGTTATGTCCTGTGTTTTGAAGGCTAAGCCTCTAGACTGGAGGTTAAGTGTCCATCTGTGTCATTTATGAAGTACATATGTAAAATCTGGATTGCTTATTTTAAACAGTATTTTCTTGGCTCTAAGTGGTGTTAATTTTCTGTTGCTTCCTTCTCCATTTGGTATGTAATATCTGCATAACTCTCATCTCACACCAGCAACTACTTTAGATGACCTGGCTTCATTTCTGCAATATATTTAGACCATTTTTTCAGAAAGGATTTTGTGGCATCTCTAGGTGGCTTAAAAATAATTTAGGTGGCTCCTAAAGTAAAAGGATGAAGGCCAGTTTACAGAATGCTCTGCTACCCGACCTTCATAGTGATAACTTCCACTATGGAAAGACCTTCTATCCTCTGGCCTTTGGAAATGCCTAGCTTTAGTTAGATGCTGATTCATTTCCTGCAGCTCTTTAAACACAGCCAGCTGTGTGTGTGCTGCTGAGGGTCAGTATTATTTAAGCATTGTTTCAGAGACTTCCTGTCCCTGAATTCTGTAAGAGGGAAAAAGTCCTGTTTTGCTGTCTGGTATCAGGTTCTGTTTTTTTTCGTGGTTTTCTCTTTTTTTTTTTTTCTTAGGGGTGTACATTTCTCCCTAAGTAAAAACAAGTCCTTGGGGGAAAAGCTTCTGTAAATGACTGATAAGGAGTAGAAAAGGAAGTACAGAATCAAAGCATCTAGTTTTTTATCCAGTTAAATCCCTCCAAGTCTAGGGCATCAAAGAATCTGAAGTCTATGTATAAGAACAACGGGAAATTAAATGTATCCTTTACATAGTTTCATAAAGAAAAAGATGTTCTCATAAGGAACATTAGAGATTATCTGATTCTGTGAGCCTTAATTTATCCACTGTTACATTGCCACAGAGTATGCAGTGACAATGACAGCAATAAAAGAAAATCCAAGAGCTTTGAGACCTTGTTTCTCTATTTGCTTTCAATAATAATTCAGGGTTCATGTCAAAATAATGATAAGTATTCCCACAAAGATGAACTATTAGTGATGGGACTTTGTTTCTTAGTTTCTTATCACATCAAAAAGGGTAAGTCTTTAATTATTTTATTAAATATTCATTTTGGTGGCTGTGAAAATATTAGAAACAAAAATATATTACACAAATGGGTTTATAACTTACTCTGTCTCAAGGCAAATCCAGCCATAAAACACATTCCCTCTTGATTAATATCTCAGCAGTGTTTACTACTCTTCAACTGCTAGTACAGTGTTTATTCTGTTCATTATACTGTTTCCTGTATCACTGCGGTGTTTATTGTTCTTCTGTGTATTTTTGACCTCTAAAGTTTTATCTGCAGCTCTGCTATTAAATTCACTCTTTCTTTTTTTTGAATGTGGATCCATCCTGCTTGTATTCAAGATGCTGAATTTTTCAAACCTTGAACATAAAATTATCCTAATGTTGATTGGCCAATGTTGATTGAAGTCAGAAGAGTTAAAGTAGCCTTGGAAAGAGCCTTTGCTCTTGGGGTGGTTTGTACAGTACTAGTCACGCTGGAGATTCACCTGTCTAAATAGGGTAAAACTATTTTAGCCTATTTGTTGTCAGGGCTGATTGAGAGGGTTTTAATCTAGGTTTGAAGTAGGAAGGGGATAAGACCAAGCTCGTCAGAGATGAACCAATAGGCAGCATGTCACATTTGGGGGTGAAATCACTAACCCAACTAACCTGCATCTTCCATTTGCTGACTCTGAATTGTGCTAAGCACTCTGGAACACACTCACAGTCTTACGGGGACAAGCCAAGGTCTCCTAAGGAAATAAAAGCCAACAGGGAAGCACCAGAAGATTATCTCAAAGGAATTAAGTTGTGTTCTTCTAGGACAGCGACTTGGCCTACAACCCAGCTGAGGTGCCTTTAAACCAATGCATGCAGCATGGGCAACAAACAGGAGGAGCTGGAAGCCAAGGTGCTACTGGAAAGCTATGTCCTTCTTGCCATTACTGAAACTTGGTGGGACAAATCCCATGATATTCTGCTCTGGTGAGCCTCACTTGCGGTGCTGCAGCCAAATCTCTGGTCCCCAGGACAGTAAGGACATGTCTGTTGGAGCGAGTCCAGAGGAGTGGCCACCAAGATGATTAGAGGGATGGAGAACCTCTCCTAGAAGGAAAGACTGAGAGAATTAGGTTTGTTCAACCTGGAAAAGACAAGGCTTTGGGGTGACCTAATTGTATTGAAATGGCAGGATATAAAGAGGACTAGAAGAGAACAGGTTTAGATTAGATACTAGGAAAAAATTCTTGACTATGAGGGTGATGAGACACTGGAACAGGTTGCCCAATGAAGTTGTGGATGCCCCATGCCTGGAGATGTTCAAGTCTAGGTCAGATGGAACTTTGAGCAACCTGGTGTAGTGGAAGGTGTCCCTATCCATGTCAGGGGGTTAGAACTAGATGATCTTTAAGGTCATTTCAACACAAACGTTTTCTCTTACCAACTTTTCCAAACTATTTTGCTGTCTCAGAACAGCAGTGTGACTCAGATGTTGGTAGCAAAATTAATCTTTCCTTGATTCTTTTCTTGAAGTACATGTACCATTTTTCCCCACAAAAAAGGATGGTCTCTACAAAGAACCACATATGGGCAGATTATGGGTCTGTATAATCCATACAGTGACTTGGACAAAACTATGTTAAGGGAATATGCTATTTGGCAGATATTTTCACTTTCCGTGATGAAGAAGCCCCATAAGCCCATTATGAAAGTGGAATTATCTATTGGGCTGAGATACTCCCTGCTGATTCTTCTGAAGCTGTTCTGTTGTCTGAGGCAGACGTCTCTTCTATGTCTCTTCTGAGTGTCCCAGAAATCATAAAGCCCACAAATAATAATTTATTGAATCTAAACAAGTCACACCATTATATTTGATAAAAGACCACCAAAGAGAAGCTCCCTGCTTAGACCTGGCTTGATTAAAGAACGTGGCATACCTTAATTTGGAGACGGAAGGTTTTAGATACCTATATCAGTACTTGTGTGCTGGTTTGGACAAATTCAGAGAAAAAGTCCTCTGATAGAAGGCAGGTTACAACCACCCCTCCCGCAACAGGTTCGGGGAAAAAAAATTTTCCTTGGAGGAAAGTGAAAGGGAAAAAAACTATTTATTTAACAAACATACAGGAAAAGAATAATAATGCTGAATAATAAAACCTCTCGCTGTGGAGAGAAACCTGGGAATATTTCAGAGTCCTTCTGTAGGTGTGGTCTCTCTCCTCCTCCTCAGAGCTGGGTCGGGGGCCCACCTCCAGGACCTCAGTGGAAAATTCTCCCGGTGTGTTCTGATGTTGTTGAAACAGTCCAGAAGAGAAGAAGGGAAGGGGAAAAACTGAAGTCCTAGGAAAACAAAGTCCAACTCTCTGTCTCCCTCTGGAGAAAAGGAGCCGAAAACTGACTGAAAAGCAAGCAGGGTGCTTCCTCCGCTCTTCTTGCTGCAGCAGCAGAATACAGAGGTTCTGTGTATCTGTGCCCTTGAACAACTGCTTTGAAAAGTTCACTTGGTTTTTTTTCTCTCCCCCGTCTTCGGCTCAGTTTAAAGGCACAGAAAGGCACAGGCTTGATTTCTGGGCATAGAGAAGTGATAGGGGATACACATCATAAAGTCACCCCAAGACAACTTGTCAGTTGAATAGATAACTGATGAAGATTGACGTGATGAAAGAAACGGGGGATATGCCATGTTTTCAAAGGCAGAGAGAACAAGCCATATGAATAACTGGTATGGTAGTATATTAGTTGTAAAAGGAGTAATTGTATTTTCTAACTTCAGATGGTACCTAAAAGGAAGCCTACATCTCTACTCACTACTTTTTTCTTTAATCTCTTAGAGATTTTAGGCGTGGAAATAACACATCTATGACACTTAAATGTTAAATGACAATTCTTCCACATGAGTGGTAAAATTATAGTCAAAAACGGGATTGGAAAAGAAGAAAAGAAATGGCAGCAAGCTACATTTTTTTATGCAAGTCAAGAAGTACATCTATGTCATAGGTATCCAGAAAAAAACAAAGAAATGAGACGCGAGAAGCAAGACTTCAGTTTTGACTTCAAATATTTAATTTTCTTTCTTCTCAGTCTAAGACTAGTTATTCAATTTCCTATAAACCTGCAAGTTACTGATATTTTACAGTCACTCCAACAGCACCCCAGATGGGCTTCACATCAGGGATGTGGGCTGCAGCACCACAGGCTCTCCCTGGTGAACACAGTGGTTTTTCTTTTCAGAGAGTCTCAAACTATTTGTGAACCGAACGCCTTAGGTTCAGTAACCAGACAAAACGTCATCTGATGTAAACTCATTGAATGACATGTAAAGGAGATGGGAAGGGCTGCAGCATTAACAATAAGAAACAGCTGATTGTTTTGCACCAAATTGCTAGGTAATGTAGAAACAGACCTGAGAGAAATTCCCAGAAAACATACAAGGTTCACTGAAGTCCTTCCCTGGCTTAAGTGGTGCTGTGTTGAACCCAAGATATTTCACATGAAAAAAACCCAGCTTTTGCTGATCAACTCTATTCCCAAATAAGTCAAATCAATATAATTGCATTTTGGAATGCATCCCTATCCCTTTAAGTTCAGCACTGGCTTTTTTTTTTTTTTTCCCTTATGATTTTAAATATCAGTTTTTAAATACATTTCAGGTAGTACTATTTTATAGTGTTTTCACCTACTTTTCTATCAGCTGTAAATACACGTTTAGGTGATAACTAGTAAAGATTCAAACATACGTTTATCCAGATTGGATTTCAACTTCTCTCTCAGTTGCTAACACCTTTTTAGTAGTGACCTCTTCCAGCAGATGTCATTATGTTGTAAGCAGCAAACAGAAAGCAGGCAAAGCCTGTACTGCAAAACAGGAGCACCAGAAAATGTTTAGTGCTCTTAATAATTGAATGTGTGTGTATGGAGGGAGTTGCATAGTAAACAAAAACATTAGGTAATCTCTTATTTTTCACACTCTTGCTCAAAATATACTCAAAACACATTTTCAAACCTTGCAAGAAGAAAATGACGAATCTTAAAATGCAAAACTACCCCTACATT
The DNA here is from genome assembly GCA_013399195.1 of Dicrurus megarhynchus. Lineage (NCBI taxonomy): Eukaryota > Metazoa > Chordata > Aves > Passeriformes > Dicruridae > Dicrurus > Dicrurus megarhynchus. The sequence continues at coordinate 439,337 of VXAD01007755.1, read as the reverse complement.
TAAAGTGTGTGTTTGAGTTCCCATTAGGTATCTCATTATTTCCATATGTTATACATATGGATTGGCTTCAATATTACTAAAATTTGACATTTCTGAAATGGAGTGCAACTTTTGCTTCCTAATAAACAAATGCTATTGAAATTTTTCAGACAGAAACACAATATAGCCTGAATTTCATGACTCTGGGAATTACTCAGATTCAGGGAGAACAGCAAGCTTGGCAAATCCTGTTATTTCTGAAGTATGCTAGGATACTCAAGCGCAAGTAATGTGGGACATATAGTCAGGTACTATTATACCTGAAACTAATGGTCCAAGTTCTCATGTGTGAAGATCTAATCTACAGACATGTTCTGATTCAGGAGAGGAAATTGTTTATTGTGGGATGTGTGTAGACTTTCCTGCCCCTCAGGTAGCAGATCTCAGAGATGACTATATGATTTCACCTCAGAGATAACTATATGCTTTCTATAACAATCAACCACCCACTGAGCACCCATAATTGCCAAACAATTCAGAGTATATTAAGGTATCCCAAATCATAAGTATTGCACTTGTATTTCAACTGCAGTAGTATGACTGTGTTGTGAGCACATGATCTTTCACAGTGGAGGCAAGAACATCTAGAAGAGGAGCAATATCAACATGAGGGAATGGGAAACATGACTGTCATCCAAAATTAAACCATTGATGCTTGTGAATATACAGCCAGCCCCAGCCTGACTGTTACTAGCAGTTGTTGTATTGCAGTAGCGCTCCTGGATGCCAGAGATTAGAATTCCCATGGCCAAGCACATGAAATGAGAACCTGGAGGAAGCTGTGGTCCAAGTGAAAGTGCTGTGCCAAGTAACGTTTTCACAGAATGCTGCAGGCTTTCTGCACAGCAGTTCTAAACTCTCCAAACCCCAGAATAAACAGGGTTATTACAGTCACTTAAAGAATTACAAAGAATTTCTCTATGACACAGGCACATAACAAGATTCTTCACAAACAATAGCACAGTCTATGGAAGCACCAATTTGCTGCAGTATTGTTGAACACATATTGTAAAGATCAGAAAATCCATTTTATCCTCAAAAGGTAAGTTGTTATTTTAAGAAAATAAGTTATTCTTTGATCCTCTTCTTCAATGAAAAATGGAATACACCATTAATTATGTGCCCATGTGTAACCGTGGCGTTTTTGTTTCCTTATGCTATATTTTGGAGTCTTGTTGACTTCTAATGCCAGCAGGAGATAGATATATATATCAGCATCTTTTTTTATATCCGTATCGTAAAATATCAAAATGCTTTAAAAGAGCTTAATTGCAGTGATGTTCAACCTGTCCTAGAAGTGCCCCTGGGAATCACCTGAACATCAAATACTAGTACATAGTGGAGACTGAGCTGAGCTAGAGATAAGTAACTCAACAGAAGGAAGAATGTGGACTCTGCTCACGGCTTTCACCATCTCTGACACGATAAGTGAATCTCAGCACTTGTTGTTTCCCATGTGAAGACAGAAGTGGTAGCTTAAACCACACTTCATGATGATGCAGCAATGGTTTAAACAACCTGCTTGGCTTCAACTGAAACAGCCTTAGTGGCGTTCATGTAAGCAGAGAGCATGGATCAGACCAGCCGTGAAAACTAACAGCTGAGAGAGAGAATTCCTGAAAATTCCTCCCCAGCATAAACGAGCTAGATATAGATAAGGAGATTAAAGGTGAGCATACAGGCTAGACACAACTGAGGAGTTGCAGAGACAGAACCAGCGTGGGCTAACACACCTAGGGAGAAGGCAGTAACAACACGCTCATTGACACACTCTGCGGATGAAGAGCAGAGATTGGCTGATGAAGACCCAGGCACACAATTGTCCATCAGCATTTACAACACTTCTTTTTTCAGTTTTTGTAAGTTTTGGGAGGATGATATAATGGTATCATCATCCCACACCACTCTTAAAAACCTGTTGTCAGATGTGCTCTATAAGGAGAGAATAAAAAATCTTTTCAGCCTTTCATAAGCAGATGACTCCTCTGGTGTTAAAGTAGAAATGTGGAAGTGTTAGATCTCTTTTGCTAGATCTCTTTTGAGAAAGGAAGGTTGGAAAAAATTACCAATGTAAGGACTCAACTGAAATCAAGTTAGGCCCAAACATATAACAGTTTTCAGAGCAGAAAATATTGACAGATAAAGACTACTATAATTCACAAGAGGTTCGGAAACCCTTTCTTATGAAATGGAAAATGTTTATCTGCAATTAAGATCTTCAGACACATGACCAGTCATAAAATTTTGTTCCAGAATTTCAGCAACACTATGTATTCAATTAATTCTCTCAAACTATGCCTATTTTTAGAAAGCTACTCTTGACAATGAGTGTGATGCCACCAGTCAGTGATAAAAAACATTAGCTTTTGGGTGGGTTTTCTTCTCTGTTTCTACATAATAAAAAAAACTTCTACACATTTTTCCTGCAGCCTTGAAATCATTCCTCTTGAGCCCTTTGTCCCACTTCAAGTTTAAGTAAGCTAAGGTATACACTAAAGTAATTACACATATCCATATTAAAATTCACTATAATGCACCTGTCCAATCTCTTCACTTTTCTTGCAGTTTTTTTTCAAAATATTCCTTTAGACTTGCTTCACCATTAGCATAAGAAAATTAGTAACAGAATATGCATTAGCTCTTAATCTTAGGTGACTGAATTTATTGCACACTTATGGAACCTGTACTAGAGTGTTTTCTTCTTTGAGCCCATTGGGTTGCTTGCTGCTGGTGTGTGTATTTTACCCACACACCCTGAACATTGTTCCTCCACTAAGAGAAATCATGCAACACACTTCATAGCCAGCAAATAACGGAGTACTCAGAATAATACAATTGTGATTTCACAGTGCAGATTTTAAGTCTCATTCAAAATGGATGCAGCACACACTTAATACTCCCTGAGTTCTAACACAACGTCCCTCAAAAAATTCCTCTGCTCTTTTAATTTTTAGCTGTCATGCATTAGTAAATAAGTGAGAATGCTTGTGCCTTTTCTGTACTGAGATGCATACAAAATGCATACTCTGACTGCCAATATTGTAAAGTGATTTTCATTGTGTGTTTTACGGAACTGTTAGATATGTTGGATGAAATCATGGTCTCCTTTGAAGTTAAGGAGAGCATTACTGTTGACTTAATGAGACCGAGATTTCTTTTATGTTCAAAGTTAAGCAATGTTATTCACTTTCTTTTTTATTAAAATATACCGCAGAAAGTTAAAAAGTAAATCAGTACTTTCAGTGTTGCATCCACAACATCTAAAGGCCTAAAAATGTCAGTAATTCAAAAATCCACATAAATGGCTTTGAATGCCAGACACAAAGTTAGATAGAATTAGTATGAAGTCAGAAATATATGAAAGAAAGTGCTTTTTCCTGGCACCAAGTTTCAGTTGGATTAAAAAATCCTCATGAAAAAGTTTATAAAATTTATTTTAAATTAAAATCTATCTTTTTATAACTACTTACCTTCATGAAATTAAAAAAAAAAAAGAAACAGGATTTGTGATAAAATATTATGCCAAAGGATTAAAAAAGTAAATAGACAAAATATCTAGATCTTTACTAAAGACTACCAGCTTTTACATGGATTTCTAGGAAGTAAATTCAATGTCTGTAGACTCCTATTATTTACTCTATATGACACTTTCATAGGGTATATGAGTTTATATATGAGATATAAGAAATATCCCATAATGAGTTATAGGTGTTGAGAACTAGAATTAATTAATACCTCATATGTAAAGGTAGCCTTTTTAAAGAAATTATTTCACATTTCAGGATATTTTAGAGGGTATTTGTGTTATGAACATGTTTAGACATATTCTGAGGTCATTTTTCAACATCTCATTTCTGGAATGGATGTTGTAACACATTTCTTTCAGTAGAAGTTTATCTATTTTTAAGAGGTAGGAGTATGTGGACACCATCATTTCAGACTCAGATCCTAAACACTGCTTTGACATTTTTTGATGGAAAACCAGGATTAAGTAGGTTATTGTCCTTTACACGCCTTATTGTGGCTTAGTATCTGTAAGACAAGGTCATGACTGATGTTGAAACAATTACACAAAGCCAAAAGATGGTAAAACAAATATTTGACACTTCAGTACAATGGTTTTCCTCATTATTAAATGGGTATTGCAAAAACATGTAGAAATCTAGCAATCTGATACTTGGCAAGAAAAATTTGCAATACCCAATCTTAGAGCTCTGAAGGCTTAAAATGTCTACTGACATCTAGCAAACACATCACCACAGTCAAAACAAAAACTTTCAGGATGCCTTGGCCAATTGTTTCTCCAGAGGCAGTACCTGGAGCAGATGGCTGCTTATAACCACTCAATAGCCAGCCATTACTGGGCTGGAGTATTTTGCTTGAATGCTTCTGAAGCTCTTTCTGTCAGTTATTCCATGTTCAAAGGATCAACCAATAATTCCACTTCAGATGAATTTATATAAAACATAATATACAAGGAATATGTCTAAGAAAGAGGAGAAATGTAAGTCTAAATGCCTCTTCTTCATCTTGTATTGGCTCAAAAGGCAGAAAAATTTTTCATTTCCTGTGTCACCCAAAAATCAAAATGCTGAAAAGATTGATATTATACTATCAATACACAAAAGAATTTATTGGAAATGCTAATTAAAAATGCACCAAATACAGATACTTAGCCTTTGCCTTTACTTTACGCCACATCACTTTCTCCCATTTTTACTCTCTTTGCACTGTGAATTACACACAGCAATAATGGAGAAATTATCACCTGTATATATTAATATGTAATTAAGATACACCTCACTTTTTTTACTTGTTAAAAGTAAGTTAAATGGAATCCTACACCCAGCCCAGAGCTACAGCTTATGACTTTAGAGTCAAAGCTATGGATACATACATTTCCTACTTATTTTTCTTTTTCTTCTTCTTCTCTGAGACCAAGTCTTTCTAGTTTAACTTTTTTGAGTCACCTCACAAATTCTGGCTTCTGTATTTAAAATAAGAAGTGAACATTTTGACAGTTTGTTTTCTTAAACACGTATCTGGGAGAGCCCTGGAGCCATGTGCTGTGTTATAGGCAACCAGAATAATAACATAATGACTTCCAAACAGCATTCAAGTTGCTTTACTTATTCTAATAAGAAAAAACAAAAGATTTTTAAATGGTGGATGTGCCTGACATTAGCATGGTCCCTTACATAGAGATACAGAGAATGGGAATAGCTACAATCAACTCATCATGAAAGAAACTCACTCTGCAGTAGTATACAGAGTATGGAGAATTTGTTCAGTATGCAGCAGTATAATGAAGCAGTGAGAGACAGAGATTATGCTTTCAGTTTTATTCCTATTATGCATAAGAATTCTGAATTCGCTCTTTGGAGGATAAGCATCCTAAATCACCTGTAAAACATTTGCCTTATCTTTCAACATTAAAGCAGTAGTAGAAGTACTGCTGAGTTCTAAGAAAAAATTAACTCGCTTAGGTAATCAGTTTAACGTGTTGCAAGTCTTCCAGTGAAATGTTAACTTTTTATACACAGAAGTGCTTGTGAGCACTTAGGCCTAGAAAAGCAAACCCACAGGCCCCTCCTTACACCAAATTTTTTTTATTTTTTTGAACTGAGTAGAAAATATGTATAAGAAAATGCAACTAAATATACTTCTGACAGCTCAAATGATACATAAATATAAGGGCTGACAAGGGTTGGTTTGTCATTGTAGTTCACTTCGATCAACTCTACATGGTTCTGTAGGACAATGAAATTCAATGCACTTATAATTTCCAAAAAAAGTGAGCTCAGATTCTTTTAAAAGCATTTCTATGTGAAAACGGACCATTTACATGCCAAAAGCACTTTTAATGTGACATATTTAGCACATGTATTATTGAGAACGAAAGCTGCTTGAACTTAGTGAATTTTAAAGTCTATAAAATGGCACCCTGCTGAGCAGAAAGGTAGCTGTTCAGTGAATTTCCCAGTTATGTGATTATTTTGAATAACAGACTTGTACATAACTTTTTTATGAAATTAAAGGTATGACATTTGCTTTAGTTCAGTCCCGTAAATTGCACTTTAGAACATAAAGAATGGGCTGATATATGAACTTGTTGTTCCTCCAAGCAATTTTGCTGATTTTTTAAAGAACAGTTTTATGTTTCATCTATTGAGTAACACATCAAACAGTTATCTTAGTAGATTTAATGAACATTCATGTATATCTTAACACATATGAGGAACAGTCAGGAACCTCAGAAAGAAAAGTATTGTGTTTTGCTTTGGTTGTCTAGGACTCACCCAGGCTCCAATGCAAGATGATGACTAGTTTGATGAAATGTCCTAACACTTAAGAAGCATAATTAAGTGAAGCATCTGGAAGTATAGAGGCATAACATATTCATTTAATTTGGCTCAGGAACTCTTTGACTTGATTAAATACACTGTATACTTCATTGTCATGGAAGTGTACAGTGCCACCTTCTCCCAGACAAAGAGGAACCAGCAGAAGAATAAGTCTTATCCTGGATTTTTGATTTTTTTTTTGCCATCAGGAGCGACACGAAGCACTTGAAAATATAAAATACATAGCAAAAAGTGTCCATGCATGACAAATACATAAATAATCACTATTTCTTTTCTGAATAGCTTTGGACAAAGGGAAAAGATCACAATTTTAGCACAAGACCTAAATTCAGGTGAAAAACACCCTCCCTAAAAATGGTGCTCTGTCTGCTTACGTTGCTGTCCCACCGGTCACTGGTAAGAATTCACCTAACATGCACAAGCTACGAGCTATTCTACTTGTACCACTGGAGTCCAAAAAGGATCATAATGAATAGCTATAGAAAGGCACAGCACACAGCCCCATGTTAAAACTAAAGAGGAACAGACCATTTGGAGTCATGCTTAAGCACTTTGTGGAATTCAGGTCTACGAAACAGAATCCAGAGCATAAAATAGGCATTTGGGAAGGATATTAATGACATTTTCTGACTGTAAGTTGTTTGTTCCCACTAGCTATGTAGCAATCCACAAATAAGGGGCTTGCAAAGAGTGCAGAAAATCCTTTCTTTCAGGGATCACTGTGATTTTAACTTAAATTCATATACGAAAAAAACCAAACCAAAAAACCCCAAACCACTGTAAATTGACTCTGTGTGGAGAGATTAAGGCAGAGAGCAAGTCTCCTGTGATTTGTAAAAACCCCTGCCCTCAATATCAGAAAAGCTGCTCTCTCATTGCATGGTGCAAATATTTCTAGCACTCTTAAATAACTCATGAGCTAGGAAAGAGAACAGTGAGTCTATCCCAAAAAAGAACACTTAAATAATCATGTCCCCCCATCCCTTTTTTATGAAACAAGATGCTTTCAGGAAAGAAATTCAGAGGTATAAGATCAAAATGAGAATATTTCATATTACATGAGACCTTATCTGTAACTTGATCACTTCTTGCTCTTCTATGTTTCATTCCCTTATTGATGGGATTGAGGAATTAGATTTACTTTTGACTTCAAATCTAATTTAAAACCAGATTGTTATGACAAGAGCAACAGAAAACTAGAAATGTAGATTCAGATGCTAAACAAATACAGTGGTTTACCTCAAAGGGAATGAAACTGTCTGCTACATATGATAACTGCCTGAAAATTTCAGGGAATCCAGGGCTCCTAATGATAGACACCACTCTTTGGGTTTAACATGTCTCTGGAAAGGGCAAAGGACTCACATGGAGGATGGGATAGGTCACTTCCTAAATAAATATCCACGGCAGTGTGGCTGCTTTGCCAAATGTATGCACATTTTCCCTTAGTTTATAGTCTAGAATGGTGCATTACAAATTAAAAAAAAAAAATTGATCTTTCTTCCTTGACTTATTTTCAAGTGTGTCATTGAAAAACCCAGATTTTCAAAATGCCGTAAATGTGGCAGTAAATCAAAAATAAGAGCTTAAAACTGATCCGTGTTCACTTATGAAACATAATGTTTTGAAGGTTTTCTCAGATCACCCCTGATTCTTCATATCCTGTAGTAATCCAACAGTTACTAATCAGACAAATATGTTGGGGTGGGGGGGAAAGGTTGCTTTTAGCAGACAGGCGGCAAGGTTTTAATTTGTAGCTGATAATTTGCTACTGGAAGCTTACCCTGATTAGTCTTCTTATGGCACTAACAGTTTTTGAGGTAGTGTGAATTACCTACTGTGTATGTTTTTACCACCCATTCAAGGATGAAAATGAGTTACAACCTAGGCCTCAATTAAAGCTTGAAATAAGAAAACCTAAAACTTCTTTTATGTCCCCACTTCTAAAGAATAGAATTAGTTGCTTCTGATATTACTGGAATTGTAATTCACACTCCTGAAAATCCAGCAATGGATCTTTCAACCCTTTACAATGAAGCACATTTCAGCTGTTACCCAATTATGCTGCCTTTGCTCCAAGTCAAATCATCATCCAACAGCTGAGAATTGAAACAGACTCCATTTGTGAAAATGAACGGTGTATTTATCTGTAATGCAGAATGTTTTTAAGTGTTACTCTAGCTGTCATGTAGAAATTAGGACGTTATTGCTTGTTCTATTAATTCTCATTTCTGGGAAACGGATTTGTAGGTTGTCTCATCAGAACTATACGGTAGGCTTTTCTATCTACATTATATGTAAACCATGCCATAGGCATTACAACAAGCAATATATTGCCCGTGATCTAAGCACCTTGCTTAAAATGAAGAACTCATCATGGGACTCATTATTTTTCAGAGGGGAATTCATGTTTCCCTTTTTGTACATTGGTGCTCAATAGTCCACTAATCTAAGATGACTTTCCCATAGGATGATGGAAACTATATGGAACTAATAAGTACGAATTACAGAAAATAATATTCCCCTTACCTAGGTTTCCCCACTTTCTCTTAACAATGTACAAATATTATTAAGCTATTGTTTGAGTCATGTTTTAATAAATAACCATATACAAAGCATCCTTCATTTTTATCAAGAAATCTAGCAGAGTTTTCTCTGTTTCCCACAATAGTACAAAATCCCAATTTAGGTTTCATTAATAGTGTTTTTAAGGAATGGAATAGTGAGAGAAATTCTAATGTTGAATATCACTGCAAGTATTTTATTCAGTCACTATTCACAGGCTCCTATAGATGATGTGAGACAGTGTAAAGGTAAACAATAACACAACTGGGAGAGGTGGAGGATAGCAGCTAGAAGATAGGACATTCTTCATTAAAAGGAAGAAAAGTTACAATCACCAGGAGTCATGGGGAACATTCTGGCCTATCAAAAATACAACACATTTATTTAAGTGGCTACCCTGTGAAAAAAAGCGAAGTCACTGCTTCTTAGCTTACTAATGTCAACCACTCTAGTGAGATTAAAACTAGCTGAAGAAGCCTATCTGTACTGAAATAAATCCTCTGACCACCTCTGTGAATATACTTTTAAAATTCAGAGAAGACAAGCAACGTGCAGGCAAAGCAAAACTACCACACTGATGAGTGGTCGTCAATTGTTAAAGTAGTATTTCTTCTCTACAATAATTTTAAGGAATCCTACACAGACTGCATAGAAACCTATTTGGTTTAATCTCTGTTAAATTAAATAAGTCTTTTCCAGGCAGAAAAAGTGCCCAATATAGATTTTTCTTTCTCCTCTACATCCATTATAATTTCTGCTTATTATTCTTTGGTTTTGTGGTAAAAGGACTTATTTAGACTTCCTTTGTCTTTTACCCCTCATTACCCTTTCATAGCAGGTTTTGTCATGCAGTCACTGTCAAGTTCTTTCTTTTATTATAAAAGTGACATTTAGAATAATGAACTTAATCTAATTCCATTTTTGTCATACAAAGGTCCAGATTCTCAGCTGCTATAAACTTGTGTATCCCCTCTGAGGCCCGTGCATCTGACTTGTGCAACTTTATTTTAAGAAAGCCTGTCAGGTGCAAAAATTTCTTCCAAAATATTAAAATTCTATGGGGATTTTGTCCTAGATTCATTAGACTTTAGTTTGGACATCTTATTTAGGTGCTCTCTTTCTCTCTCTCTGCTAAATGCAATTCTTCAGGCACAAAGGGAACCTCCGTGAATTGCCCAATACCAGGAAAAACTTTGGATCTTTTCTGTTTGTTTTTCAAAGTTGAGGTCATAGCATTGTAGCCACAAAATTTCTCCAAGCTGGTGTTAAAAAAATCCTAAGTGGTGAGTAAGGATGCTGCCTCTGTCTGCCATTGCTACAGAAATACTGTGATAATGCATCATTGCCACCCATCACATGACATGGCTACCTTATGAAATTGTCTGGGCCAGAAAGCATTAAAGGGGTGTAAAAATGAGACTTGAGTTGAACAATTCACTGTGTATAATCAGTGCAACACAGACCTTCATATTAGCCCTAAAGAAGAAGCTGGTTTATGTTACCCACTTTTTCATCTTCAGCTATTTTAAAATTTAAATTAATATCTGGTTACAGATTATTTGCAATGTGTTAATTTTGACTCTTTGCAGTGTATTCTTCAGTGTGACTGGTCATTCAAGTTACTTTTTTCTTCTGCATCTCCTTTTGATAACTCAAATATTTTGGATATAAGACTGGCAAGTTATGAACAGTGAACAACAGACAGGTATGCAGGTTCATACTTGCATTTTCCCCATACAAATGCAGTTACTCATAACATTCTCTCCCATTCGTGTCTCCTGTTATACCGTGTTCAACACAGTAGCTCCTGAAAATGCATTAAGTGGTCTCTTCTACTGTATGTTAGGACACATGACACATTTATTCTATGTTTATTTTGCACTGGTTACAAGCAAGGAAAATCAAGTAAATTTTTAAGCAATGGATTTTTGTTATTTGTCAAAACTTGCAAAGAAGAGGCCTTAGCACAAGTGAATGTAAAAATTTCATAATTGTTTTAGATTTTAATTTCATCATCGGATGCATTCAATATTCAGACCATTCTCACAAAAAACCACAAAGTATGATCTTGTACATACATTCGAACAGCAACAAAATCTAGAAGGTTCAAAAGTAATTTTCTATTATACAAGTAAACTTTTCCTTTTTCTATTAGGGCATGAGTAGATTTGTTTCTTTAGACTTGGAAATAGAAATTGCTGAAGAATATAGTATATCTGAAGGAAAATAAGCTATTTTTTATGTTAAAAAATATCCCCTGGGTTGATTAGAAAATAGAGATCTGCTTTAGAAGAAACCACTACTAGAATTAAGAAAATTTTAGAATGTTTATTTTGGAAAGTCCTATTACTGGAAAAATCAGGATGCCTCAGCTCCTGACTGCCATTTGCAAGAGCATATGGAATGTACCAGTACCACATACCTTATACCATGCACTCAAGAGATTGAGTGTCAGTCTAAGTCTATAATTTTTTCTAAGTACAGCACATTGGGTCCTGCCACACAGAAACTTGGTAACCACAATAATAAGCAACTGTCTTGTGCAACACAAAATCCAGTTTGTACAGTGCTTTGGAACATCATGACATTTCAAAGTAATTTACAAGATATATACAATAATTGAATAATACAGTCTGCAGTTCCAAGCTAATGACGGTAAGCAAAGGGAAAACAAGTGACTCTTCTCTACTACCAAGGTAGGGAATCTTTCTGTTCCTTAATCTTTTCCTCTCCTGGGGCTGTCAATTGTGCAAAATGGTTTGAAATTATGGATTTTTTTTCTCATGGACTACAATTTGCTCAGGGACTATTCAAGTAAACAAAGTCATTCAATTTATGTTCTGGTTGCCTCTTTCCCTTCTATATTTACAATGCATTTTCTGTAATTGTTACAATATTGATCAAGGAGTATATTGTAAATATTCTATGGAGTGATGGTGTGCTCTATGTGTGGAAAAAGTCAGATGATATCAGCCCACATCTATTTTACACACACAAAGATCTGCATATTTTTACCTTGATAAAATCCTGCTTTTGATCCATTTTGCACATTCTGCAAAAAAACCCCAACAAAGCCTATAACCTGATAAACACCACAAGCTAAATAAAACTGGAGCCGTGGCTCAATGAAGCCAATGAGCATGTCAGTGCTGCAAGCATTGTACTTTGAAAGTCATAATGTACATAGTTTCCAAAGAGTATAAAAGAAATTCCTTTTCAAATAAAACTTAAACCAAAGCAGACTCTTTTAAAGACCATATTCTGTTCTACTGTATTAACACAGAAAAGAAAGAGGAAAAACGAGTGAAAATCAGTACCCAGCAAATATAGTGTTTGCATTTAATACTCTGTAGGTTATCCATGATGCTTATGATTTGCTACGTGCATTTTCCTTTATATTCCCCACCAAAACTCTCTATGGAAGCTATTTCAGTTAAAAACACTGTTAACGTCTTCATGTCTCTTACCAAGCAGCCCTGAAGAGAACATTTAAATTACAGCAAGGCTTCCTTGATAGGCATGTTAGCACTTGGCAGAGATCCCCAGAGCAGCATGGTGGGGTGAGCACTCTGTCATCTACTGTTACATTTCCAGGCCTGCCTGCAGTTTTGGGGGCTTCACATGTGTTCTGTTACTGCCCTAGGTAACATGACAAGCAAGCAGAGTTGTATTAACCAGAGCTTTATTAGACATGCTCAGGAGCCCATACGCTGTGTTGTAGCTCTGCAGCCTGTCCCTCAGCAGCAGACCCACCACTTTGAGTTCCCCTTTCTGTCTCATCCCCTGTTGAAACCTGAGGCTTTGTCTCACTCCAGTGTAGTAAGTTACAGTGCTGTTTCGGAAGTTGTGCAACTATGGTTTTCCACAAACCAGAAGCAGACTTTTTAACTTTCTAACATGCCAAGGTGTGAGAAGCCCATGTCACGTGAGTAGGGGTGAATATGAAAAACAGCTACACGAGGAGGGGCATAAGGGATGCACCCTATTCATTAAAGCAATTGTAGAAGAGCTACTACACCCAAATGTATGGGATGATGGCTCTTACTGCTGTGTCAGCCCAGGGCATGACTAAGAAACACAGTCCCTGAGTACAGCACTGGCCATTTACTCTCTCCTGTCCAGCATCATGCCCTGCACCACACACATGAAGCAGGCAAGGAGACTCTGGAGTCCTGTTTACAGTCTGCAATGTAAGATGATGAAGAAAGTGTGAAGGAAAGAGATTAAGACCTGATATATCCAGCAGTAACCATCTAGTAGAGCGACAGACATACTGGTCTGTCAGTACTTGGCACTGTTATTGCAATTTATGCGTTCCTACATATACAGTGATAGGGAGAAGACTGAATAGTGAAAGATGAGGGTTTTGTTCATTGACTGACTCTATTAATTATAAAATCCACAGCCTTGGGGTAGCATTCAGCATTCTACTCCTGCTTTACAACTGCAGTGCACAGAGTGAAAATTTATGGTTACACATAATAATCAGAAAAAAATATTTCTTATTTCTCAACACATGAAATGTCTATTCATTGACAGAGTCTGTAAGGTTGGAAGGTTGCACACTCAGCCTCAAACCTGAGAAAAGGGAAATGGACAAACTCAGGGCACCAGCACTTACTCTGCCCTGTCACTGACCTCAACATCAGTCAGGGTACACCACACTTTAAAAAAGCAGCAGTGAGGTGAAGTGAAAGCAGTTCAGCTCCTCCACTGCTACAGATCAAGTCTGAGTCAATCTCTTTTGATGAAAGACTGTTAATTTAGGTGAATTATATGTGGTGGCCTTGTGATGTAGATTACTGTTCATGAGGGACTGGATTGGAAACAACGAACCCATTGTATATGCAAATATGGAATCATAAAATCATAGTATGGCTTGGATTGGAAGAGACCTTAAAAAACATCTTGTTCCAACACTCTGCCATGGGTATGGGCACCTTTCTCTAGACCAGGTGGCTCAGAGTCCCATCCAACCTTGCCTTGAACATTTCCAGATTATGTGATAATGATATAAATTAAGATATCTGAACTTTCACCAAAACTCAATAATACTGAACAATGTAGTAGCTGCATTTTGGATAACTGGACTCTGGACCTGAGTTTGTAGTTATTTCTTATACTGAAACTTGAATTCCATTTCTGATTCTTACAGTGTTTTGTAGATACAGTCAGCAACTAAGTAACAGAACTCTAAAATGAACCAGAGTTTTCTTTTACTTTTAGACATCTGAATCTCTTTAGCCGTGATCATTCATCAGTTCTTAATTTATTTTTTTCCCTCAAATATGGAGCAGTTCTTCTTTTAGTCTGCCTGATCTGGTTTATGGGCAAAATAATTTTCTGTCTACTGTGAAATCTGCAGTTTTTTCTTCATACTTCTGCCTTTATAGCACTCAGACTTATACTGCACTAAAAGAAGTATCCTACTTGCAACGTCAACCACAGAAGTTAGAAACTGTATTAGTTGAATGTGGTTATGTTTGTTGTAGATAAGGTTCTCCCCTTGTCTATGGATCCACCCATATCTTTGCCAAAAAATCTGTTCAGTCTGTCAAGCGTGGGCCAAGTGTGGGCAAACTGTCTCTGTTTCCCAGACTGATATGAAAAGATTTTTCTGCAGAACCCTACATTCCTATATCAACAGTTGTTTTACCTTCTCTCTCGGGCATTCCAAACAATAATTTATGGAATGTCTTTATTTTTTAATTTGTGAATAGTGGAAAAAATCCCATTAAACTATTCATCCTCTGAAGCAATGAAGCTTGCTTTTCCATGGATTTCTCTACTGTTGACTCTACTATCAACAAAAGTGCAGACCTCAGCTGCACTGGGATCAGTAGATGAGCATCCCTCACAGATGTGCTTTCTGGTGTCTTAAGATGTCAATTACCAGAGAAGCCTTCTTCTTCACTTGGGACCTCAAATATATTTTTTATTTTATTGGGTATCCTATCCAATAGATATTGTCTAAGAAATTAGATGCAAATCAGAAACAGTTTTCAGAATTGATTAGCAGAGGACATAGATAAAAAGTCAGAAAAAAATGGAAACAAACACATCTGTTTTCAAAAGGAAACAAGGCTTGAGAAGTCTACACAATTGTTACAAACATGAAGATATACATTGCTGATAGCTATAGCTATAGCTATAGATATAGAAATAGATGACGTAGATATAAAACCAAATAAGCTTTGTCCACTAAACAGCTTTGTCCAGTAAATAGTAAAGTTTAAGGCAGGGCAAGCTATGTGGTTAAGTGGACTAATAACTGACCAGCAGATGGGTCCCATGGGTGGTTTTCAGCAAAGAATTACCACAAAATGAGGGTATTTCTAGTATGGGAAGCTGACACTGGGCTTGGCCCTATTTAAAATTTGCATCCACCATATGGCAGTAAATAAACTATCAAGGTTGATAAAAGTGGCAGGTAACACAGAGATCAGGAAAGCCACAGTGAGCAGTCAAGATGGCATAGTATGCTGGGTCCATCCATGCCAACATAACAAAATGCAAACTTATACACTGAAGAACAAGAAATGATTATTTACAACAAGAAAATCACTGCATGCTGGAAAACAGTGACTGAATGGGACTGGAAGTCACCACAGAAAAGCATCTTAACATGAGCTTCCTGACTATGTGGAAGGGCTTCCAAGGGAAATGGCTGGTCAGCTCCTTGGTGCTCCCAGGAACACAACTTCAACAGGCATCATCCACATGTGATGGTGGAACATGTGTTCTACCTGGAATGGATCAGGCTCTCAGCTCAACTCAGCCACCTACACTGAAGATGATAAAGGAAATGACACCATAACTGAATTTCTGTGCACAATTTTACATGTGAGAATGAACAAAGGGGCTTAGTGGCAGAATACATTAGTATGGTATCCATTCATTGTTTGAGAAACACTGCAGTATATACCAGGTCACATTGAAACAGAGTGTTGATCTCTTTTAAGTTCTTATTTTCCCATATGAAAGGCCCAGGAATATGAATAGCAATTGTATCATGTGTCACAAGCTACGTGCTTTTCAGGGATCCATCTTTTTGTAACACCTGTCTATAACCAATCCTACAGTTTTCATCAACAGTGCACTGAGATGCCGTATTTTCTAAACAACAATGAAAACTCTGAACAGGTAAACCTGAGGTATGTCATGTTAATGGCAAGCATATTTTTTGTCACTCCACAGAAAACAAATATTTTTAAAAAATAAAAATAAGACTTAGTGACTTTTTAAAACATATTTTCTTACCCAGATAATACAAAACCCATAACATGACACAGGACCAATGTGCAAACTAAGCATATTTTTAAGAAACTGGGGTCAGCTCCTAGAGCCAGGCAGCACACTGGCCCACGAGACCTTCCATCCATGGCTGGCCACTTCCAGGTGAAAGCACCTGGCATTGTGCTGCATGAAGAAAGCCATTTTAGGGACCCGCATGAACAGAAGATCAATGGTATATGGAAATTCCTCAAAAAACATTTTTCTTTCTCTGAAGTGTTTTAGTGGCCTGTGGGGTTTAGGAACACAGTAATGAGTATTGAGTGCTGTCCACCATGGTGCCAAGTAGGCAGCTCAGGTGTGGAGTATTTAGACCAGACGAACAATAAAAAAAATAAATAAAATAAGTGCATTGACTGGGAAAACAGAAAGGTAAGTTTGTGTGTCACACAGAGAACCAGACAGGTGGCACAGAAACGTCTGGCAACTGCTTCTAATTGGAATTAACTTCTAAAAGGAGCCTTTTCAGCAGGTCCACAGACCAAGAACTGTCACATTATTGGATGGCGATATAAACCACACAGTGTCTCAGGTTCCTTATTGAACAGTGCTTGAGCAGATGCACAACCAGATCCACTTGAAAAAAAGGCTGTAGAAGCAAGAAGGTTCATAAATGCATGATTTTTGTATTTTTTATTCTACATGCAAGCATAAGCACCCATCTATTCCATGCACTCTTTGAAGTTCACAGAAACATACTCAAAAGTATGTAGTATTTGTTCCACCACACACCTGTGCTAAAGCCATGTCTAACAGTTTCCTTAAAGCATTTTAATTTTAGAGTAGTATTTAAACAGTGAAAGGCTTTAACATAAAAAAAAAAAAAAAGCTGGTTATGCTGGTGACAAGTATTTCCTTTTAGATTTAGATTTAGATTAGACATTCATCATATACAGTATCCAAAAAGGAGCTCAGACTGTTTTTTGCACTAGAGTTAAGAAAGGAAGGAGGGAATACAATAAATCCAGAAACTTGTAACATGTTTCTCTGTGAGGAAAATTTGGTTTATATATTAAGACAGACTTATAACTATGATAAAATTAAAATTAGAATAAACCTGTATCATTTATCAAAAATATTGTAACACGATTGTAAAAACATTAAAAAATCAACAGAAATACAGTAATTTAACTTGCTCTCTTTCTAGTTTCATGTTAATGACATGAAGAAATAAATTATGAAATTCATACAATAATTGACATATTTCCTTATCTGTTCTTTCAAAGATAATTTTATTTTTAGATGTAATTGTTTCAAACTGCTTTTATACTAGCTCAGCCACAGACTACTGCCACTTGTCTGATAGAAGCACCCTGCTTTCACAGCTCCCTGAACCATAAGGCCAAAGACTTGAGTGTTGTAATTTCAGAGTAGCAGGCCAGGCATACACTTTTCTAGAGTCGGAATATAAAGGGTTCTGTGTGATCTGAGGCAACGCCAGGTTAATTGGAAACAGTACACAAAAGCTTGAAGATACAGCCCACAGCAGCACATTGTGCTAGAGATTTGGAAAAGTATATCTGTATGTAAATTCTTTTACTACTTTTCTCCTGACAGTAACAGCAACCACCTGCCTGTTGCAAATACAAATAAACAATGAAAGAATACAGAATCTGCATGCCCGCTTGTTTTCCTCAAGACAAGAAGTTATATCATAAGGGTGTACTGTGGCCTGCAAAAGAAGGGAAATAGTTCAAAGGCTAAATGCAGCTGAAAGGGAGGCTACAGGTCTGTGCACAATTGCTCTGTGGCATTTCTGCATGTAATTACCATCCGTCTGTTTTAGGCAGACACCCATCTCACTGGTTTTGCATTCAGACACTCCATTTGCATGCACGCTTATGGTAATTTCAATTGTAAATATAGTGGGGAAACTGACCTCAGGCCTTGATTGTTTTTTCTTTAAATGTGGTCCACATTTATAAGAGCAGAGATAGAGTTACCACTCCAAAATTCTGCTCTTCAAAAATATCAGTATATACCTGGATTATTATTTGGTTTCCAAATATTCAGAAATAAAGAAAAGAAAAGGGGAGAACAGCTTTAAGTAAGAGTAAAGACATGTTTGAATGAGCAGGCAGAGCTTAGGGTAAGAAATAGAGTGACAATATTGTGATTTGCAGATTAAACATTCCAGCCAAAAGCTGTGTATGAAAGCAAGATCCAGCACTGTTCCAAATAACAGCATAGCTCTTCAGCTGATGCAATTCAGCAAAGCTGCACTGGAAACAATGAAGCTACACTGATTTACACTGGCTTGAGATCTTGTTCAATATGTTTATAGCTTAATGGCTCAATATTAATCTAAAAATCAGAAAAATAACAACTTGTCATTTATTTAACCCCAGCATGATGGAAGGTTAAACTAAATACAGAAAGCCCATAACAAATAGCAGGGACATTCTAAGGTCACCAAATGAAGGCTGTCGTTTTTGTATTCAGGCCAGTGATAAAAGAGTTTTTAAATGTTTGGACATCCAATCTATGTAGTGCCACAACCTGAACATACCCCTTTGCCAAACACAGGCTCACTAAATCCTCTTGGAATGTTGTTTACCTCTGAATAAATCAAATTTGACAGAGTAGGTTAACTTTACAGATTCATTTTTCAATCACAAATGATTGATATTTTTTACAGAAAGCAAGCTACAAAATTCTTACTGCATTACTGACTATTGGAAGTCATATTGTTCTTAGGTGTCACATGAAATCCAAGCAATTTTTCAAGGACTTTGTTTCATAGCTATCCACCCTCTCTGTGAGAACAGCAGTGAGTGTACCTCAAACAAGGATCACCCAGCAGAGATAGTTTATCAATTATTTTAAGTTGGTGTTTCTCTCCCAGAGGCTGAACACGCTACACTGTGCATTTTACAGCACTGGTCCAGTGCTTAAGTCCTAAATTCATTATTTAGGCTTATGTCACACAACAATAAAGGACAGGGTACTGAAAGAAACTGAATGAAAGCTGATATAGGGAGGTTTATTGTTAGCTGATTAAAAACAAATCATAACAGAAAATAAGAAGGGGAGCTAGAAGCAATTTCTATCATTTGATTTTAAAATATAATTTGTTGAAAGGGCAGAAGGAATACAAAAAAAGCCCCTTCATGTTAAAAATTGTATGTATTTCCTGTTCCCTTAATTAAAAAATAAATATGCACATAAAATTTGATGCCAGAAACAATATGCATACATTGCATTACTTGTTTTTCCAACTGAATATGCTATTTTCGTTAGTATCTGTTTAATTATTGTACGTAGTACTGCTTGAGGCTATCTGATATGGGCGTCTATGGAAAAATGACTGTAATTCACTTTTATTATTATAATGACCTTGGTCTGTGACAGGACTGAATTAAATATCAGTGAGAATTTACACAATTCACTGTGCTCAGGTTTATGCCACTTAACATTCAGTGTTTAACTGGAGCACCTAAGTTAGGTGGATGGATTTAGATGTACATTTGTCCTGAGGCTCTCTATACCGTCAATGAAGACTGATAAGCACTGCCAAAAGGCAGTTCAGATCTCAGATGAATGGAATTACACTTTGGGGTGCCTGCTGCCTCCATTTTCTATAGAGTTAGCCTAGGATAAGTGTTTCTACAATCAGTGCATCAACCGAGTGCTTAACAGTTATCTGGGGTGTATATTATACATACATTCTATGGAAAGATACACTCTCAAATTGTTAATGTTCAATATTATTTTAGAAAACTAATATTTCCTGAGCACAGAGACAGCAACCAGTTGAAAAAATAAATCCAGTGTCCAAATCATTGCTTTGCACTGATCTTCTTGGTGTTTCATTGGAATGCAGTCTATAAGTACTTGAAAATCAACTTTCTCAAGCAACATCAACTAATTTCTACAGAAGGATCTCCCCTGACTTTCAGCAACTATCTCTCCCTAAATAACCTGTTGGCCCTTGGTTATGGATAGTGTCAAGTTAAGAAACTGAACCAAGACATTCACTACTCCCTGTACATGTTGTATCCACTGCACTACTGCATTAAGAAGTGCAAGCTCTTCCATTCTTACTATTTTTAAAGGAAAACCAATTCCTGCCTAATTTTTGAAAGTGGAGGCCTGGGCACCTATCTAGAGGAGAGGGTGCAGCTATGTGAGTCTCAAACAAAGGGTCATTCAGCCTTCAAGAAGAAACCCGAGGAGTGTGACTGCAACCCAGCCCCAGGCACTGCTGGATTAAGTGAGGTTGTTCAAGAATTTTGCCCAGTCTGGCTACACATTTTTTTAAGACTTTCATCTGAAACCTCTTGCACCACCTCTTAGGCACCTCAGGCACAATCTTCATGGTTAAGCACTTGAACCAAGAACTTGAATTTGGTATCAGATTTCCTAAAGTAGTTTGGTTTTTTGTTTTTTTTTTTTTTTGTATTGAGCACGAATGAAATTATCAGGATCAGGATTTTAAAATCAGTGGGACATTTGACTGCTGGTGGTTGAGAGAGCACATTACAGAAACCACTATGTTCACCGTTCTCTTGGCATCCACTCTGGACACATCTGCCTCTGCTTACTGACAGATAAAAAAGGCAGACTGGGTCCACAACCTTGCCTGAGCCTGTGCTAGCAAGCAGACTGAGCAAGTGAAAATGGAGCAGAACACTCTGTGCCAATGACCAACTATGTACACTAAATGTCTATCAGTGAGTTTACACCAGCTATCTCTAGCCTGCTGCCTTGGATTTACTGCTCATCACTAACCTGAGTGCATCAGCAGCACTGAAGCAGCACACTTCTTCTAGCATTCACCTTAAGAGAGTCCAGCTGGCATGCTCAGAAACTCAACAAGATGTGAGCAAAAGCCAGTAAGTAGAGACTACTGGGTATTCACATGCTCCTTATCCTAAACAGAACATTAACTTAGACACAACCAGAGTGACCACTTGTTTTCTGAGAGGCTAGTGTTGTAAAAAATATAGGTAATTTTGCCCTTTTACTTTCAATCTTAGAATATGCACTAGGACACCATCAATTAATGTAGTTTTCATAGATGAAAGGCAAAGCTTAAAAGACCTGACAATATCCAGAGCATAATTTTTGTAATAGTTGCAGAAAAGAACAAAAATGAAGACCACCTTCTTGCAAGAGGTTTTTTTTTTAAAACATTATGGTTACTGCTTTATGCAAAAAATTTATGAACCTATAATTCAACAGCCCTCTTTCCGGAATCAAATATCACATATATTTCTGTATCCTGATGATAGATAGACTATTTGGTACTCTCTTGTCTTTCTAGACAGGTTACCTGTAGAGTTATTTCTGAGGAAGAGCCTAAAAGAAGGAAGTAGGAGGCTCCTAGACACGGAGTATAAAATGAAACAGATTAAGATATTTTAACACAGTATATACATTTAGCAATAAAAGAAAAGCAAATAACTAAAAACACTCTCTTCCACTTTAGAATCCAAAACGGTAAATCTGTGTTATTCAATCAGTGCTACAAAACCAAATTAATTCCAGCACACAGTTAATTTTAATGGCCAAGAAAAGAAATTGAAAAGTGAGAAGTTTCTAATAAGACTATCTTAACTAAAGCATAAAGGACATTGCTACTGAACAGATATTAGGCCTCAATCAGGATTTTTTTTTCAATTTAACCTTGGCATGTCCTACAATAGCAGGCTTACCATGAACAGAGAATAATGGAACTGTAAAACAAGCAGATATTCATTCAAAATTTGGATTTCAGAATTTGCCATGAAATATTTTAGGGCACACAATTCACGTCTGACACTTTGGAGGCCAAGTCATACTAACTAAAGCTGTTTTCATCTTAAACATCCAGTTAGGATTTCAGTCACTTCTGTTCTAGACATTTTAATCCAGTGTTCAACCAAGGCTGAGAAGTCTTCTCTCTGGTTTATTTTTATGGAAGGATAAGGCAACATATAAGCAAGCAGAGCAAAACTCTTAAAATTATATACCAGTTCTAGACCCTATGGTTCTTAACTGGATCTATAGCTGGAGATTTGGATAGACCTTTTTTTCTGATTTTAACAGTTCTCCCTCCACACTAGTATACTACAAGAAGAAACCAACACTTTCCAAGGATTTTTGCAGAAATAAAGGCAAAACCCCAAAGAAATAAAAACAATGAGGGAAAGATCATTACGTTCCACATATCAGTAAGGGAGTATCCATTACATCCGTGTAGGTATGAGAGTTACTGGTTCAAGCCTTCAATTAATCTTAGGGTCCCATTTTCTAATAAGTTCTTTAACTATCCTGATGTATATCTGAGCAGGACTAAGATTTGCCACTTAGCTCAGTTTTGTAAAAAATTAAAGATTCTTTTTATTGCTGCACCTACATAGAATGCAGGCAGACTAATTAAGAAGAAGGTATTAACTTTAGGTCTTACATCTGCCAGAGGTATCACATAATAAGCAGGTAAGTGTTTGCTACATTGTGAGTTGTCCTAACCTTGCCCATCTCTTTTTGGTCTTCTTTTTTCCCCAAAGTCTATTTTAAGGTTATAAGCTATTAAAAACCTCAATTTTCCCATAAAAATTTTTTTTTTTTAAGTTGCCAGGACCTAGTAACTCCCTTAATTTAATAGCCAGAGCTTTACTGTGCAAGCAACTGCAGAAATTATTATACTTCATGGAAATTACCCTTCATCTGATCTGCCTTCAGTAGAGAGGTGCTGGAGAAAATGCATAAATTTAACAATCAGAATTACTAATGAAAAGAAGAGTGATCTGTTACAACCCACCCATGAATAAACAGGAAACAGGAAACTTTAGTGCAAAGTTCAGGCTTAATTGGACGCACAGCCATTGAGTGCAGCCTGCCCTGACTTCTCCCTGGCATAGGCCACGCAACCACATCTGGTAATTCACACAACACCTGGTAAGGAATCCACCCATATTTTTGCTCAAGATTCTTGATGTGGTTATTTAATCATCCACTCATTTATTCATCCAACTTTCTGCTGATTTAATGGTAAATTTCTCACTCTCTCTCCCTCCTTCACTCTAAACAGCTGCAGTATGTAACATACACTATCATTTTCCTATATTTTTTCCCTACAAATTGTCATAATGAAAATACTGTTACCTATTTTATCTTTTATTTAAAATAATAAAAAAAAATAATTATTGTCTTTTGCTGTATTGTAAGGACTTTAAATATTTGGATATATTAAAAATTTAATCTAGGGTCACAACATCCCCTGTCCTGTGAGGAAGTCAGATATTGTTGAGCAAATGATAAGCAGGAAGGATCTGGTGATTCAAAGATTTTCAGCCCAACTGCAGCCTTGGCAACAGTCTCATTACCCTCAATGATAATGTAGCCAGGATTTCACCGCAATGTTAATCTGAAATTTTCTTCAACAGTTGCGTCACTTGGATTGTGAAACAAAAAGGAATTCATAAAAAAGGGACTTGTTTTGTAAGAGATCCCTGAATTATTATTTCTAGATAGAAAGCAAGCAACAATTCAATAAAAGATAATGAAAATTATAATGGCTGGTGACAGGACCAGAGCAATGGGAACAAACTGAAATATGAGATGTTCCTCTGAAACATCAGGATACACTTTTTTACTAAGAGGATTCCTGATCACTGGCACAGGTTGCTCAGGGAGATTGTGAATGTAGCTCTGATCTTGGAGATAATCAAAAACCATTTGGACATGGTCCTGGGCAACCGGCTCTAGGTGGCCCTGCTTGAGCTGGGAGGCTGGACTAAATGACCGCCAAAGATCACTTACAACCTCAAGCACTCTGTGATTCTGTAACACTTGCCCAGTGGATTTAGACTACTTGGCCCAAGCAAATACTATTATTGCTTCCTTACCAAGTACTACTGAACAAATTTTTACCATGATCTTGCAAAGAAAAGGCGCCTTCAATCCCTCTACAGAAGTAGATTAATAAAGCAGGGTAACCACAGTCTCCTGCAGTACCTCCTAAGACGTCAGCCAGCAATCACTATTGCCCTCCAATCCAATTCATAAAAGAATATTTCCAAAAGATGTCATAATTCCATGCATTTGCAAAAGTTTCCTGTAGGACAGATTTCCAGTGACCTTAGCCAGAGGCTGTAATTATTCATTGCATAAAGGCCCCTTTTCAGTGCTCAAGAAAGTGAGGACCAGCTTCATACTGTCTAGATTACAGTTCAAGATGAGTAATAGTAACTTTAAATAGCAAATTAATCTTTTTATATACCATGTTTAATCCTTGGGCAGAACCTTACAGTTGTGAGCACCACCTGGTGCAATATGCATAAAATTCACTGGCACTGTTGAGAGAGACCAAAGCCTATGTTAGATTTCAATTCCACTTAAGGTTTCAAATAAGGATTTAAATGGGATTTGGGGATGTAGAGTGAAAGGGGTGGCTAAGCTAGTCATTTGCCAGGGTGGTGCACTTGCTCTGAACTTATTGTGTGTGGTTTCTAGACCACAAATTGCAAAGTAATAGAATATGCATTTTATTAATTATATAATTAGATTCTGACTACACATATAATTTTAAATATAGGCTTAATGTAGATGATAAAATATATTAAACAAAACAATGATAAAATATATTAAACAAAACAAAATATATTAAAAACAAAACAATTATCAGGTCATCTGTCTTATATGCCTTTACTGGACCTCACGAAACTGAGCTAAAAATGCTTCAACATTTTTTTGTCAGAAATTACAATTAAAGAAAAATTCTGGGAGGAAATCTTTTTCCCCAATGATTTTTTTATCTGAGATACCCACAAACATGCAAAACTGGAAAAAAATGACTATTTTTCTTATTGATTTAGTGAGTTGGTAAAAAGGGTATGACAGTAAGGGGAATGTACAGTACCTGTGTTTTGATCTTCCTTAAGGTTGTAATAGAGAGGTTATACGTTTCATC
Organism: Dicrurus megarhynchus; assembly: GCA_013399195.1. Classification (NCBI taxonomy): domain Eukaryota; kingdom Metazoa; phylum Chordata; class Aves; order Passeriformes; family Dicruridae; genus Dicrurus; species Dicrurus megarhynchus. The sequence continues at coordinate 414,179 of VXAD01007755.1, read as the reverse complement.
TGAGCTGACAGCAGTTTGAAATGTTATAGATAGGCTTCCTGAGCACAACCATTATTTACTGTTTGACTGTAATGTCAGTCTTTTTCTGCTTTTTCAATATTGTTTGCACTTTGCCTCTGTGAAAAGGGTCTTGATTGAACTATACAAGAGGAGATATTTCTATCTTTCTATAGGATCAATGAAGATGTGTTTACAGGTCCAGGACACAGTGTACACACCACAATAATGGATTTTAGTCTGTTTGTTGACTGAAAGCTCCTTTTCTTTGTAACTTGTCAATCTTGCATCTATTACTTGATTGCAACATAAAAGGCTATTTGGACAAGCTCTAAAACAACAACTGTATCAGTCTAACCAAAGTGGTTAGCTGCACTAAGTATGCAGCCTTTAGCAAGATAAATCACTTAAAATTTGAAATCATGCAGGACTTTATTTGTGTCTCCATCTATCATCTCTACTGCATGCACAGTTTTCTTTAAAATGTTTTTATTGAAGTACTGATCAACATGTGATTGCAATGACATAATGAAAATTAAAACCATACATAATTAACTTCTATAATTCTGAACATAAGCAGAAACCATATGAATGAATCCAGCATGTATCTTTTCCATAACTGATCTCTTGTATCCTACAATGACCAATGCATATTTAATCAAGAGTGACTGTCCTTAGCTTCTAGACCTCACATTTTTAATGCTGTCCATTAGAGGAGCACAGTCTGAACTTCCTTACCTCTCTCAGCAGTGAGAACTGCATACCCTGAAACATCTCATCTCATCCCATCTCATTACATTTATTGAGTCTTGAAACATACATTAATTCCTAATCCAAACAAAAGTATTCATCCCCTAAAACAAAATGCAGTTAAACTATTTGATTTGATGACCTTCAAGAGCAAAAACTTCACAGGGAGACAGCATGCAGCATAAACTCTGTCAGAAATCTTATATTGCTGCACAGAAAGCAAAGAAAAAAACCCCACCAAACAAAAGACACCGTGAATGTTGTAATGAGTCCAGGAGAAGTGAGACCTCGGGGAGCATGAGCCAACAGGGAGAGTTTGCCCTAGACTACCACAGAGGTAACTTTGCTGAGCCAAAAAGGTTTGCAGGGGCAAATGCTGTAATCACAGCAGGAGGATTAGCAGAGACAGGGACTCAGAGTTCAACAATAGCTGTAATCAGCAGTGAATTTTCTTGGGTTTCCTCTCTGCTCTGTGCTAACTAGAGCCAGCAGTGGGAGCACCTGATCCTCCTAACTCAACTGCTCTCCAGCTCCAAAGGTCCACATGTATGCAGTCTGTCGGCACACATGGCAGGATGGCAGTGAAGTAAAACCATCATTTTCATTTCACAATAGAGTTTTAAGACCTGCATCAGCTTGGGCTCCAGCTCATTCCTAGCAGACCACTGCAAATGTACAGAATTGGATATGCTTTGCTAGAAAGTCAAACACTGAACCAAAAGTGACACTGAAAGAAATGCCAGGTAAGTTGACGCAGCTATGAAAAAGAGCCAACAAAAAATGATGTCCTCTTAACAAGGTTCAGCCATTTGAAAAGTATTCATAAACTGCAGAACACTGATGCATTTTCTTACCACAGTGGTAATTTCTAAAATTATCATTGCTAGAAGCATCTATTTCTCAATTGGAATAGCAGAACAATAGTTGGCTTGACCTGCACTCTGTAATTCCCTAGTAGCAAGAACAGCAACACGAGAAGACGAAAAGGACAGCAAACACCTATTTCAGAAACAATTTCCTATTTGGCAGTGATTACTCTGCTATCAAGGGAAAATGTTGCAGTCTCAGTGGTATCATACTGGAAAGCTTCAATGGCAGTAACAATTTTAGCAACACAGCTTTTCAAATTAAGGTGTAGAAATGTTCTTTCTAAATTGCATAAGACTGTGCCTGTTCTACTTGCTTTTGTTCATACTTGCTCATAAAAGTCACAAGTAATTAACTTCTACCTGAATGAGTCATGGTTCTAAAAGCTTATCCTTTTAAAAAGACTATGGCAATGAGTTCAGAAAGAACTGGAGGAAATCAGCATATAACAAATTCAGAATTATTATTATTTTTATATGTTTCACTTGCTGTTTCTGAGAAACTTTTTCTCTTTGGCCCATACATTTCTGAGTCTAAGTAAGATAAGCCCCATAACAACTTTAGAAAACATTTATCTGGTTATTCAGTAATGGTTGTCCTCTTAGCTTTGCAGAAGTGGAGCAGAAAACGGTATTAACATACCTTGGTCACTCAAATATATTGCTGTGTAGTTACATGGAGTTCCAAGTATTTCTCTGTGGTTTAAAACAATCACAAAAACAGTGAGGCGGTTGATCAGGTTCCCATACACACAGGCTGCTCTCTTAATTCTGTTTGTAATCATGTGGCCAAATCCCACACAACTCTGAACAAAGATGCATTAACTGCAGCCTGCTGAATATTAAGAGCCTCCAAGAATTTTTATGGAACTTTTAGTTTAAAAGGTAATGAAAAGTTATTTGTAGACGTGTATTTCCAGTTCCTGTAAGTACCTTTGTTTCAGCCTCAATGCCATATAATTTATCATATTAGTCATCATAATATGGGACATATGATACAGCCTGAAGAAAGAGAATGAATAAACTAAGTACATTTCAGTTTTTTTATCCTGTTTTCATCGTCTAAAAAGGAAGTTTCTAAAGATAGAAGAGGAGAGCAGCAGGAGCACTAGTAAGGGATGGAAGCTGCAGCAAATCAGTATTCCATTTACAATGCCAGCCAGCAAACAGCTTTCTGTAAAGCACAGTATCCAAAGAAACAGTTAAGAAGCCTTGTTTTTTTTGAGAAAGTTAGGGGAGACAAAGAACATAATCACTAAATATCTGTAATAAAATACATATTACAATGCCTTGCAATTTCTGGTACTATGATAGCCAAAAATCCCTAAATGGGGCAAGCTGCTACTAGTTACGTTATGTAAGCATCTAAAGAGCCAGGTTGTGGAAAACCAGCAATACAAGCCAGTGGCAAGTGGCAGCCCCTCAGTACCAGCAGCTTCGGTTCCACGTGACAGGTTTGTGGTGCAACTTCAAATGGCGTTGGTGGACTCAGCTTTTTGATAAGCAAAAGTTTATCTGAGTAAGAAAAGTACAGCAGGATGGCAAAGGTGAAGAAGTCTAAATTTGACAGAACTGACTTTTCATTAATCTTCCCTAAGAGCCATCAATTTTAGAATGCTAAACTTTGGTAAATTAGAGGCAGGATATGACAAAGATAATTTAGATTTGAGTCAGATTTAAAGGACACAACACTTTCTGCTGTTTTCTTCTAAAACTGTTATAAATTTGACATCCAGAACAACTTTAAAGTACTACCTATTCCTGATTTAATTTTCAAACACTGGGGACAGCACACTTTTCCTGCTTAAAGCTATTGTGTGCACTCCAGTCAAGCCAATAGGAGCTGCCCTGTATTTTTAGTCTTAAACTGACTTCCCACTTGACAACCTCACGTGTCACCTTGATGTCACTACCTCTGTCAGTCCCAGCCAGTTTTATTTTTGTCAGCCACAAGTAGAATAAAAGAATGTCCACATATGTTCTTTTCAAAGCTTGATACAGAGACTATTTTTGTAGTTACTGCACAAATGCTCAAGCCTTAGCTGGATAACTTCAGCCAATCCACCCTATCACGTCAGGCTGACAAGCCCTGATTATGCTTGCTGCATGTTGTAATATGTACAAGTGAGAAAAGAGACAGCATTTTTCTGAATATATACATGCGTATCAGTGTCAAGCACTGCTAAGATTACCTACACAAACCTCTGGCCCAGGGAATGATTTTACAGTCTAACTAAGTGATAGTAAAGTTTAAATACAATAGAGACCACCAGTAGCACAGTATTTTAAAACCAGTAGCAGAAATAAGAATGTTTTTGACCCTAATCATTTTTAATCAGAAGGAAATATTTGCACAAGAAAACCGTGCATCAGATCACAGAGCTTTTCCAATTTTTCCCCTGAAAATGAAGAATCTTCCTTAAAATTTCAAAACCTTTACAACATAACTTTAAGTGTGTTTGTGTAGCAGCCTTCTAAGTTTCTACAACATGGTAAAAAAATTTTGCTTGTCACCTAGTTTATACAATCTTTAAAAAGTCAGATTTGAGAATCAAGTCTGATCTTCCCTCAAGTTGCATAATAGATAGAAGAAAATTACTTTAAAGCTGGATCTGATCAGTAAATTCACAGTAATCTTCAGTACAAACTGAGTGACAGTCACTTTGTGAACTTCAAAGATGGACACCTGCTTCTCAACCATGTCGGTTAAAAAAGGAAAACACCACACCATTACTGATTTTCTGCCACTTTTTAAAGGAAATGTACAAAATTTACAACAGAGGGATATAAAAATTTCCTTTTTAATACACAACTTATTAAATGAGCATGCCTGTAGTTTGGCGGTAAGACAACCCACACATTCTTGGCTCAGAAGTCTCTCTGTGCAAATGACATAAAAAAAATAGTAGAAAAAATACATAATGCAAGGAAGAATGGAACAAGGAAAAGTTTTGGAACTTTTTCCCCCTCATAAGTTCCAAAGAATTTGATCATACTCATCACCCCACTCAGCCCAGTGACTCTCTGTATTAATTATAATTAAGTCTGGTAGCTTTTGCAGCTAACACTATTCCCCTTTCTGTATGAGACCCAGGTGCCCAAGGTTTAGATGTTGCAATCTGAGAACTTCTATGTCTGGATACATTGCTGGTTTCTCACTTTACCTGGGAGAGGATACAAAGCAAAAATCTTTGTCCTCCATACAGAATAAGAAAGTTGCTGATGCAATGCTCTACAATTACAGTATAAGAGAAAGATGACTGACTTCGGTAAATGGTCTAATCGTTTATGAAGTTGGTAACTTTGACCAAAATTATAATCTTGGAAGTACCTTATTGATCAAGGATTTTTCAAACATCATAGTTTTATGTTACAATGCTGGACCTGCATGTATGTTTATAGACATTATATGCATTTGTAAAATCAGATCATACATTTATGTTAATTAAATGTCTGCATAAATAAATGTATGTATTTAAACATTATCTTAATGGGAAGCCATGATGAAATACTACAGCTGAATAAATCCACCAGGTAAATCCTCCCTACAGATATAGAAGGAATTTCTGCAAATATTTCCCAGATTTCCCTTTCCTGAAAAGTTGGTTATCTTGTTAATTCATGAAAGTATTAACTATCCAATAAATTCAGCATATCCCTAGTTGTAAGCTGTCAGGATGTGACATAACATCCTATAACATGATGCTACATGGTACATAATGCCTTAAATTAAAAAGAAAAAGAAAGCAAGACATTTCTTTCAGAGAAATAGTGGGTAGCTAATCTGAATATTTGGGGTAATTGGCTCTAGGAAGAGAGAGAGAGATCATTATTTCAGATTCCCTAGTGAGTGTTAATTAGCCATATTTCTTCATTGTTTGACAAAGAGAACATTGCTCGTACTGCTAAATCTGTAATGACACATAGGCTTTTGCAGAACAGGTATTTTAAACTACCTTGATTGACAGCTGGGTATTTCTATCCATAGTTGAATGCGCTCACAGAGTTAAAGTTATGTTGTCTCAGAGGTATGAGAGTTTTCTCATCCTGAGCATAAGAAGCTTTGTATTTAAACAACAGGGAACAAATTGTACTCTGACCATTAAAAGGGGAGTCCTCTATTTGTAAGCATAAGGGGTACATACTTTAAGGACATGGCCGCAGTGCCTACACTTAGCCAGGCAGCAGTCAGCAGCTGCAGGTAAATTACAACTACTTTGCTGTCATGTTAGGCATCCAAGTCCAACACTGAGGTGCAAGAGTGGCAGTATCACACCTGTCAAACTTTTGTTGTCTGCTTTTGACAGACAGATCTTTAGCACTAAAAACACAGGTAAGTGAAAAATAGTATCACAAAGACAGCTGTATTGTTCTCTATATCTTTGACATGACTGCACTGTCCAAAAAGAGAGATGACAAATACTGGCTCTACTGCCTATATAAACCTCAGATTAAGGTTCTTATTCCAAATAATGTTAATTTATTGAAGTCAAGCAGCTCAATAGAAAGGACTTAGAGGAAACAAATAGAAAATTATGACATTCCCAGACGTGAAATATTTTCAAATTGTTCTTCTGCATCCTCAAACCTGGTCTTTCACCTCCTAACAGGGTAACCAATTGCAATAAGAAATTGGAATAATGTCTGTGACTGGCTGTTGGATTTTTCTCCCCTCTGCTTTTTAAATGAGAAACAGATGACCTAGCCCAGGCATTCAGGTACCTCTTAAGTAACCCACTATCATCTTCAGTGTATCTTGCTTGTTAGCAGGGGGAATTCTCATTCAGTTCATTATTTTTGTGTGGATTTTTGTGAGGACTCAACAGATAAGCATGAAAAACTAAAGCTGGGCAGATGAAAACGTTCTTTCTGATTGTTTTGTGCTCTGTTTTTCTTAATCTACTGAGCTAAAACTTGCAGTGCCCTGAAAACCAGTTGATTGATCGGACTTCCCTACCTTGGCAATGTTTTTTGAGGGCAGAGTAATGGCTAAGAAAAGGAAGAGCTTCACTCAGGAAGTCATCATTGCATGTCTGGAAGAACAACTAGACGACTATCTCTTCCCACAAACTGTATGAACAATCCTGATAACACTTCCTACAGGAGATTAACCACCACAGTATCTGAATTCCACCATGGAATGGTAGCTTTGGTAAGAACCACCCTGTCCCAGAAAAGATGGCATTATTTTCTGTATGTCACAATGCTCCTCTCGCAGTCCAGATCTAAGTGCACTTACTGGATACGTTCATGTGAAAAAAATATAGAGAGATTTCCACAAAATATAGACTATTCAGATTTTTATCAAATATGACTTACCCACCCCCCCCACCTCAAATGTAAATACAGAGGGCTACATTTACTCTGTGGGTGTAACTTTACTGACTTCCTCTAAGTGTTTCAGTGACCAGAGTATTAGATGACTCTCAGAAGGTCTACTCTCTTTTTACTCAGAACTTCTGACCTCTCTTATCTCACCTACCTCACAAATATAATGGAGGTTTATCTTCATAAAATATCACAAGGCTTAGGGTACTTGGAATTGCTAAAAATTAGCCTGACTACCATTACTCAGCATGAAAATATATGTCTCATAATTATGACAGTCTGTCAATGTCTACAACAGGAGCACCTTTTATGAGAGGTGATTACACCTTATATGACATTGAAGGATATAAAGACTCCATCCATAGCATAAGGACATACAGCAATGACATAACGTTACTACTCATTCATAATGACATTTTAAACAGGTATTAGGCATGGTAATTGATATGATATGGTAATAGTCACCTGTATCCAATCTTGTCTACTTAAACTTCAAAATTTTTTATAAGAACTTTGACGAGCAAAACTCCAGATGCCCTGGGACTGAATATTTGAGGTTTCATGACAGGAGATATGGTCCCACAGTGTTTAAACCCCTATGTATTACTCCCCTCTTGAGGCACATGAGAAGTCCCTGTTATCAACAGAGGCGGGTATACAAAAAGAGAAAAGATCTCTAAAATGGTCTTTTTAAGCCATTCTAATGATATTTTTTTTGCAGCATGTGAAATTTTACATTTTTAAGGCACCACACATACATTAACTAATGTATCCTGACAATATCCCTGTGAGGTACGTGTCTATAATCATTACTATTTACAGGCGGCAGTGCAACTGATGCAGAAGGCCAACTTCATACATGAGCTACAGGAGGGATGCATTTAGCTAGATTAGTTAAGTGTCATAAATAATTTTAAATGAGTCCTTTCTGCATGTTTGCAGCAAAGGTAGAGTTGGAAGCTGGTTTTTTTTCTCATCGGTCCTCCGGTGCAGTACACCAGTATGGTACCTGATGACTTTAAGCAATTCTGGGCAACACCTTCAGCTGCCATCAGCAGCTGCAATTTTTCCGAATCAAGCACAGCTGTACTGAAATTAGGCCAAAGGCTTTCTGAACAGTTTTGCACACAAACTTTTTATCTTTCTTTTTTAGGCAGCACCTGGTCTCTTCAGGAACACATGTTTACATTTTATTGAATTGCACATATACACTATGCTTTTTGGATAGCTGCAGACATATTAATATTGAACTGTAAAAAGCCACATATTGGTAATGAGCCCGTTTTGTGTCTTGGCTCATGGAAAAGAATGTGGAAATACCTTGTTCTGTGGTATTTTTCCTCTGACAGTACTGATACAGTGCCGCAGGCACTCTGAAAATAATAGCATGAGGTTAACTGACAATTGCATGTGTATTTACACCAATAGCCTGATATTATCATATTGTTAAAGAAAAAAAATCTGGGGCTAGAATATGCAACTAAATAAATTTCTAGACACTGAAAGCAGCTGAAGCTAGAAGAGACATTATGCTCGAATTGTTCACATAGCTCACACAGCTCACATGTTCTGTATACATGCCATTTCAGAAACCTCTGAGAATCCTAGAGCAGTGGCAGGCAGAAGGGAAGCTTTAAAATGCACCAGAGCATTAGCTCAGCAGTACTTGCATAACTGCTGCTCCCATGGAAGCTAACAGAATCTTTACATAAATGCACTATCAGCCCACACAGAGCAAGCAAATTAAGCAATGAAGGACTCATCTGGAAATGGACAGGTTTTGAGAGATGGGATTATCTACAGTTTTCTTAAAACAGTAAGATATATTTTCAGGAACTAGGGGACAGTTGAAGGCCCTAAGCTGCAATGTCTCAAAGAATTATATCCATAGGACAATTAAGAATTAGTGTCAATATGTAACACAGGTGAATGCAGTACAGCCCACAAAACACACTGAGGAGGCATCCTAAATGAAACTATCCTGCTGGCTTCTTGAAAGCTCCCATCCTTACAGTCTGTACTAAGCAGAAAGACAACTGTTGCATTCAATGCAGTCTGAATAAACAGACTCTCTATGCCTCTCCCTGGGCCATGTCTTGCCAATTAAGTCCTCTCTTCCTGTACCACTTGTGCTACTTTTATGTGTCTCCATACTCATACAGGTTCTCATTAAGCTGTACAATTTACCCCAGAAACACTGCTCCAGAGCCTAACACTTTTCATACCTACAAAGTTAAATCAAGTCCCTTCACTGTGCTTAGAAAACGTCTTTTTGTTTTGTGTAAGGTTTTTGTTAGCAACGTTATTCTAGGTGTTTATGAAGTAATAATTATGTCTCTGAAAGCCCAGTACTCACTGCTTTTTCTAGGTACACTATTTCACTTTAACTTTGCTGTCCTTACGTGTAAAATGACTCTTGCATTTTACCTGCAAATTAACTAAATTTTCGTTTTCCTTTAACTTAGAAGGATGTAAAAAAGTTTTGCTAACGTCATTTTAATTCCATAAGAAGTTTTGTTTATTGTTTTCTCTACTGTACAACCAAAATTGAGTCTCCTAAAGCATTTGTTCTGTAGCTAGAGATGACTGCCTGGAAGTTTAGGTGGTATCATGTTTTTAGCATTGATGACTGAAGAATTTAAGGGGCGATTTCTGGGAAAGTACGCTATACCTAACCTTTTCACCAGTTTTCTTACTGCCTGACTTTAAAAATATTTTTACTCAATCAATAATTTCTTAGCTGACAAAAACACTTTTCTAAAAGCTGTGGTAGTATGTAGAATTTGTTATACGGCAGTAATTCAACTTGTCATGTTGTCCAATAGAAATATTACCAGAAGGCAATCTACTAGTTTCAGTCACTGTCACCAGAGTTTAAACAACAACATAGCATTTGAGAAACAGGGGTTTGCTATAAAATTTACATCAGCTAGTGGTGGCAATTTTCCATATCATGTCACCTTAGGTGGTGGACTCGGTCAATACCTTTTAAATGGTTTCTTACTCAGACTAAATGAAATTGTGCAATGCAGAGAACTGAAAACACTTTTACACCACTGAGCTGGTCTGTTGAGCATGACACAGTATTGCTACTAGAATATCTATCAGAACAACACCCTTAAAAATTATTAGAACCTTTAAAGTATTAGAGCAGAGCTCTTAAAAATAGGTGCGTATGTTCCCACTGAGACAAATTTGCTAGAAAAGGGAAAATAATATGGAACACAATAAGCTCACATTCTTTCCTTAACTCTCTCCAAATCTGTGGAGCTACCCCTGGGAACAAAGGGCAGGAGAAGAAATTGCAAAGCCCAGCTACAGCGTCCCTACCTGCCACACTTTGGGAGCTTTCTATGTTGCTGACAGAAACGGGCAGGGGCTGACAAAGCTCCTTTGCCACCACTGAGGAGTCTGTGCCATATCCCACTATAAGTGATAGTCTGTTCCATGCCACGGATAAGCCAGCTCTCCCTCAGCTCAGATGCTGGATGTGCATTCCAAGTTGTGAATTTCTTTAAGGACCTTATGTCTAAAGCTAATCCAACTAAGATGATAGTTTTCTAACACAAATTATCATTTGATATTAACATTATAGACAATGACCAACATAAGGGACCCTGGAAGTCAAGAAAAGTGCCTTGGAAAGATTTATTGCTTCTGTCCCTACAGCAGCACCTATTGATGCTTCTCTGCTTTGCATGACAACAGCTTCTCAGTCCAGAAAGCACGACTTCTTAACATTTATATGCTCATTTTGGTCTTGTGATACCTAGCACTGGTGAAAGAAATTGTGTAACGCTGATGTGATCCTCAAAATAGCACCTTAGTAGCTAAAAGCTAGGGCACAGATTTTACTAATTCCAGCTATATTTAGGATTATGCTGCCTTACCATTTCTCCAATAAGCTTCTCTTAAGATAAATGTCATGTGTCTAATTCCAGCATGCCAAAGGCCCAACAGCACTAAAAGAAACTATCCCAACAGCAAGGTCACTTGATTCATAAATCATTGCAACTGATGTAAAATTTTCACAGGAACTCTTAAATCCAAGGCTTGAACAGGGAGATGTAAAACTTTCAAACAGAGAAGATTCATCCTCACTGTTTGTCTGGAAATTTATTGTAATCAAATATGTAGTCCAGAATCTCCAAACAAAAATTAAGTTTCAGATACTTTTCAAGAAACTAATTTATGTATTAAATCTAATTAAGAATGAATTCTTTCAATGCGTGTTCAGTGAATTGAGGCTTTTCCTACGTTGTTCTCTTTTGGAGGTGGCTCTTGCCACACTTTTCATAAAGCCTAACTGAATCTGCAGAGATTAGAAAATAACTAAACTGAATATTACAATACCATTCATGTAAGTGACTTATGGTAGTCTAAATATATAAGCCAAGAAGCAGCATACTGTTATTTTCCAAAGACTGTGCATTGCCTTACAAACTGTTGAAGTCATATCACTAGCCTTTTGTAAGCAGTGCTACAACAGAAAAAGTCAGGCAACTTAAAATAAAATCTTTTTGCTTGCCTGCCATAAAGATTGCTTTATCCTTTAAAGTATATTCAAGTTTGGGGTTGTTTTTTTTCTTTTAAGAAATAAAAACCAAAACATTTTTTGGTTTTTTTTCACACTTTTCTTTTCTAGAGAAGTAGTATTATTTTGAATTTTCAGAGTTTTTGAATCATGAAATCACGCTAGTTTGTGAATAGTGGTAGCCAGTTTAAATCTGCACTTCCAAGCGACTCAAACACGCCACTGAAAAATTTAGCGCCGTTCTACACGTATCTTCTTGGTTTCACATTTGTGGCAGGGATTCAGGCAGGGTCTGCTGTGCCAGGTGGGGTGGCAGCTCTGGTGCTGGCTTCCCTGGCTGGCACTGCTGACTCCTGTGCAGAGGAGCATCACGCCTGCTCTCCTGACGTGCTGCCGCCTGTGGCAAAGACAACCAGGAGAGAAAGAAAAGTTGCTGTCAAACTCAGAATAGAATTGTGCTCCGCTGGGGTGGCTGTGCCTCCTGCACTGGTTGGAGATCTGGAGGGGGCCTGAGCAGAGCTCATGCACTGGGTATGCCTTGGAGACAGGCAGAGCCCATCCACTACCACATGACTGGCTGCCGGTGTTCACCTCCTCCAGATTTTACCAATTCACACCTCTGCTGTTTCATTTCTTAGATACAAAATTACCATAATTTGATATTTTCCAAGAAGTAAACAGGGTTTATGCATTATGGTCATGTGTTACACCTATCAGATTTTACCTGTTTATTAAGGAGGTCCATCAGCATCAACCTAAGGCAGTTCCCCCCTGTCTAGGGCTCCCAGATTACAACTCATTTTAATTAATTCTCTAAATATCTGACTTGATTTTTTTCATTATTATCCATAAAATATTTCTCTACTTTACCTTTTCATACTTTTGAGCTGGATGTAACTGTTTCTTGCTCTACATTGACAGTCATGGTTGTTTTTCTCTCTTATCTCCTTCTTGACTATGCGAAGAAATAATCAACAACACATAAAAAGTTTTCATCCTTATCCTACCATCTATTGCAGATGAATTTGCCATGCAGGATTTGATTAGTAAAGTTCTTAAGACCAATCTTCATAACATCAATTTCTTTTAGAGGAAGAACTACAAAGAGTTATGTGCAACCAGAGGTACAATATCATTAAACATTTTTCACAGAAGGAGCCTTGTGTATAGATATATACCTTAGCACCATCTATATTTCCAAAGCACTTTATCCTAACTCCTTCTTCAACAGCCTTTCTCTTCAGCCACAGTTTCTCCTCAGAAAATTCCTCAAGGAATTGAAAGCTCTGCTTCTTTTTCAAAATGGCATAGGTGGATCACTTCTTATATTTTTTTCTATATTCTAGGCTTCCTCCCTAAGCACATAAAACCCAGTAGTAATCATAGCTTCTCAGTATTGGTCAAGTGCAACACACCAGCAAAGGCAAATGCAAATTTTTGCTTTTTAACATATGAATACAATTTTTAGTAAACAGAAAATACTTTAAAGAAAATAAAGATACACCAATATTTAAGATATTAAAACGTTAGAAATACTTCCCAATTTACTTTAAAGCTGAAGAATTTCTTTGTGCTTTTTTTCCCCCTCATAGTTGCTACTCATAGACCCAAAATCACCATTCACTCTAGATTAAATATTTGCTCTACTGATAGCTCTTTGATGTCACAATCCAAAACACAGAATTGTTAGGGTGTGTTTAGAGCAACATAACAGTGTGGATTCAAAGGCAGCCAAAAGCTACTGAAGAGCTTCAAATCTAATGAGGCATAATTTATAAGAAGAGATAATTTCTTCTACCAGACTCATTGAATGTAGCCATAGAAAGCAAATGAACCTTCAGCTGCACATGCCATCCTTCTGATTCTTCTCTGCCTTAGAGCTTTTTTTTCCAATTATGTTTATCAAATATTTTACTTTTCACTATAATCTTTACTCTCTTTGTAATATCATGGCTACACCAATATTACTGATTCTAGCTTAGGTAGCTGAATTTGCTGTGGTAGAAATGTAATACTTGGGAACTGTGTTCTGGATTTCTCAGATACTGCATGCACATCATTATTAATTTTTCAGTCTTTGGAAAGTTGCTGTTTATTACACATGAAGAATATGACACTTAATTACTTAATATTGTAGAAGAATTCTTAATTGGAAAAAGAATATTAGACTCCATTCTTCCACCAATATTGGGGAAGGCATTCAGAACATTGGCCCTGATTTTTTTGAGTACACACTTCTGATTCTTCTGGCATTGTAGCTTACTGTCTCCCACTTTGCTGGAATACTGTTGTATACTGTTTCCCCACTTGGGAAAACTGTTATATACTAAAGAAGCAGTATTTATTTACCTGTCCCCCTAGGCACCAGCAATTTCCATGGCAGCTCTGACAGCACAGCGTCATACCTGCTGGGATGAGGTGGAATGTTGTCATACAGCTGAAAGAGAGCTGGCAACTAGTAGCAGCTGTGTAGACCAAAAAATATATTTTAAAATTAAACTGAGAATACTTTGCCAACTGGTACAGATTGCAAGAAAACTTTAATTTATGATATGCTCTTAAAAATCTATGGGCTGGTTTTATCAGTTATTTGTCAGCTAGAAAAGACTTGAGAGATCTTATGAACAGCTTTTCTCTTATTAAATTTGTTTTAATGTAAGAAAAGAGATAACCTCCTGCTGCAGCATTTGGTTCTCACCTCTTGAATAAACCAGGAACAACACTTTAATCAAGGCTTTTGGTCTGGTCCACTATAAAGGAAGGACAGCTGCAATTTTTTTCATTCTCCAGTTCGGTTTCTGAATCTGGTCCTCAGTTAAGTAAAGCAACACGTGAATTGGGCTAATTACTCATTGTTAGTTTTTGAGGTTAGAAAATGATTCATTTTTCCAGGACTAGGATGATAAGTTATAACAGCCCGACAAAATCCAGCAGACCTAGGGCATCCATCTCATTGTGTGAAAGCTACTAGTGTTAAGCCACTGTGCAGAAGAGGACAGAGAGACTGGACTGAATTGAAAAGAAAAAAATAAAAATCAAGAATTTATTTTATCACCAAAATTAAGATTAAATTTTGAGGAAAAAAAAAATCCTGTTCAACTTGGAAGGTAGCAGTCAAAGGCAGAAAACAATGCCAGCCACTGGCAGGGATGGAGCCAGTGGCCAACTGCCTGCTCCTGCCCACAGCACTCACTCCACCACCCTGCCCCCTTAAAGCTGGCTGCTGACATACACATGATAAAAGGGTGTGATTGGAAGAACAAAACTGTAGACCCAGGTGTTCCCACAGCTAAGGAAGATGGGGACTGTGGACAAGAGCGATAGGACTCTGCTTCCTTCCCTATGAATGTGTCCAAGAACATGTTTTTTTTATCCAAGTCCAGTTTGTATGTGCAGGCTACATCTGGTGTGGAACCATTTTTTAGTAAGTAAATAATCAGTTAAAATGTTTTCGACCTTCCTGGGAGTAGGGTAGCCTACACTTTGTCTGCTTGGCAAATACCATGGCTGTTATTACTGTTCCAAAAATACTCTAAAGTACTCTTTCCAGGATTAAGTACTCAGTGCTAGAAATGTCTGTTCCTTGTAGCTGAAGAGATATTCCAGCTGATCAGTATCATAGTAGATAAAACGAAGGAAAGGGTATATTTATACAGCAGCTTGATGGCCTCTTCATCAGTCCTTGGAAAATCTTATAGGGCCAGACTGCTCTAGTCTAGATACATTGCCTTTTTCCCTCTTTGACACAGTTTACATACTCTTTCTGCAATTAACTGAGTTATGCCTGTGTGTTTTCCCAATGGGGCAGGTGTGCTGGCTAGGTGCCATTCATCTGAAAGAGCATTCAAAATGTTTCTGTATAAACTAACATCTGAGCAGGTTTCCACTGACCACATGCTCGAGAAGGTGTTTTTAAACAAGGACTGATAAAATTTTCCTTTTCATTTTTCTCTACCATGTAATGGAATAGCAACTCTTAAGTAAATGAATACCTTTTATTATGTTTAGCAAAGAGTAGTTGACATCAATTCATAGGAAATGGAGAAAGTAGCTGATCTAATACTGTAGTCTTGGAGAATTACCTCAGCATTGTTTCAGCTAGATCCTTTGCTTTAAAAATGCGGAATTAAATGTGGTAAAGATGCTGTTATTCCAAAGGATCACAGCTACACAAGGATCAAACATAAAATATTGGTTGTGCAGAGTCATACAGTCTTCTGGAAAGGCATTTAAACTAAAAAGACAGTTATCACTGCCAGTGTTAACTGCAATGTTTAGATACTCACAAGGGAAACTCAAAAAGCATAACTTCAGTTTTATATTTAGCGTGCTTTTCTTAATTTATAAAAAGGACTGTTGCTCATTTAGAGATAAACATTTAGAGATAAAGATTTGTGTTAAAAACACTTGTACAAAACCTGCAAAATTGCAGTGTATATTGACATAAACGAAGTCCTCAACTCTTTTGTCAGTTACATACTCATACTTTTACACACAGGTTTGAGACAGTAGTTATTCATTAACTCCATGGCATTTTGAATAGTCTTTTATTCTTTCTTCTGATGATTTGACCCCATCTTCAGTCCTCATTTTTGATCTGTTCTGTTCCATCTCTACTCACTCTGTTTCTTCTTAAACCTTTCTGCTACTGCCCTAGGCTTGGAATTATTTCATGACTATGAGGAAGGAGTTTTAGAACTTCATTTAGAAGTGATCCTTGTGACAATACCCATTTTTTCTATTAAAGGTCAGATGGATGTCTTGATTAATTAAAATTAACTCTTTCTCAGAGGAGACTGCTACTTATCATAGTCATTCCTGTTGACAGAGGAAGGACAGTTCAGTACTATGATTAATATTAAGACAAATCTGGATTAATGAGGAAGTTTTAAAGCCTGATCGCAAGGTAGAGCAAACAACAAATTTGACTTATATATGCTGGAAACTCTATGAAAGTATAAACAAATGACTTGAAGCAAAACCCACCAAAAGGTGTTGAAAGACACCCAGTAACATTGAAGGGCATTACATCAGCCCCCAATATAAACAGTGAATTCGTGCATATATGGTCTGCTGGAAGGAAGGCAAAAGCAAAAGGAAGGTTTCACTGTTCTGGATAATACTGTAGTGTGTTACTGTGGCCAGTTAAACTCTATAGTTGGTAAAACAGTTTAATAGACTGAAATTGCAACATGGTTTGTATGCTATGGAATCCAAAAAATGAAATTAACATACAAATTATTTTTTTATGTATTTGCCAAATTGAGTGTGTTTTTTTAAACTCTGGAGAAGTCTTTTTCTTTTTTTTTCTCATTTTCCTCCTTGAATAGTCACAGAGATTGTTCTTGAGATACAATATGATCCATAACGTGAGATCTCGTTTCAGCAAAGTGTTTCTTCTGTTTGGTCCTCTCAGTGACATAACATTTGTTAACTAAAAAACTTACCCGGTCTTATACAGGAGTTTCCAGTGATAGCTGGAGCAATTGCTTCATCTAAGTAGAGCTATTTCTGACCTGCTTTATTCTCTCACTGTTTTAATTTTTCTCACTTGGATTGCAGCCAATACCGTTGACCACAGCTGATATTTTAGGGCAGCAGAATTCACATATACCAAATTTTGAAATGAATATTTTTCTCAACTTTAACAGTTTTTGCATCTGCCTTTGCCACTCTGGCCAGCTGATCTCAGCTAAGGAAGAAGTGTCATTGCCCAGAGTGTAAAAAGTAAATGTGGGAGATCTTTTTCTTTAATCCTCCATATGATAGATGAAGTCCTGTTCCTAGTAACTTGTTTCACATCACTTCATGAGTAAAGAATGTAAGCTAAGCAGACAGAACCTGGAAAACTGCTTATCTAATTTTTCTTACCTAAAGCAAACAGGAGAAATAATTGTATTTGCACATACAAGACAGCAGGTAAGCTTCTGACTTAGGAGTTTTTTTTCATTAAGTAGTCATGTACTTTCTGCATGATATTCCTTTGTTGCAATTTTTTTAAAAAAACAGTTGTTCTCTTATTCCTTTTAACAGCAATACTGTGGGTTTTAGATTTGAATGTGGATAACAATCAGAAGCTTGAATAAGTTTCTGTGTGGGAAGAGGTGCAGCACTAAGCTTATACCCTAGGGAAATAGAAATAAAGTTGTGTTAAAATACTTCTATGTTCTCTGGGGGGATTTTTATTGACTTTAGGAGTTGAATGGTTTAGCTATAAGGGCTTGTCACCAGCCACCTGGGGAAGTAGAACTGAGCAGAATCTTCTAGCAAATCTTCACACCTTCCCAACTCGTTACACACCTAGTTTACTGGGTCTTGGCTGTGGCTCCACCCCCTACTCCAGAAGCTCCTGAGAAGATAATTTGTAGGTCTCTCCTTTAATACCTTCAACAAAAATAAAAATAATAGGTCTTTATACTACCTTTGTCCCTTTTTGCCCTCTACATGTAATTAGTCGAACCCATAATCTGTGAAAGGTTTTTACATGAACAGAAGTTTAACTCATATACCAGAAAAACCTTTCACTAAGGGAAGCCTTTAACATATCTAACCTAATATTTAAAATATTTAGCAATTGGAGACAATAAAAATCCATAAAGTAAAAAATGCATCTGATTCACTGTACTCACTAAAATTTCAGGAAAAAAAGCTACAAAATGTAACAGCTAAAGACTTTTACAATCCTTACAGGGCATTTCTTTTAAATCTGTAACTGGTTTGATAAATTTCAGATGCTGCTTCAGTTTAATTACACCAACAGAAACATACTCAAGTGAAGTTGCAGGAAGATATCAATTTGCATTGTCTATAATTTTTTAAGATGACATGTGCTTGACATGTCAATCAATAGGACCTGGTGCCTGGTTATTTGAATTTCATCATATATCATTTAGTACTGACTGTCACACCATATCCTCAACAGGTTAATGCATTATAGGTGAATTCAGTCATATGGCTAGGAAGATGGGTAGAAACCTATTCCTTTATAGTGCCATATGCATTAAATGAATAACCTAATAAATAATTAGAAAAAAAATATACTGCACCCTGTTAAATCTGCCGGCCAGGCTGTTCCCAGCCTGGCTCGCAGGTTAACGGGGTCCGATGCCCGCGTGAACCAGCGACGGAATTGATGGTAACTGAGGTTTGCGTGCCTCAGTTTACCAGTGCAGCCCAACGCCTCCTCACAGCATGTAGGCATGCTGTAGCCAGCAGCGGAAGGTACGGAGGAAAGAGTGGAAACTCTGTCAGCTGCATTCCAAGTTTATTTTCTCCTGCCCCCGAGAGGGCAGGGGCCAGTTAGCTTGAAGGGGAGCTAAAGCAGAGAGACCCCGGTTGTTCTCTCGCAGAGAGTTTTAAGGTGTTACATCATCAGGTAGAGATAACAGAATGAACCAATCATGAAAGAAGGTACATGATAGTAAACCAATAAAGACCCCTCAGGGGAGGAACAATATCAAACTAACAAGTAACAAGACAGCTAGAGGGTGTTCCAAATCACGCTGGCCTGTTACTGGATTTGAAACTTCTGTGAGTGACATGCCAGGGGTATGTTGCTATGCTATAGGACAGCAACAGCACCCCTTCTATTTTCCTGTAATTATGTAATTTTCTTCACACATCTGGAAAACAGATGACTTTTTCAATTGTCACAAGTGAGTTACTGCCAATAAGAAAAGATAAAAAGCCATTCTTTTTAATATTAGCAGACATCTTTCTTCCCTCATCTAACTTTTCAAAAGCTACCACAGTAATGCCACTCAGAAAATGCCATGGATCCTTTACAGTCAAATACTGGAGGAAGAGTAGCCAAGCAAGGATATGGAACTATTATTCTTTTTAATTCTATTTCTGGTACATCTTGATAGGTGATATTATGTTAGAAGGAAATGTGTAGAAGTTAGGAGTGTACATCAAGGGAATAATACAACTTGCTTGCACGTGATTAGTACTCTTTCCAAAATTAGCAATCATTGTAGGAGACCTCTTATTTCACGTGATGAAAGCTCTTAGCTGAAGCACTGAACAGGGTACTGCATTATTCTAAATTGCCAGGTCGGTGTGGGGGAAGAGAGGACAAGTTGTTCTGCACTCCCTCAGAACACCAGAGTTCACATTGTACTTACTTTCTGTAATGTGAAAACTACGAATGCAAAGCTGGGGATGTACCACCCATGAGATGTGTCTCTAAGGGCACCTGAAAGTAATGCATGCAGTCAGAAGGAAGTGACTTGGTCAAACAGGCAATACAGGAAAGCAACAGCTCTGAGAAGGATTGGGGTTGTTAGGAAACTGGGAAAGAGGGAACCCTTGCTAACTGGCTGCCATACTGTCTTCCTCTTGCATAGGCAGCAGGATGAAAGACAGCCACAATGCTGAGAGATTTTTCATGACTCACTCCAATCCGACTACCCAACAGACTGACATCTTTTTTATTGCTACTCCATCTCCTTGCCACCTTGTACTGTCTACATGCATTGAATCATTCTCAGCATCTTCCAAACATAGTTGATTCCTTTTTCTACCATGTCTTTTTCCTCATCATACAATCACCAGGGAAGGCATACCCTCTCAGTTTTTTCCAATCTAACTTGTCTCAAAGCGGCAAACAGGAATTAAAAAAAAAAATTACTTGAAAGCAAGGATGTGCAATTTTTGCTAAACATAAATAGAAATTTTGAGCACTTCTATGCCCTGTTCATATTGAGTTGTCACATCATATGGAGTTCCTGACTTCCTGCAAAGACCATTCGGAAGATCTCTGTCTCAGTTAATACAGTCAATAGCTCAGCACATATGGGAATCTGGGATAATATCTGAGGGATGCTAGATACTGAATTCCTCTGTGAAATACAGTTACTTGTCTCCTTGAGACTGCAATTTTCAGATCCATTTTACCAGCCTTACATGAAGGCAAAAATTCTCATGCTCTGTCTTATTCAGCAGTCCTACTTTCCTGACCACATGAGGAAAGAATTAGCATTTGAGAGGTTACACTGGTAGAACATACAACTTTGGAGGCAAAACAATGCAGAGCCCTTTTAGCAGCTTCCCTGAACTGATATTGAGGCAGAAGAACCAAGAACAGTCTGAAACGACGAAAACCACTATGAAGTCTCTAGCTTATTATCTATAACTTTCTCATCTGCTGCCAAGTGGTGAGTAACAATGAAGTGACTGGGTCAGAAACATTAATTTGCCATGCTGATTTAAAAGCATAAGTTTCTCCGAGGTCTCCAGCCTAGTGTGTCTAGAAGTGGTAGACTTTGTCATGTGCCCTTGAAGTCACCAGCTCATCAGTATATTGAATGGCGCAGTGATGTCAAAGCACAGGCCTCTCTGGAGAACTGACTCAGGCCTTCTGTCTTGCTGGACTGGTGTCAAAACTTCTGTAGGATCAAGCTGGATGAAAGCCAGGGAATAGGCTCTTGTAGAATTACTGGCACATCCCCTTGAATTTTCTGGGTCTATGTCAAGATAATGACAAGGCCATTCTGTTTCCCTTAGCTTCTGTGGAGAAGAGTACGTAGTAGGGTATCCATTTTATTATGCAGAAATTGAAACGCTGCAAGCAAAAGATTCTGACTCTTTTTCTCCTCTCTAGAGGATCTCACACACACCAGAAATGGTACAGGTACAAGATTTTCAGTATTGACTTAGGTAACTCTCCTTATATCCGGGACTGATCTATTACTTCTGTTAGCATGGAACTAGAAGATCCTCATATCCCCAGTGTTTAAGACCTTCTCTAATGCCTCCTTTTACCTGATGATTTTCTCATTTTCAGAGCTTGAAATGAAATGGTAAGAAATAACCACAGTTGCATTCGTGAATAGGGAAACAGTGCCTCACCTAAGGTATTAAAGTAAAATGTAGACAACTATTCTTCCCTGAATTATAAATGAGAAATCTATCCCGGTCTAACATGTGCCCTGTTGCATATAGGTAAAACCTTATAAAATGAAGGCCTTTGTAAAATCATGGCTCAGGCCTGTTATTTCGACTAAGTAGAAAAGGACTAAGGGAAAGAGACACAGCTGATTTAGGGGCAGAAAAACATGTTATACAACCATTGTGTGCTCACATCGTGGTGTGTGGTGGTTGTTTGAATTATGTTTGTTGTGCTTTAGAACTATGTAAACTGATAACTGGTTAAGAGCTTAAAAGGGCCGGGTTTTTGCAATAAAGCAGCTCTCCTTTGCACCTGCCTGGGGACTCTGTGTCGCTCCTTGTCGCAACAGTGTCCCACGGTTTTTTTTAATGTAAATGCCTTTCCATGTCCTGTGAAATCTGTAGTTTGTAGTTAAGAAAACAAAAGGTTCTTATCATATCAGAACATCATTAAATGGAAAGAAAATACTTATATAAGAAATTATAAGCTCTTTATTTGTCTAGAATATATTGAGTTCCTATAAGCTTTCAAGAGGGATATATTTTAGGCTATGAAAGACTCAGAATATAGAAAATAACATATATATATATTACAAAAAATCATTTGAAGTGATGCAAAAATGCCAGTTTCCTGACTTCTATGATTCCAAAATTAAATTGTATTGAGAAATAAAACAATAATAGTCACTTTGTCGAGAGTACTTAAAGAAGTGATAACAACACAAAGTGGTTCTTGAGTCAAAAGACCAGCTACTGTTGGAACTAGGGCTAATATTTAGGAAGTTGCCAAAAGTGACCTGAGATTCTGTTGTTTGAAGTGACAGCACTGAGTGACAGAAACTTCACTGAAAGTTCGTAAATTTATGCTCTTATCTATATTATAGGGTTTCTTTAAAGCATTAAAACACCTATGATGACGGACTTGTAGGCTTCATGCTTTTAAAGATTCAGTCCTAAGTCACTCCTGAAATTACAACTTAGGTTCTTAAGTGATTTGAATGCTTTTGAAATTTTTTCCTTTTATATTCTCTATACGTTATGCAGATTGTTGACAAAATACAATATATTTTTTAGTAGTCTTTGGTATCATTGCCCCATTTCAGTTGAAAGGAATTAAAAATTGTAATATAGATGAATTTACTATGGTTTAGTTTTTAACTAAACAGGATGCTTGATTTATACTGTTTGAAATAAAATTTAAAAGCATAACAGCTTAACTATATTTAGAAAAATTAGGGCTGTGCTAACAAAGCTTGCCTCTAGAGCTGATACTTCATCAGCCTGACATATCGCTACTAATTTGAATGTGAAAGTTTCAGGAAATAAATAATACATTAATTTATATATTTTTTAATGTGTTTACGTTTTATCCATCAATTGTTTTAAACACCCATTGCCGAGCAGGGCATTTAACAGCTCTTCCTATGTTTACTGGAGCCATCTCAAGTAAGTTTAGCTTTTTTGAGAATAATATAGAAAAGAATCGTTTTCATTTTTGATTCTGTAGCTCTGTAGACAACCTTATTATATTTAAAATGCTACTTTTATGAGTTGTAAACCATATTTTCTAATAATTGCTATAGCTAGAAGTGTAATTTAGTGTATTTTTACAGGCTTAGTACTTTTTGTTCTATTGTAAACCATATTTCCTGATAATTACTATAGATAGACAAATAATTTAGTACATTTTTATAGGGTAGTACATTTTTATAGTATGGTAAACCATATTTCCTTATAATTACCAGAGAGAGAAAAATAATTTATATTTTTATAGGTTAGTACATTTTTATTACTGTACATTTTCTGCAGATTAAGTACTATGTACTTTTTCTTTTTAAAGCAGTCACATTTCCTCTGTAACCACTTTTTTATTATTTATATAATTTACAGATGATGACTTCTTAAACTTGTTTTCCCTATTTTACACTTCGAAGTTTCTCTATAAATGTATGTGCTGCTAATTTTGAAGGAAGAACAAAGCATCTGTGAGACACTTCAGAAGTTAATGACATTGTTAAAATGATGACAGATTGCTTTAATGGTAGATATGCACTTAATTGGAGGAAGGATAACAAAATGTGCTATTTCATACTACTAAAAAGAGTCAGTCAGGAGCCATCACCCATTTACTGTCTTGTCTTCATCCAACTCACAATGCATGTACAGTATGATAACTGATAGACATTGCTAGGCATGTATTCATGTACTGTACATTCATTCCGACAACCCATTAAATAGTGTTTGTTAACCTTTAATTCAGATGTCTGCAATAAGATAATACAATGTAAAACACAAGTCAATGGAGGGTCGTAAAGCTGTTTCTGCTACAGTTTTTATTAGCCTGTTATTCAGTGTGGAATGCAGCTACACCCTGAAGCAAGTCTTATATAAAAGTACAATGTCAATATATTATGATGCAAACTCAACCTATAAAATCAATGACAAGTATTATGTCTGTTGCTATCAGCTACTAAAATATAGATACTGTTTTTAATGGATGCAGTGGTGCTGGACTCAACATCGTTGTGCCATTAAGCTTAACCCCTTAGGCGTGAAGCACAGTTACAGGGCTCCTGGACAAGGAATGCTCATTGTAAGATGCTGCATCAATCAAGACAGACTGACCACAGAATACGTTAGCGTAAATCAGTTTTCAGTACCAAAGCAAAATAGAATTCCGATGCACATCATGGTGTGATTCTTCATAATTTTCCACTTAATCTGTAGGAAAAGGGACCATCTATCCCATTATCCAGGTGTTCGTATATTGGTTAGCAATTTGGGTAACTGAATGGAAACTCTGCTTGTGAAATTTGAAAATGGCATTGAGTCAAGGCAGATTTGAGTATTCCGGAAAATATGGTTAGAATTCAAAGAGACCTTGATAAAATGCAAGGATCTGAGAGCAGTAAGATAAAATTCAGTACAAATAACAGCAAAGTACTAAGGGGAAAGTTTCCCCATACCCCCACCTGACTTCATAAATGAAAATTCTGAGAAAACTACAAGGAATAATGAAACTGGATCCAAGATGAAAAAACAAATAATGATATTGGGGGGAAAAAATCAAAAAACAACACCCCAAAACAACAGCAACAACAACAACAACAACCAAAAACAAAACCCAAAAAATCAAAACCAAACCCAAGTGTCATTCTGTCATGTACCAGTAAGATCTTTGTATTTAAGACCAGAAGTAATTATTATTCTCTGCAAAACACCAAAAAAATTTCAACTGGAATTATGTGTCCAATTTTGAGTAGCACAGGGTTAGGGCTATGGAATAAAGTTTAAAATGGGGTAGAAACATTAGAGAGCAGAAAGCAGAATTAGGGGATGCCATGTGGAATACAAGACCTGCTATACAGGTTGCAAAGACAGAAAGGTGATCTGTAGTGGCAGAATTTTAGGGTAAATATGGAAGGAAAACTGTTTTGGCATAAAGGATATTTTAATTAGGATAGGTCAGCTAGAGATTATGGAAAATGGCAAACATTTGTATACGTATTCTTGCTCACAGTAGAGGTGAGGCCTAGATATTGCTGAAGATCTGTGTCAACTCAGCATTTCTATGATTCTGTGAAAAGCCCCCTCAATTGTTTCTCTCTTGGAACTGTTAAAAAAACCACTTGTAGTGCAAAAAGAATCAGAGGTCTGTAAAACTAATTTTGCTGATTTATCTTCTATTAAATGAGTGTTTTCTGTATCTAAAGCAATGAAATAACTGCTAGGAATGCAGAAGGATTTGATTCAGAATAGGGAAATACCTGTAGAATATATTGCTAGTGCATGCTGTACCTTTTTGTTTTGTCATTTCCTGTATATGCAATATTTGTGTTGGTGGAATAAAGTGTGTCATTCCTCACAGTGATGTAACTATTGGCAGTGCATTCACAGATATCACAGCTGCTGATTGCTCTGCTGTTTCAATTTCATTTTCATATTTAGTTGAAGGCAGGGTTGTTTGCTATACACCCTGTTTTGAATGGTGTGGAAAGTCCATATCATTATCATGATATGAGAATAGTTCTGCAATAATTGATGGATGAAGTAATTCATTATGAATATGATGTAATGGAATAGGCACCATGATTTAATCATCAGAAGAGGGGGTCTGTGGAGCTCACACAAAGGTTTCCATGATAAATAGCGTGTGATAACCTGTTTAGAAAACGCTAATGCGAGCCACAGAAAAATGTGCAGGAAGAAGGCATACAAATTCCTTGTATGGAAAGCAATTGACTCCTAAGAACCAAAGAGGTAGTCTAATGAGGAAGGGAAAGAGCAGTGTCAATGGATCCATCAATATTTTGAAAATGATCCTGCTTGATAGGCACATTTGTTAGGATTAAAACTTATTTGCTTGACTATTGTTCACAAAGCATTTCACACTCTATTCACTGGGGATCTGAGTCTAAGAAAATGTTTTTACGGTGATTTAGACATGTTGTGTGACCTTTTCTGCTTTTTTGTTTTCTTTTGGTATTTCCTTACATGAAAAACTTTTCTCAAGATTTTTTTTAAGAAGTTGTAAACCAATTTTAGTCAAGGTAGGAACTGCGCCTCAATTTTGGCTGCAGTGTCTTCTCCTAGCAGAGACATTATGATCTGAGATGCTCTGGGTTTTTTGTGAGATACAGGAAACATCCCCAGTGCAAATCAAAATTCTGTATATGCAATGTATAATGTGGAAGATTACTGAAAAATTAATACAGGCATGGTACTTCTTGCTTTGTAATAGATTTATCACAGTTCACTGATAGTGTCACTAGTCATCAAACACCAGCACTGTTACTATTATTCCTCTAGGTCTTTGCATGCCATCAAGCAAGAGGTGAAAAACTGGGACTGAATGAAGACGAACTATCCTGATATAAGAAGTTTCAATGAGAAAATCACCAGTGGTTTCCAGAAACAATTATTACCACCATCATTGAGACTAGAGAGAACTAAAAGTGTTTGCTCTTGATCTGCTGCCATGTTTCATTGCAGAGAATACGGTCATCCAAACGAGAAGAGTCGTATCCTTTCCAAGCAGAAAATATGCTGCCAATGTTCTTTTCAGATTTAATCAGTACCTGCTGATCAATGTAAGTCCAGCTCTCAGACAAACAGTGTGGGGATCATCGTATCCATTACAAATTATGAAAATTTAAATAATTGCATTCACTTTTCCT
The DNA here is from genome assembly GCA_013399195.1 of Dicrurus megarhynchus. Taxonomy (NCBI): domain Eukaryota; kingdom Metazoa; phylum Chordata; class Aves; order Passeriformes; family Dicruridae; genus Dicrurus; species Dicrurus megarhynchus. Next base: position 387,636 of record VXAD01007755.1, on the reverse strand, counting down.
GAGGTGGTCCACAAATAACAGTAGTTGAAGTTTTCAGTTCTAGAATCCATTTTGCCCTGCTGCCATGAACAAAACCAAAAGAAAATCTATCTGTGACAGAATGTGACAGGATATGATGACAATTCAAATATCTCAACTGGCACCCCAAAATGCCCAGCAGCGAGTAGTTAATACCCACAGGTTCTCATAAACTCCTTGTTGAGAAAGAGAGAGAAACGTAATTATACTGAGATACATGCTTTTCACTGGATTGTCTCAGCCAGTGTCTAGATATGAGTACTGTTTGCTTTGTTACATGTGTATTCAGGACCTTGTTAAACATGCAGTTTTTACTTTATGAAGAAAATAATAACCGTATAAGATTATTTTCTCCTGAATGTGATAGTATAACTAAAATAGCTCATTTTGAAAATACTGACCCAGTGACATTATGTCCTGGACTTATGTTAACATTTGGAGTTCCTGTAGAGGGAATAACTGGATACCAGGAGCTATAAAGCACTATTCTTGATGTACTAGGCTTGTCATCCAGGTTTGTAAAATGGAGAGAGAGTGATAGTATTCCAGGGGATGCATGGAGCTCCACCTGGCAAGGTGCAGACAGATGATGTCAGAGGATATGGTTGCCCAATGTTTTCCTATAGAGCAGCCAGGCATCCTTTACTCCAGATAATCAAATATATTCTTCGTTGGGAAACTGCTAGGCTAGAGCTTACAACTCCAAAAGATGAAAAGGGGAAGAGAGATTGTTTGGGTGGCAAATACAGCTTTTTCTTATTGTGTCACTGAAGTGTTCAAGTCCAGGAGGCAACTCAGCTGCCTCCTGTATGAAAAATTGCTGCATTTACAATTCAGATAAACATGTAAACTCTGAATAAACACATATATTTGGGAGAGTCAGCTAAAGCAGACGAGAACCACAACATCCTTTGAAGCAGGCCCATCACTGATAATTACGAATGTGAGATTAGCTACCGTCATTTACTCTTGTAAATAGTGTCATCTCTTCCAATTAAGATCAACTACTTGTATCTCCTCAATTGCTTTATTAGCATTGTTGTCAAGTTCTGCAGAAGCCTTAATTAAATAGTCATCATGATTATGGCTAGTTTCCCAAATGATTGAAGTAAATAATTTATATGGGTTATAAGAAAAGTTTTTACTTACTGCAATAGGGTATTTCAAAAACTTTCCAAATGCCTAATTACATAATGTTTTAAATCCATCCTTTAAACAAATTATATATTACAAAATAAAAGCTGAATGGAACTAACTGAAATTTTGTTGCTTCAAGCAGTTACATTTCTTCTAATGACATCTAAATTAAAATTCAAAACAGAATGTAAAAAATTTCATATCTGAGGCACTGAGAAAGCATTTAAACATTTAATACAAGCTACAACTACTAATTAATTGAATTAATGAATACTGGATCATACAAAAATGAAAAATAATAATATGTGAAATTCAAGATACTGAGACAATATGCTATAATAATACATCTCTATCAATGAGCAGCATAGTGAAGTATCTTTTACTATATAAATAGTAAATATAGTTTTTGAAATAATATTTGAAGGGGAAATAGCTGTAAAGCTCTTTTCTAACTTTTATTTGTGGATTAAATGTAACTTTTTCAATCCTACTTTCTCTGCTACTATCTAAATGGTTTGCAAATTATTTTTTTTTAATTGAGATTAAAAAGTAGTATTATAAAAAATTCTCAAAATGACCTAGTTCGTTTAAATTGAGACTATAAACTTTAATAATTGATTTTAATTTAATAATTATTACTAACAAATATTATAATCAAATTTTAAATTTTCCTCTTAGTAGAGACATGTCATTCGCATTGCCCTTAATTAATGTTATATGTGCTCTTTGAGAGAAGAATAGGCCCTTTAGCTATAAATTCTGTCTTTTGAAACAAGAAAGTCACAACCTTTTTGTGTTTCTGGTTGAAGTAACTGCAACATAATTTCATGTAACAATTGTGGCAGATCAGAATCAAAACACGGAATGAGGGACACTGAAATTTTGAATGTATTGTTGATTTTTAAAACTGTGGCTCAAAATAGAACTAAAATAAACATTATGAATGGTATTATGCTGGGGTAGTTTTTTCTGTCTCTATGTCCCCCCTGTCCTATTAAGCTATTGTCTGTTTTTGGAACACACCAGTGTATCCTGCCGAAGGACACTTGCTCTGCTGGTGGACACACATTTGTTATGTATAAATTTATCATTGCTCTCTGTTGAATGTAAATGGAGGCCAGCTCTTTACACCTCTTTACATTTAGTGCATCTATTTATATAACACAATGATTTAAAAGTTGTGGCCCTTGAAAATTTCATGAGGGCATTCCAATTCCCACTTTCCAACTCTCATTAAAGGCTTGACCTATGAAATTTAAAAAGACCTCCAAGTCATTTCTTCTTGTATTGTAAATTTCTGAATTTAGATGCCTTTCGTTTTGCAGGACCTGAAATTCCCTTGGAAGGGCAGGGGGGTGTGTGTGTGGGGAGGGGCGGGGGTGTGTGTGTGTGTGTGTGTGAGCACATGCACTTAAAAGTTACTCCACAGAGATTTCTGGCAAGATTGCATGACAAAGGAAGTGAAAAAGATATTCCAAAATTACAAATAAAAATATTTTTATTTGATGCATCTCAACTACCTAATCAGTGTTATCAAACCAAAAGCAAGGATAAAAACCTGCAAACCTTGACTGCAGTTTCCAACCAAGAAAAATTTTATCTTTGACTGATCTGTGACATTGCAATTCAGGCAAGTTTTGTAGACAACTTTCTTTTTTCTGAGCCCTTGCCCTGTAAATAGCCATGCCCATTTAGTGGCCCTGCATTCACTTCTGTTGCATGGCTGTGTAATAGGATACAGGTATCAAAAAATTGTTGTGTAATAGGATACAGGTATCAAAAAATTGTTGAAGGCACTTAGTGCCTAGTGCATGTATTCACAGAAGCTGACTTTGTTTCATAATAATTATTTTCAGTCATATTTTGCAATTTGGCATAGTAAAATAGGGTTGTCCAGGTTACAGAGAAGGCACTGGGAAGGAAGTTGCATTCTCATAATAAAAGATAAGGGAAAGATATTTTCAAAGCTGTGGAAGAGGAAAATTAGGATCATAATCTAGGAGAAATTATTTTTGGTATCTTGAAAGCAATAAAGTGGCATGTGCATGTTACATTAGATATTACAGGATTCTTGCTGGTAAACAGGTAAAAAGCAAGAATGTGCAAGAATATTCAGTATATTCTGCTTCATTTTCTCTCTACCAAGAACACATAGGAAGTTCTCAGAGCAACAACACAAAAAAATATTGAAGAGACCCTTTCTTGTATTTCTTTCATAGGGATTGTACCACTTTAATTACAAATGTAAATTTTTAAATACTGAATATATAGAAAGCAATGTATGTTGGGGAAATTTGGTCACTTTTACTCTCAGAACTCTCTGAAAAAAAGATCCTGAAATTAAATTCTGTAGCTGCTACTGAAAGAAGTTTAGGCAAGGAAGCAACAGAGTGCATTTTTCTGGAAGTATAGGAATTCATGTGGTGACCCTAAAATGGGTGATGTCAAAAAAAAACCTCATCAAAGCTAGAAAATCAGAAAAGCATCTGCACTTTTTCCCCACACACCTAATTTCCTTCTCAAAAGGCTAAAATATGCAAGTACATTAAACATTGCCTAGTGCAACTGATCATATTTCTGAGAAGTGTTTATATGTGATTACAAAAAACAAAGATTCAGCACTGCCCTACTGCTCTTTGTGCCAGATACAGACAGCCAGAAGGGTCACAGTGTAGGTATAATATCTTCCATGTGTCTCAATGATCCTTTACTGCTACGTGCCTTCTGGAACTGTGGCAACAATAGAAAGTAGATAATATGGCAGTTTCCATAGCTTCCCTTATGCATTCCAGGGAGCTGACTCTCTAACAGAGTCTAGGAATAAGACAGACACAAAATGATTCCTGTATGATTCCTACTTAACTAATTCAGGAAGCCAGGAATAATTCTATCCAGAGATAGTTCAAGTAGAGCTAGGAAAACATTTGTGATCATATATTGTATTCAAAAAATACAGTTTTATGTTGATAAAAATTCTTGTTAAAATGATGCCTAATTTGGTGAACAGTTTCAGCCAACATCAAAGTGGAAGAAAAATATAATTTGAAGTTTTTTTAAGAAATATTTTATATTTTCATTGAAGTCAATATTTATAAAATTAAAGTAAAGCACACAACCTGGAAATGAAATAATCATTTTATGCTATCAGAAGCAGGATTTTTTTCCCCTCATTGTTCTGTGGCTAAGAACCAAAACCAAACAAATAATCCTTCCTAATCAGTCTAAAATGATCAGTCCCTTCCCCCACTTCCAGTTTTTCACTTGTGTCAGTGAACCAAAACATCCAATTATTTGTTCAGGCCTAATTTCAAATATCTACCAGCTGGTACCAGTGATAAAAATAGGAAAATGAGGAAATAATAGATCAGGATCAACATTACAAAAAAAATCTACTATTTATATCATGGTCCCAGCTGAATGCCATTGTGGTGGCTTGACTCTGGCTGGATGCCAGGTGCCTACCAAAGCCTCTCTATCACTCCCCTCCTCAACCGGACAAGGGAGAGAAAATATAACAAAAGGCTCATGAGTTGAGATAAGGGCAGGGAGAGATCACTCACTGATTACCATCATGGGAAAAACAGACCAAACTTGGAGAAATTAATTGAATTTATCACCAATCAAAATCAGAGTAGCATAATGAGAAGTGAAAAAAATTTTAGAAACACCTTTTCCTCACCCCTCCCTCCTTCCTAGGCTTAACTTTATCCCTGATTATCTATCTCCTCCCCCACAGCAGGGAGATGGGGGATGAGAATTACAATAAGTTCATCACATATTTTTTCTGCTGCTGCTTCCTCCTGAGGGAGAGGCGTCCTTCTTTCCCCTGCTCCAGTGTGGGGTCCCTCCCACAGGAGACTGTCCACAAAATTCTCCAATGAGAATCCCTCTGCATGGGCTACATGTCTTCACAAACTGCTCCAGTGTGGGTCCCCACGGGGTCACAAGTCCTACTAGTAAATACTGCTCCAGTGTGGGCTTCTCTCTCTATGGGTCCACAGGTCCCTGCCAGGAGCCTGCTCCAGAACAGGCCTCCCATGGGCTCACAGCCTCCCTGTGATGCCCTCCCATGGGTCAGGCATCCCCCTGCTCCGGTGTGGGTCTCCTCCACGATCTGCAGGTGGATCTCTGCATTCCTGTGGACCTCTGTGAGCTGCAGGGGCACAGCTGCCTCATCATGGTCTTCACCACGGGCTGCAGGGGGATCTCAGCTCTGGCACCTGGACCACCTCCTGCCCCTCCTTCTCCACTGACCTTGTGTCTGCAGAGCTGTTTCTTTCACATGTTCTCACTCCTCTATTCTCTGGTTGAAATTACTTCTACGTAATATTTTTTTTTCCTTCTTGAATATGTTATCACAGAGGTATGACTACCATTGCTGACTCTCTCAGCCTTGATCAGCTCTGGGTCTGTCCTGGACCCACCTGGAATTTGCTCTGTTGGATATGGGGAAGCTTCTGGCAGTTTCTCACAGAAGCCACTGCTGTAGCTCCCCTGCTAACAAAACCTTGCAGCACAAACCCAATGCAACCATTTAAAACATGTTGAGAATATTTTTTTCATGTAGGTCTTGTTGAAACAAATCCTGCTGGTATGTGTTCAGTTTGGTTTCAGGCTATTCTGAGAATTTGTAGCAATATTTCTTTAGTTGTGAGGATCTTTCTACATCTGTGTTTAGTCTGTGAATTTCTCTTTTATTTAGTCTCTCACGGTTTTAGAAAATGAGTAAGATCAGTGAATGTATGCTTAAACAAAAATGTCAAAGATGCCCTCTCTGGTGTTTCTGATTTCCTGCATACTGCTGTTTGCCAATTAGATCTTCATTGTTTTACTGTGATGTGGTAGATTATGGCTGTCTAACATAATCTGTGGACATTTGGTTTCTCGTTAACTTGCTGCTAAATGACTGCATCTTTCCACTAAACTCCACTATCACAATCTCATCACAAGTGTAAATGTAGTTTAGAAATCTTTTTTTCCTATCAGAAGCTGCAGGCTTTTAGAGTAATGTAATGTAATTCCAAAATTCCATGGGATATACATGGAGCAGCCAGTACTATACATATGAGCTCTCTGAGCTCCGTACTATCCTACCTGTAGGAACCAGGGATGCATGTCCACCTTATGGCATAGCAGGAAATATACTAATAAAATAATGCTACATGTCACATGTTCAGAGTAAAAATGGTCATACACAACAGCTTATCAGTTCTATTTAGGGCTCATGAAAATTTATCTCTAAACAGCATCAATACACCGTTTCATGGATGCTATAGAAGAAGAGTCAGACTGCTTTAGAATATCTACCCCATCTTGCCCATCTGATAAATGACCAGAAGAAGATAAGAGTAAAAGTACGTATACGTATGAATTTTGTCTTCTGGGAACACATCATCCAAGTGTCTGGCTGTTACCGGAGCAGGGAGTCAGAGGTGGACATTTCACTATCAGCATGATATTCAGTAACCACCAATGGTCTTTGGATTCCTCTTCTTCTATCCTGTTTTTTGCAGACTTCTACTACGAATTCACTGTAAATGAGTTCAGAAGAGGAAATTTTAGCTAGTGACAGAAGAGACTTGCTTTATTTTATTCCCTGTCAGTTGCTAGCATATTTTATTGCCTTCTTGTTTTGCCTTGTTCTGTTCCATTCAATGGAACTAGTTCACATCACACACATGATCTGAAGCGCAGGTTCTTACATTGGGTTTTTTTATTTTTTAGAGGGTTTTTTTCAGAGGTCTTACAAGATGGGCTAGCATTGAAAGGAGTTCTTAAAGCAGCAGCTGTTGATTATCTAAAAAGATGTAAAATCAATATGGCTGCTACACATGTAGAAAGAAGTAGAAAATTGTAGTAAAAGAAGGGATGTTAAAGAAATCGTTGCTCTCAAGGTAAATAGTTATAGGAAAAGTATGCCAGGGACAACTACACTGAAAAAAGAATTATTATTACCTTAGTACTGTTCACTTGCAATTAAATTCATAATAAAACCCAACAGGGTAAAAAATTAACTATATTTGAAGCAGGATGGACATCCTGGTCTCTTGCGATATCTATGATGTAGTCAGGTCACTCTATAAACTCACACTTCCTGTGGGATTAACAAATTTGTTTTTAACACACTTACCTCCCAGTTAATGGAAAAAAGGGTAAATGCCTGTGCCTTTTTTGTTTGTGGGTCTTTTTCCCTATCAATGTTAAGTGCAAACCCTACAACTGTTTCAAACCTGGTAAATATAATATATCTGAAATAAGGCAGGAGCATGGTCTGTGATTCCTCTCTTCTATGTAGTTAATGAAATCGCAGGATATTACAAGTTAGAAACCCATGCTTAAATCAGCCTTTTGTTACAGGCAGCACTAAGTCTCTGATGCAGTTCTAGAAAATCTCTGTGTATGTTCTACACTCAGAGCCAATAGCGAGCTCAGATCCTGAAAATCTGCCTCAGCTGCAGATCCCACACCTCATGAAAATTTTTCAGAGGAAAGTTTGCCTGAATAAGGAGTGAAGAAACGAGAATACAAACCACTTCTTTTGCTGTTAACTATTATGATGTATAGAAATTTAACATAAAATGTGATTATATACAATTGTGCTAAATGCAAAGGTAAAAAAGTCTACTTAAAAGAACCTAAAATAATCCTCTTTAAAATTTTTAAAATCTCTCCTTTAGGAAAACGCTTTCTGTAGGCCAAATGTATTATGTTAGATCAGCTTATCTGTAATAAATCTTCATTATTTCTTCTACAAAAGGTAAAAAAATATGATTTTATGCAAAAGACAGATTTTTGTCACGGGAATGTTGCATACAGCCTATACAGTGGGTCTTATAGCTGAGTAAAATGAGTTCCCATTTTCTGTATATATACGTATATATAATATATCAAAGAAATTCATAAGGAAGAAACCTGTATACTGTGATTGTGGTTTGCTTTTTTGTTAACAGAACTGCAGTCTACCTACAATGGCTGCAGGTTATAGCCAAATTTAATCTTCGTAAAATATCGCTATCAAGTAAATATACTAAAATATAAAAACCTCATTCATCCCTCTGTCTGTTTAAAATATACAATTATTCAATGGCTTGATGCAAAAAAAACCCCACAGCTGAATCTTAAGAATACTCTGGAAAGAGTAAATGAAATAGAGGCAGTAGTTTTACTTTTACAACTGAAAAAAATGTCACATGTATTAATGTCAACAACTGGAATTTTACCTCATTAGGCAATTTCTGATCTAAGGCTCTGATGATTATTCTAAGCAGAAAAAATATGCTAATTATCCACTCTGAATGTAGAAGGAAAAAAGGTGTAAAATCTTCCTTTAGCCGTGTGACCATGTACTAATTGCATGTCATGTGTCAAAATAATGCAACCCACTTTGCCTAAAGCAATTAGACATACAGAACTCTATTAATGAAGCACTGTCTGTCACTAAAAGTGTTTTCAGAGCTAGAGTTGAAGATTAAAATATTAACTTCTCAAATATTTATGATAGTTACTGACAGCATTTCAAAATGTTACTTTTAACAAAAGTATTTTATTCAGCTCCAGTTTTTAATTTGGATTTTATATTCAAAGACATTATTAACATATGGGAGTCGTGAAATTTCTATGATCTCCACTGAGACTTCTTTAGAGAGGGTACATTACCTTCTTGAAGTTTACAGCACCTTTTTCTATTGTAATATAAACTCTTTCAGAACAAAAAAAATAAAGTTAAAAACTTGTCTTTTCTTCAAAAGTCATTAAAAAAAAAAAAAAGAGAAGGAGGAGGTTCTTATTGTGCTTTGCCTATTTTCTCTGTGTCAAAGAAAATGGCCCTTCTTGTCAATATATCATTTGGTGCTCTCCTTCCTTTTAGGGTCATTGGTCATCTATGTTCATGAGCACAGACATTAACCTTTTGAATATCCTTATGCAGTAGGAAGGCAGGGATGTATGTTGCCAAGCTGTTTATCGAATCTATCAGACATGCTGAAGAGCAGACAATTACATTAAAAAATGTAATGCCTGCTCTGTATTACCACTACTCACCCAGCTTCTTGGGAAAGGGTTTTGCACACTTCCTCCATGAGCAAAACAAATCTACAGCTTTCTGAGGGCAGAAGAGGACTGCTTTTTACTCAGCATCCCTAAGTTACAAGAAAAAAACCAAACCAAAGCAAACTTATTCAGGCACTCGCCCCAGTAAATTGTAGTGGAATATTTGTATGCAAAGAAGTTGAATGGACAAGCCCTTAGTTTATGTTCCATATGGAAACTGAGATGACTACTGTGATATTTGAGGATTTATAGCTTTACCAGGACTATACAGGAATGATACCACTGTAATATTATGGAATTATTACCCTTTTTTTTGTGCCAAAATCAGCAAATAAAAAAGCCATGTTGTTAGCACTTCATCATTTTCTAGCACTATGGTGGTAAAAACTGACTGCTATTATGTATTAGTCCTGCCACTGCTTTTATGTTTGGTAAGGGTATTGCCTTGGTTTTGGAGCTATTACAGTCTATGGGAATCAATTACATGTACTTGAACTAAGAAGGATTTACTTGGTAACTGTAATGGCTCTGAAAGAGCCATTATGATCTGTCATGTCAAAAATGTACATGTGCCTACAGTAGATACAAACAAAGCTGTGCAAAAAGTTTCCTACATAAAGAAAGCCATTTTGGTTAGCTTTCCTGACAAAACAAAATAAGCATTTGATGCTGAAGTACTTTCACAACTTTCATAATAAATGAAAAGGAGTTCCTGCCATTCCTCTCTCTTGGAAAGCTTGAGTGTTGCATGAGAGGGAATCAGGGGAGACATTATTGCAGAGTAAAGCTCAATGAATCACAGTGTTTTGGGATAGATGAAACCAGTTTAAAGGGGGTGAAAAAGTGAAATAAATTGAAAGGAAGAGTTATTCAAGTAAAGGAAGGACACATGATTTTGCTGTCTTCGTATACATAATTTTACCACTTTGGTAAGACTGAGCATAGAGGTTACACCTCAATAACTTTAGTCGTGTCATAGGTGCATGTACAGAACATCAGAACATCTTGGAGCCAGAGTGAAGAATAAATGAGAATAATGAGAATAAAGTTTCCTGCCTATGCTATAGGATAGATGCAGTCTGCAGTCTGTTTCCTCATCAGACAGATTGGTGGACCTTGCTGCAGCTCCCTCTATACTTGTTTATCCAGGTGTCTGCTGAAAGGAAGCTAAAGCACACTGAGGAACTGCACTCACATTTCTATTTCCGACCTGGAGTGGAGAGGCAGCCAGGGAATGAAGGCACATGGCCACACCTAGCATACTGGCACAGTGGGGCCAATGTGGCTTATACGAGGTGTGGGATCCAGTCGTGCTGGGGTGAATGCCAAGGGTGCATGGGGGCATCATGCAGTCCAGAGTAACCTGGGCCAGTTGACCAAGTGTCCAGCTTGTGCCTACGACAGTTACAGCAGGGAGGTAGATGCAAGTGCAACAACCACCTACACAGTTGAAGGAAAAGCTCGTGTAACAGCTGGATCAAGGTGAGCAAGGTCTTTATGACACACTGCTCACTAAACTATTTCTAGCTACATTATTAATTTCTGCCCGTAAAATGCCCTGCATGGGCACTTATAAGATCAGATCTTATAAATTTAAATATGTTCTTGCGGTAAAGTGTGGGCATTGTTAGTGTATTTTCTTCTAAATTGAACAAAAAGCTGGTAAAAATTGGTCTAGAAATCATGATGCCCACTGATGTATTTCCATTGTTGTCTAATACAGAACTTCATTATGTGGTTTTATTATTGTTTTTTCATTATCTTTTTTTCACATTTGTATATTAACTTATGTAATTGTGCCAAAGTTGATTGAAGCACTTTCCCAAAATTAATATTGGTAGGGTACAGGGTGAAGAATGGTCTACAGTGGTACAGCTGTGTGGTTTGCAAGTTGCTTGTTTGTTTATTGGTCTAATTTTCAGTTGCTGAGGAATGCTATTTAGAATGCAGTGAAAACCTTTCAATCCCAAACGAGCATGTCCAAAAAAAGAAACAGAGATTTTACTTTTAGCTCATCTTCAGATTCACAAGGGACAATAAGGGAGATTCATTAGGCCATTTGTTACTGTCATCTGCCATGATTCAAAATGAAATACTAAATGTTTCATGGATGCAGAAAAAGAGCAGTATTTGTCTTTGTGTTGGCTATGCAAAGACTCTATGGCTTTCAGCCTCCATACAAGAGGTCTGATGGATGAAAGGGGGAAGGGTGGTGCCATCTGAATGATGATGGGCTAATATCATCATCCTCTTGTCAGCTGTAATAGGCTTTTCCTCACAGAAATAATTCATAAAACCGCTACATTATATTCTATCCCTGACAGGCCCTATCTATCCTGCAACCCAGCAGGCTCACAACTAATAAGAAAATATGTGGTTCAGGAGCCCTGAAAAATTAAACAGGTAGTTTATGAACAATTTGTTTCATGGGGATGTTTATTATGTTTATTAAATATTGAGCCTTTAATGTTTTCCCACTACAGATGATATCATAAAAATGCTGACTTAAGCCTCAGTTGTGTTCTTAGAAAGTGGCATTTTATAGCTCTTGTAGTACCCAGTAAATAACTAAATTGCTGTGGTTTATATGTATACATAGAATAGAATTTATAGAGAGTGAGTATATTTTTATTGTGCATATGCAGTGCATTTAATATATTCATAATAGACACGTGCAAAACACCAAATTATTGATCATGTTCTTTGGTTTAAATGCAGTTTTGAGAAGACCAGTATTTTAGAGCCTTGGGTAGGGAAGGTCAGGCATTTGTTTTATTGATTGTACCAAAGGTGAAAAACAGAACTTGGTGTTTGAGGTGGCAAGGCAAAAATCTATGTGGGCTCTAAAATGTAGGCAGGAATACTGACTTGTAAGTGTAATTCTAATAGGAAGTCTTTAGATGTATTCTTATTAAGGAAGAACCAGGATAAAATGGCTAAAGATATTGACTAACACCAATATGCTACCATGCCTTTCTGTAGAAAAAATGAGGGGTGCTGGAGTTTGTTACCCAAAAACAGGGCAGATTTCCAATTGCAAGAGTGCAGGATTGGGTTCTGGAAAAGACCTGGAGTGCGAGGGGGAAGCATAATGTGCAACCAAACTCTTTCTATGTCCATACCTTTATATTCCAACTCCTTCCTCAGAGTTTATTGAATAATTGATGACTCTGCGGCAGGGTATGAAAACTGGTAAGAAGAAAACTTCCATTCTTAATGAATTTGTAATAATAAATAATGCTTATGATATTAAAAAGCTGTATTCCACAGACATATTACAAAGAGCATGTGCATGACATGATTTACAAAAAAAAAAGTACAGATCTTTCATTAAGCCTTTCAGGAATGATGAAATCATACGAGCTGTGCTCATATCCTTCTATTCCTGGTAAGAAGGTAGGCTCTGCAATAAAGACTAAGATCACTGAGCACACAGACAGAAACTGTCTAGAAGCAGCATGACTTCTACAACAGGAAATACTGCGTCTCTAACCTGCTGGAGTCCTGTCTGTAAGCACATGGATTAAGAAGATACAGGAGCCGTAAAATATTTGGATTTTCTAAAAGCTTTTGACAGGTTCAGTAAAGAAACACAGTCACCACAGCTGCTGGGAGAGTGTCCTTTATGGATTGCAAACTGTTTAAAGAATAGAAAGCAAAGAGTAGAGCTCCTTGGTTGTTTTACAGAATTGATATTTCATTTTCAGCAGTGAGGTCCCTGAGGGATAGACACTGACACTGATTTTATTAAACATTTTCATCAAAGGCCTAGAGAAGAGAGTGTACACTGAAATCTCCAAGTCTGAGGATTATATGAAACTATTCTGTGTGGTCAGAAGTCATCGCCAACTGGCTGAAGGAACTTTAGAGCAGAGAAGGAAGGTGGTGAAGCTGAGCAGAGAAACAAGTCATATGTGAAATGAAATCCAGTGTAGAAAAATCTAAGGCGATGCATCGGGGAAGCATAATCTGAGCTGTGCTTCGTGATACTGAATTTAGAATTACCATCCAGCAGTCAGGAAAAGTATCTTGGAGTCATCCCCAGCAAGTCTCTGAAGTCACAAGCTCAGTGTGCAGTATCAAGCAAAACCAACAAAATGCAGGACATCTTCAGAAAAGGTTTTTCAGACAATACAGACCACAAAACTTTGCTGCTGTATAAAAATGTGTGTGCCCACTATTTTGATGCTGTGTAAAGTTCTTCTCTCTGTCTCAAGAGATGCTGTGAAATTGAAGGAGGAACATAGGAGTCAATTAAAATAATCAAGCACTGTTTATAAGGAGGTTAAGAAGCCTGGAATTGGAGAGATCTGGGGAGAATTGTGGTTTATTACCAAGTGGATAATCTGGCTGTGGAACTGGTAAACAAGTTCCACACAATATGAGAGCCAGGACCAGTCACTAAGTTTTGTAGGAGTCATCTAAAAAACAAACAAAAGAAAGAACTTCTTTGTGCAGACTCTAGATCACTTTAGAGACTGACTTCCACAGAAGGCTGTGGAGGACAATTGGTATGAGCAGGTTCAGAAGGAATTAGAAAAGCAACAGGTCCATGAATGACTCTTACAAAGACTAGGCAGGCATCTGCCTCCTGATATCTCTTAATGCAGCCATTCTGCTCACTGGAAGAGTATGAGGGGAATTGATTGTAGAAAGTTGTGGGTTTGTGTGTTGTCCGTAATGTCTCCTGCAGTACTGTCGGAGACAGAATAATGGGGTATTTTGATCATGGGTCTTTTAATGTTTTTGACATGTCTTGATTTCATTCATGTCTAATTTGCTTCTCATTTACCCAAGTTTTACATTTGTGCAGCTACAAAGACTTTAGTTTTTTCTCTTCTACTTTGGATCAGAGTACACAAAAGTACACTGGACACCAGGTCTGCTCTCCTCTTTTGTATACACACAGTTTTAAAAGTTGGACTCATACCTATACCTGCAGAACACAAAACTGGAAAATTCAATTAAAGAAAAACATGTCAAAATAAAGAGAGTAAAAGCTTAACTTGATGGTTTAAGCCTGAAAAACCAATGTACCTTTTTTAAAATCCTTGCATTTTCTTTCACTTTTCACTGAAAAATGTTTGTTTATTGTTTGCTTTTACAAAGGTTTGGCACAAACAGTACTTCTTTTGAACTTCAAGTATAAACAATAAAAGCTTTTTCCGGCTGCCATGCGCCCTCCTCTTCAAATATCTTTCATTTTTTCCCTAAAGGAGATGGAAAAAATCTCTTGTTACATGAAATCTTTATGATGAACTTTTCAAGCAGAAAAAAAGAATAAAAACATAATTTATTATTAACTATGAGCCACATGGCTACCTTGCTGTCTCTGGGTCACATAAACTAATTTCTATAACAACCCAGACTAGACACAATCCAGTTATAGTTGTAGGCTCTTCGGCTGTCTGTCCTCTTCCAAAAGAAAATCATTTACTGTATGCACTGAAGGGGCAAGATGTTTATAAGGCACATTTGGGATACTATTTCCAGCCTCTATTTCACAATTCACCCCACTTTTTTATGGAAATTCACTTACTGTTAAAATTTGGTGAAATCTGTATTGGTCCTTCTCTGATGGCAAGCCACTTTTCCAAGGCAATGTCTCCCTGCTGATTGAAGGAGGCTGTGTTTGGCAGCGGGGCCACAGTGGAGAGGTGCTGTGCATCTTACCTGTTAGGTCAGTGGTGCAGATCATGGCAGCTGCTGTCCACCCCTGTGGGATGACCTGTGGACAGTTTGTGTGCTCAGCCCCATGGTGTCAGTGGTCATTCTCCAGCAGAGGCGGTGGCTCCAGGGCACCGACTGCAGGAGCATGTGCTGCTCCTCTAGTGTACATGCAGAAACATATGCCTTATTTTATGTCACACATGTGGCATGGTCTGGTGTGCTCTGGTGTACTTGGAGGCTGGTGGTGTGCTGCGTCACTGATTTAAAGAAATACCACTCTCATTGGCAGGCAGTTGGAAGCAATTAATTACCAATGGATGGCATGTACAGCTGTTGCTTATGTATGGAAACAGAAGAGAAATTAGATTTAATTGGTTTAACATAATGAAGAAAGTGGCATTTATTTTATTATAGCTTTTATAAGCTGAGATACTTGAATTTAATTTTCATAATTTTTTGGAAATAGTTGGGCAAAATTCTCTTGACAGATGAAAAAATCCCAGAGGAACAAAAATTGAGGATGTTCAACTGCCTCATTAGAAATTTGCAGGATCAGAGGAGGAACATACATATTAAACTAATGAATGATTAAATTAAATATTTTGCTGCGTATGCCTATTGCTGCAATTTGGGCTAACTTCCAAATATGCAACAGACAGTAGCTGTAATCTTTTTTTTGAAGAAATTCAAAGTCCAGATTTCAATAGGAAGAGCTGGTGTCATTTACTAAATCATGGTGAATAGATATTTTTGTTATTTATATTAGACCTACTGACATGAAGAGATAGTGAAGAGAAAAACAATTATATCTGCATATGAAATGAAAACATATTCTATAAGTACAAACCAAATTCTATTACAACATATCTATAAAGTATTGATATTAACAGCTCATATTTGACTGGATTCTGCTCCCACTGTTCATGAAGTAACTATGAGGTTAAATACATCTATTTCCTTAGCTAAGGCTATCATAATTAGGACAAAAATTCAGTTCCATGTGACCCTAACATTTAGCTCATTAACATTTTTGAAAATACTCCTTGTTAAGAGGTGCTGTCCATGTACAAAGTATTGATATGGTACTGCAGCTATTAAGCCTTAAAATAAACACCTTTCTACATTACTGTCAATTTAATGCTCATTTTCTAATTATTTAATGTGAGTAAATGCAATATAATCTGCATTCATGCAGTGCTCTTTTCGAAGACATGTTTGTAGACCTGTAAAAATTACTGCAAACTAATGTTGGTGATGTCATGTTAAGTTTATTTTTCACAATCACAATTAAAGAAAAAAAATCTAGGTACATACTGTGTAGCTGCATGCTGTGCTGCATGCAGGGAGACAGATGTTGAAGTGTTGGGGGAAAAATAGTTTTAAAGTATTCTGAATACAAACATTTCCTTGTTGATTAAAGAGACCAGTTGTATTTTACCTTCAGATTATATCACCTTTCATAGTGCCAAACACTTAGATTTTTTTTTTATTTTTTTAAGAACAGCATCTTAGGTCCCTGCCCTGCCTATCTTGTGTCCTGCCCGTGATAGGGGAGTTGGAACTAGATGATCTTTAAGGTTGCTTCCAATAAAAATATCTCCACAATTCTATGATTCTCACAAATTATTATAATGAGACCTCATGGACCTGTCAGGCTGAATGTAGACTGTCTACAAATGTTTAAAGAAATTTTTAAAAATTGGAATGCCAATGAGAGAAGGGAAGGG
>VXAD01007755.1:296580-371030 GCA_013399195.1 Dicrurus megarhynchus | reverse complement strand
GGAGAGGAGAGGAGAGGAGCTTTTAGCTCTTTCAGGCTCTGGGTTTCATTTTTTACTTAAGTTTTCTTAAAATTTCGGTAGACATTTCTCATAGACAGGGACAAACACATCCCTCTTAATTCAGGGGAATGGAAGAAATCAAATCTAAATGTGAAGCTCAGTGTTTTCCTTTATCTCAAAAGCAGTCCTTGAACAGGAATCCTGAAGATCTGGAAAAGACCAGAACCAGACTGTTCTTTTCACAGTCGCTAAAATTGTTGAGGTAGTTCAATCCACTATCCAGTGAGAAAGAAAAATATCAGCTGCTGGATATACCAATATAGAATTCAAAAGGGTGTAAAGTGCAGAGCAAATATTTCAGAGTGGAAAGCGGTCTCAGGCAGATGCTGTAAATGATTTACCAAATCACAAAGAAAGGTAAAATTCTAATAAAAGCCCAAGTTCTGCACTCATATATCCAGTATTTGATCAGTTGATTTTGGCGGCTTTTTGAAATTACTCATATTGAGAGACAAGTGTACTCTGTAAAGTAAAAATGACCTCTGCATGAGAAACTGTACATTATACAGAAAGTTTGTGTAAACGCAATTAATGTAGGATTGCTTACTAAAACCATAAACTGATGACAGATATTTTCATTGTGAGCATTTCTGTATATCAGAGTGTTGTGAAAAAACATACCATCCTATCCTACTAATTCGCTTTATTTACCTTGTTAAGAAAAGTCTCAGATGCACTTAGTAAAAGCAGCATGTACCTGTCTGTCAGCAGAGCAGCCTTTAGTGTTTATTCACCTCCTATTCTGCGGAACACATGCCTGGAGCAGCTGGCAGATGCATTCAGGGAAACAACTGGTCCCTGTCAACACCACCCAACCTTCTGAGGCCGAGCAGGCACTTAGAAAGTCACAAATAAAGACCAGTGTTTTGTTTTGCCAATAGCCTGGTGTATTTTCCCCTCCTCTTTTGTTCAGAATGTGCAACACCATCAAAGGGACCTGATTAGAACAAAGGAACAGGGATCACTGTAACAATTATGATAGAAATGAAAGTGCATAATAAAAAAACAAACCCCAAAATCAGGAAAATAATGCCAGGTGAAGATGAATACACATCCGCTGGGAACAATTACATAGCAGATGCATCCAAAAATTCATTATCAACGTATAATTTGACATGTTCCTAGTAATGTTATTCATTGCATTTACAAATAATTCATCACAGGTGTTGTGAAATAAAATGGCATACAAGATCCTTATGTTATTCACTAGGACAAGAGGAAATGTCCACTTTGTAATCGCACATTGCATTCAATTTTATTAAAAGGTTTTGTCTTTTGTTGTGTAAATCCTTCTGCCATGCTGGATAAATCAGATATAGCAAAACTGCATTCTTTCCAAAACATTTATTCTTACCAAAGGAGTGGTAAATACACTATTATTTCACTTTTTCTATTTTTCTCCTTTTCCTCAAAACCAAAGTACCTGATTTTTCAAGCTGTTTTGTGTTGTTAGTTTCACTGATTTCAGTTACTTCTGGTGTACTTCTAATGTGGCAGATCTTGTTCCTTTGAGCTCCTTTTTAATAATCAGATCTAGCAGGGGCAAGTCCTGATCATTCAAGTGTAGCACTATTATTTTAAATAGAAAAGTGTATGCATGAATGAGTGGAGCAGGGATTGATGCAGGATATTTTTTCTTTAATTTGGTTCAAGGCAAAACTCTTATTTAAACTTTTTATTTATTGTTTCAGGATTAATTCTGCAAAGAAGTTCTGCCTAGTTTTACATGTGTTAGCACAAAATCCAGTCATCAGTGGGAATTAACAAAAGGCAGCATTTCATTCCAGGTCAGGTTCCATAAATATTGACAAAAGAAATATGCCTGCATTTTTCTTGTAGTCTGAAATTTATGAAAAAGATTCACTGTCCTTATTACAAAGCTTTATTACAATAGTATAACAATAATTGATTAACACCTGATACTAGAAAGCAGCCCAGCAGCACTGTGTTTTTAAGCCTAGTATGCAGTGTCAAATAAAACCTTCAAGCACATACATGCAGATAAATGCACTTTGTAAAAAAGAATTAATTAATGATTAGCCCCAGCCTGGGTAATATATGATGCATTCTGATCATATTGTTCTGTCAGGAATTTCAGATCACTGATGTAAACACAGTTGAAGGTTTCTTTAGGTAATTTTTGAGTTAATGACTGGTTGCTTCATATTTAGCCAACTACTGTTCTTTGTTATGAAGTCTCCTTGCTGCATTTGGCCACTACACCAGATGCAGGGTTTTGCTGTACAGTGATGCAATAGGACTTTGCAGTTTTGCACCTGACCTGCTCACAGCTCACCCAGCTCCAGCGGGGCACACGCAGCATGTGCCACTCAGGCAGCTGAAGATGACAACTGTCTCTACCTTATTTAGCATGGTGGTTTGCAATTGATAAAAACTATTCAGTTGGCCAGAGAGACACACTGTGAGACACTGTGAGACAGAGAGAGACACTGGGAAAGCAAATGAGACTAACTCACTGGCTGGAAGATTCCACTGAGGAAACCATTCCAACAAATTGGCAAAGGAATTGTGTTCTGGTCTCCTCACTACCAGGTGAGTGTTGTAATCACGAGGCTAAATAGTGACATTCAGCTTCTGTGTGACAAGTACTGCATGAAAAGGGGAGAAGACTCAGCTGGACTGAAATCCTCACCTCATTTCAGAAGAATGTATTTTGAGGCATAAAGCACCTGCTGAAGTGATGAGGCACTGAAAGCTTGTCGGCCTTGGAGGATTTCTCAAACTACCAAACTATTGTCTTGGTAGAAGCAAAATGTTGTCATTGACATTTCTTCAGGAGGGCATGTTTTTGATTATGGGGAATGGTTTCCCTTCACCTCCCACATTTATTCCTTTAAAAAGAGGTTACAACCCTACTTTGAGTTACACATTTCAAGCTAAGACTCTTCATTGGAAAAAATATGTACTTCCTTGAGAGGCATATTGATAGAAAAAGGACTGATTTTCAGACAAATTACCTCATTGATGAGGGGTATGAAGAAGCCCAAGTGTTTTCTTCGGGTTTGTGGACTCTGCTAATTAGTAGCTGTAAAATGTTGTATCATGACATTAGGTTCTTCAGGTAAGAACTTGAAAAAAATTATGGAAGAACAGCTGACATTTGAAAATGGTCTTCAGAATTTCTCCTCTGTTCCCTGGAGCTGCTGCTCACCCATTTACATTCCTCAAAGAAATCATATCCATCTGCTGAAATTATTAACCCTATCTCCTGTTATGATTAGTCAGGATAAGACACCTCCTCCTTGCAGTAGTGCCACCAGTTTTCTACAGCTGAGGGCAGTGATTTGCTGCATTGCTGGAGGCAATGATTTGAAAACAGCAATGTTACCTTTTCAGTAACCTGATGATTCTTATTGACCATGAAGATGTTGAGAGAAGCTTTAAATTTTTTCTACCTGTCTTAGGGAACAGAGTGGTGCTACGACATGTTCCTTGTTTTTTCAAATGAGGAATAGTTTTTATTTTCAAAAATCTCTTCTTACTTTAAAAAGAGAACCGTCAGGCAGTGGGATTTGCATATAATTTATACACATTGATGCTGCAAGGAATGCTCCAAGTAGAAGTGAAGTAATATTTAAAAAGGAGATTCAGTGTTTATGCGAAAAAACCTGTAGATAATTCGGTGAAGTAAAGTAGGAAAATGAAAGTTTGGTCATGAAAGCCCTGACAGGTTTCCCTCTTCTGTAGAAGAAGAATCTTTGGATTCTTCTCTTAACATAACAGTCTAATGTTCTGCAACCAGACTCTGCAAGTTGCCAGTATTTTTACCTGCTGAAGCAAGCTAGGATCCAAAAACATGCTGCAGGACATTATGACTGCAGGACCAGGATTCAGTTTTAAGATATTAAATCATTAATAACGTCTGTGTAAGTCACCAAGGACATTTAGGTACGTTTCCCTTTCTACTGAAATATGTCATGAAAATAAGGGAGTGCCCTATCTCTTACAGAAACTGTACAAAACCATCCCATCATGTTAATTTACAGGGGACAAAAATAACTGCCTATGCTAGAATACAATGTAGGATAGCTACAGACTAATTTAAGGAAAGGAAAATGGAAAAAGGGAAATGTAAATGGTGGGGGGAGCAGGGCAAGGAAGAAAAAAAAGAGCAAAGCTGGACCAGATGTCTCTTTGTGAACTTGCCTTCACAGTTCTCCTTTGCATTACTCGCCTGTTTCTTCTTTTTAGGAGTGCAAGGAATTTTTTTCTATGAAGATAAGCAGAGAGACCACAATAAAAATGGTTTTTGATATTGACTATTTACCAATATAGGTAAATTATATTTTCTGTCACAAATGTTTTAGTCTATGAAATATATGCCAGTGTTTTAAAGTGGAAGGTGACTGGAACTTCTTGTTGTGATTTACTTGTGAATACCTGCAAATATGGGCATTTGCACAATAACTTTATAAATCCGTTTGTTGTGCTCTATCATAATGTAACTCACCAAGTTAAGCTCATTCTGTATACTTGTCTGGAAGCGGGAGAAAACATTCATTAAAATTCTCATCTTGCTTTAGGTTTTTTTTCTTTGGTATATTTCAAAAAAATAAATAAATAAAGCGATGGGAGAAATGGGGAATAAACTAATATTATGGTTTCATTATAGGCATTACAATTATTATAAAACTCTTTTTTCCTCTAACTCACCATGTATAACAAAGCTACCATTACATTTGCATGTTTTATAGTATATCTACTTGAGGACAATACGTCAGTAAGCATCAGTTTCTAAGTGACTAGAATAAAAATCAGTCTCAATAAATCTTCCTTTGAATCTTTTAACAGCAGTGCTAATTATGTTATATAAAGTGTCAACTATTTTCCTTTTTAAAAACTAATCACTTCACAATTTAAGATTTGGTGAACTTGCAATGCCACGTCGACTAAATAAATAAATACAGCCAAAGGACAGTGACCTTTATGCTTACATTTCCCTAAATAATGTAAATAAAGAAGAAATTAAAACTAAAATAACTGTTTATAGAAATGGTTGAATTGTATGAAGACATTAATCTGTTTTATGTTTTTATCATTCTTGCATGGAAAAGAGTTAATTTTTCAGGTATGAAAGAAGTTACAATAAAAAGAGAATTAAGGAAATTAAGCAAAATTAAGGGACTTCCTATTTACACACCCTCTTCCTGCCCTCATTTGCCTGAATTATATCTGACTTCAATCCCACATAAACATCCTGTCAGCACTTCCTCCACAGGTAAAGTGACCTCCTCCTGAATGTGAAGAATGACGTCACCTACATGTTCTGTACCATTTGGCCTCAGTCATTGCAATTCCACAATTGTGGACAGCAACATAATCCGTCAGTTCTTATGCCAGAAGGCTTCTCTCTTTTTTTGTCTTTGTACAATAGTAGAAAACTTGTCTGTAAACTCTGTGATGTTTATAAGCACTTCCTCAAATTTATTCTCTATGATTTTTGAAAACCTTTTATTTAAATCTGCCAAGATGGGGTAGATAAATCACCCCTGGCAATCATTTTTGGATTACAATGCAGTAAGCATTTTTATTGGGTTGGATATCTACGGCAAAACAAATATGGTGTGTTCATAAATGGAAAAGAAGTCAACACTCTATTTTATGCTTCACGATAACAAATAACCACAGATATATTGGAATCTATTTCTACCAGGTCCATTTTAGCAGAGCTATTTTAGGTGGTATATCACACAATACTGCTAATAGGTCTCTTCTGTGAGTTTCCTGTTGTTTTTCCAGAGGAGCTCTCCTAATTCAGTTTTACATTGTTTCTCCTGAGGTAGATGATTTGAGTAAATGGGTTTCTTGGGACACATTTCTGTATCCTGGTAGTTGTGGTCACTAGAATATTTAGTGGCAGTTCAACATAATACGGTCTAAGAGTTCCTTCTCTCTGTAGACAAAGGCATATCTCTGTGTTCTGAATTTCTTTGTCAATAGTAGAGAATTTATTGTCATTATAAAAAAGAAAAAGAATGCCCAAGACAATGAATACATGTGAATGCTAAGCATCTGACCAAGATCTGAGAGTACGAAAAGCCCTTCCTTTTTGGATGCCTTCCTTCTTTCTCCACTTGAACTCTTTCAAAAATAGAAAGAAGTACAAATAACAATTTTCTGTGTAAACAGAAGAGCTCAGGCTTCTGAGCTCAGACTAAATTTTTTGGTTTTATCCATGTAGTACCATGTCTGGTGCAGTGCTACCTCCATGCATGTTTTTCTTCTGTTGGTAAGCTTTTTAGAATCCAGTATTCCACAACCTTTAACAAGCTGACTGTACAGATAACAGCAGTCTGACTTGTTTTCTCCTGTGGTGTCTTATATACTTTACTTACTGTAAAGGTCTTGAGCTAAGAGATCCATAGAGGAATTAATATGACTTGGTATAAAAGGTAAAGGTGATAGGGAGCATCTGTAAGGGGAAAGAGACAGTGTAGGGTGGTGGCTATTAAGGTTAGCTCCAGGGAGAACCACCTTGCAAGATCTAGCAAAGAACCAGAATGCAGGGATGACATATCCCAAAGGGATTAAAGCAAATGAAATCCTAAGTACCATGTGCAAGAAAAATGTCTTTGTCTTCAATAAGATTTCATTTTGAAAGATGGTGGTGATGATTTTCAAATTAACTCATTATGTTCAGTATACATTTATAGTAAGGAGTTACTCAAAACAGCAATATGATATTCTGTTACACTGAAAATTCTGTAACCACATGATTGACTGGATTTTACCTTTATCTTATATGGAGGATACCAGTCTTGAAATGGTACATAAAAATGGTACAGTTGCAGAGATTCTTCAAAAGATCTTGTAAAAATAGTTGTGAAATAAAGTGTACAATGCATCCTTTTTATTTTCTCTTTTTTTCTACCCTCATTGCCTTAACATCTTTAAGCACAGTTTTCACATCAATAAAAGGACAAGACATTGTGACCAGCTAGGAGATAACTAGCTTTATAGTCATTAATCTCTATTTGAAATATTCATAATGTCTATTATCTGGAGAATTATCTGGGACATTAGCAAATTTCTTCTTGAGTTCAGTAAAGTTTACAATAAAGGCTGGAGGAGTTCATACATATGCTGAAACCTAACACATCCCTATATGCAGAAAAATTAAAGAATTCGAGTGATCTTGGGAAGCAGAATTCCTCCTGATCTACTTGTCTGTTTAGAGAACTTTACAGTTGCTATACATTTTCTCAGTGGTATAGACAGCATATAGCAGTGGGAACAATCTCTTCCTAAATGCCATTGTGGGCTGTTGCCATACCCTCACTGAAGAGCAATTCTTGCATCACCTGTGACCCGACAGAATGGTACCAAAGTAATATGTACATCAAAGACCAGTTAAACACAGAAGTCTCAGGGTGCAAGAAGTTCAATCACAAATTCAATTTGATAAGTACACAAGCTCTGTTTTTACTTTTCACAACTACTTTTACAAGATACACTGTTACTTGGAATGTTTAAGGGTGCATGAACACCTGCATGCATGCTTACCACAGGTAATGTTTCAAGTCCTTCTCTTCCTCATGAATATTTCAACCATGCAGACAGAAGGAAAAAATACCATGTTATTCAAGTAACCAGTAAGATCAAGTGAATAAAACTATAGTCTTAGTAGGTAATTCATGACAAACAACAAGGCTTAAATTGTTTGCGTAAAGAAGAGAAATAACTTGGAAAGAAAATCACTTCCAGAACACAAAATCCCTATTTATATAAAATCTGTGAACCAAAAGTATGCTAAATTTATTAAAAAAACATAGCTGCTGCGAGTAGTTTACATAGCTGAAGTAGTTCACCAAGCTCTGATAACAATGCAAACAACTTCCAATATCTAGAGCTTTAACAGTATTCAGAGATCATGTATATCTTCCCGTTGATATTCGTCTAGTGAAAAAGAATAGATATTCCTAAAATATACATAAAACTAGAATGAAATCACTTGTAAGCAAAGCAGCTCAAAACCCAGCAAATAGTATCTCAATCTTCCTGTATCCTTTTTTATTCACTGCACCATAGCATGAGTAATTTTGAAACTGAAACATTCCATTTATTGTACAATTATGTTCTATTATTTTCCTGTTGCCACAAAGCTTCCATGAAAACACGCTCCATATATGCCTAAGCAGTTTACCTTGTATGAGTATTTGCATTAAATAAATGAAAATTCCCCTCTTTCTAAAGATATCATGCCGAGACACAAAAGTATTCCCTGCTATTAGGAATGCGCTTGTACAGATCTAAAAATTGTAAATGAATTTGTAGATGGTTCCATTTAAGTGAAATAGACTGAGCATAGATCTTTATGAAAATGTGTTTACTTAACCAGAAAACACAAATACTTTTATTAAATAGGCTGATTTCTTGTGGATGTAAGATTTTAGAGAGCTATACTTAAAAAGAGTATTCCAGTGACAGTCTACAGTGTCTTTCCCTAACAACATTTTAGGGTGCAGGACAGGCTTTAGAAGTCCAGTGGAAAGTTTAGATAAATGCATGGTATAGCACCTAAGGGAGAGATTTATCCATTTATTTCCCCAATACTGAACTACCTAAATAATTGATTTACTTATAATGGGGATCTTACAGCTTCCATTGTAATTACGTCTACTATTGCAAATTTAAAAAGTCAAGCTGTTTATTACTTCTATTAAATGCAAAGTACATACTATTGAACTTTATTTTTATTTAAAATTGCGTTACTTTTCTGAATGGTTAATGAAGAAAAAACAAAAGAAAACAAAACAAAATGACCAGCAGTGCGTGCGTATATGTGTAATACACAATGTCTAGGGTTTTGCAAATGGAATTAAACACCAATAGGGAAAATATCACATGAGGAGAAATGAAGCTTCAGAACAAATGTATTTCTGTGATACTGTCTGTAATTCATGCTAGATAATCATGAACCCAGCAGCTAATGACCTCTATCTACTCTGATACATTAAGTCCAACCAAAGATAATGGTGTCCTGTGTAAATTAACAAACCCAGTGGTAAACTGGCTTCTAGTTCAGCGGGAGACAGTGTGCAAATTAGCATTGGTTCTTAATAAGATCAGTGTCCTGTAATATACAGTTCTTGTAGTGTTCATAATGCTGTTTCTTTTCAGGTGAAAATTTTTTCTCTAGAGGACACTTGCACAATATATTTTTCTGACAGAGAATCATCCTCACCCTAATCAGTTCCCTCCTTGAAAACTTTCCCTATTTCTTGTACTTTCATGCTGTGAGTGCTGCTGTGAGTTGTTGGGAATGATTATTCATTTGTAAGCTCCTTTAATAGCATTTCCTTTAGATGTTGAGGTACCCAACAGAGCAAACCAGGATTTGATTTTATAATTATAACAATTCAACAAAAGTAATGGTCACTCTATTGGCAATCTTTTTCTAATTTGTTCATCATAGTTTATTATCTTCTGAAAATTTCAAAAAAACTATTATCTGTTACATAATTCAGAAGCAAATTATTATCAAGGACCTTATTCTGGAAACTACACTGCATACTGCCCCTGTATGCTTAGAGTCAAACTCTACCCATCCAATTCTGAAATCAGATTGCTCAACAGCTGCCCTGAGGTGTCCTGCACCATTTGAGAACCAGCCCCTATATCCAGCTCTCCACATCATAGAGCATAGCATGCACAAATCTACACTCAGGAGAAATTTGACACTTGCTGCTAAAGAACAATGATATATTGGATATTTAGCAACATCATCCTTGTGTCTTATAACAATTTGCTGGTGTTTCCCTATCTCAACTACAAAATCACAAATGATTATTTGAAAGCAAGATATATTTTCTTAAATACCTTTTTTTCATTTTTTTCAGAGTTTTTAAAAATACCTTCTAAAACTGGTAAGTGGGATTATAGTGAGAACATTTAGATTAATATTGACTGACTTATTTGATCTGTTTTTTTCTATCCCTTGTTGAAAAAGATTATTCAGATTATTCATGGGCAGTCTTTCCACTATCCAGCAATCTCTGTAGAAGATCAAACCACATGTGCCAAATAAAAAAGTTATGTATGTTGTCCAACAGTGGGTGAATACTTTTTCTATGAACAAAATTTTTTACAATACTAGATGAGGTCTAATGAAGGCATTTCAGCTATAAATTATGTGCTGAAAAATGACAATGTTCCCTAATTTGTCTGTGTATAGTGAGGCATGATTATGGAGCTGGGGCCTGGCGGATGTTCTGGTACATACTTGATAGAGAGACGAGACTGTGGTATATTCTTCTAATGGGAGTTTTGTAAGAAAAAGTTTAATATACAGCTCTTGTCTGAACAAACCTCTCACTGTAAAATGTTTACCTTTAATGACATGCGCTATTATTTCATGATTATTTTAAAATACACTTAAAGAGTTTTACATGTTAACCAGCTACTAAGAATGCCTTAATAGACAACTAATTTTTGTTAGAGGTGTCTCGACAATTTGAATTTTATATGCATGCATTATGTTTTCTTAAAATGGGGAAATTATGCATCTGAAGGAATCTGTCTAGAATAATGGGGTTCTATAGAGGTTACTTTAATCACGTTCACCAGCAGTTATAGCTGTTTTACATCTTATTTGCAACAAAAGGGAACTCTAATTATCTTCCAAAAGAGCATAAAATGGTGTGCTTTGCTGCTGATGTAATGTTGATTCGCGAATGCTGCTGATCGGAACTGACAACTAAATACATGTCACACTTTTAAGAAATCAGTGGTGGTGACAGGATAACCCTCTTTTGTGACCTGGGGACCAGGAGATGAGATATATATTTGCTTGCTAAGTAGAAACAATTTACAGTTTTTCACTTTGAAATAAAAATCAAAATGCTGTTATAGATGGGTTATCGATCATTTTTAACAATGCACCAGCTCTGTTATGACTTAGAATCTACTTTCTGTAAAACAGACCTAGTGCTTGCAAATCCCAATAAAATAGTAAGTTTTTGCATATTAGTAATTTTTTATAAATTACTGACTCTTTAGTTTATATTCCTATATACTTACAGGAATATAAGTCCTTACAATATCTATAATAGGTATACATTTGCTGCACTTGTCATAAGGGACAATAAAGAATTTCGATATCTTTGCAGCATGGTTTCAAACGCTTGCAATTCAAGCTCACACATAACTGTAAATTAGAAACATGCAGCCCACCAAAACCTGCAAAATTCATCACATATAATTCAACAGTATATCAACACCCATGCCACCCATGCATACGGAACTGTTGGCTTATATTCCATTTCAATATGGAGTTATTCCACAGACATCTAAATACATTAGGCATAACTGATATTTGCTACATGGCACTGTTTAAGAGTCGTGGTGGAAAGTTATTACTTTACATCCATGCCTGAATGGTCTGTGTTTAACCTAGATACTGAGATACCTGCCCAGTACGAAAGTTTAATTCAGAGCCTTGTTTATTTAAACTAAGGACAGTAATTAAAATGTTTATATAGGCTGCGTTCAGCCTTCTTTTATCACTGTCAATTTTCATCAGCATTGCTGGGGTTTAACACTTTAGTAGGTCTAGCTCTGACTGTATAAATTTAAAATAGTCTGTATTTATTACTGTATACCTCTTCTATGGTACTTACTGAATAATTAATATTTGTACAATATTTCTTTTTATAAATTTGGCAGATTTGTATGCTATTTGTCTGTGTGACTCTGTGATAGTATGCAGTAAATAATTTGTGCATGGTTAAATAAAGCTAAAGGTTTTCCTCAACTGACAAAAAAAAAAAAAAACAAAACAAAACAACAACTTGGTCCACTTTAGTCTATCTACACAGTCTATGGCTTAGAAATGAAAATGCTCAAAGTTGAAAACATATTTTATCAGAAATCTTTCTGATAGTTGTCTCTCCTTTTTTTCACTTCCTCTATCCCTTTGTGGAAATCATCTACTCGTGTAAATAATTCCAAATCAGTGATATGAGTACCATTATTTCCCAGTGTTTTCATTTATAGGTGTTGCCCAACAATTTATTTCATACCCATTTTATATCAGTATCATGTATATAACAGATTTTGTCCAAAAGCTCCTACAACTAGCTTCAAAAGCAAATGATTTTAGAGCAGAAACAGGCATATGATTGACTGAAGATTGGTTTTGAGAGAGGAGGAATGGTACCAAAATCTTTTCTGTCTAGGTTCCTAAAGATTTTAAGTAATGTTTTCATTAGATGTGGTCTGTTTATTCTGATGCATTTTCTTTACTTTGCATCTGAGCAATACTCTTACACAGAGTCTTTAAATGGATAAGAATGCCAAATACCTGGGGAATGTCCTTTGAATTTTATGATCTATTTTTTTTCTACTGGGAACCAAGACATATTTTATTGTAATTATCAGTACATTACTAATCGTTACTCATATGGAAAGAAAATACAGTTTTACGAGTTACTGAATGGTACCTTTCTGTTTAAAAAGCAAAAAAACAGGTGGAAATATGCATAGTTGATTAGGTTTTTTTTCCTTCATTTCTGTGAAAAATTTTCATTTACTTTCATCACTGCTAGTTAGAAGCTCTGCAAATGTGGGACAGAAGCAGCAATTTCTGAATACTTAGGAAGTTACAAAAATATTAGTTTGTCTTATGTGTACACCACAAATCCACTCTTGTATTTTCCATCTCCACTTCTCCATTAGAAATAAAAAACATATTTGACCTATAGATGAGACTACGTAGTATGTTTCCCCATCTACTACCATTTGAACATAAGACCTCTTCTTCATCAAGTTCAATATCCTAAATTAAATTTTGTACTTCTTTAATCTGAATTAAATGCTTTGTACTGCTTTAATTTGCTGCATAAACACAAAAATGCTTGTCTAACAAAAAAAAGGGGCTTAAGATATGGATAGTTTCAGGTTTTGGTTTCTTTTAGTACCATTTCACTCATGACCTACATAGCATTTCTGGACTGGTGGGGGGGTCTGGTCAGCCTTGTCTTGCTTCTTCTGTGAGGCTCCTTCCTCTTATCACACTTCTCAGAAGGCTCCTTTATATTGAGTGAGAGTTCCTGGACTCCTAATGGCCCAACCTACCACATATTTGAGGACATTTTTACATGGAAAACAATAAATATACAGAAATGTAAATACATATTTAAAAAACAGTGAGATTCTGTATTTTTTGCAGAAATAAAAGCTTGCATTTCTGAAAACTCTGTGAGTCCCTCTCGGTCTTGATATTCCTTCTCAGAAAACAGGAAACAGCTTTTGAGCTGTATTTTCTTTTCCAAATTCCCTGTCTGGATTGAAGCCTTGTAAGGGAGAAACATGTAAAATCAGCAATGTGATTTTAAGCATTCGGTGCTACACAGAAACATATAATGGTCTTAATGAGCTGCTCAACAACTAATTCCCTGTTATCAGCTTTCTCAGCCCTGCACAAGCATGGTCTCCTCCCGTATCAGGCTGAGCCAACTTGAAGTCCCATGTACCCAGCACTGAGACCATCAGTTTGCATCTCAAGCTCTGCCCTCAGCTCTCATTTCTCTCAATTTTTTTCTCAATCTCTTGTTCCCAATCTCCCATAAAATCTTGCCGGCATACCAACCCTATTTTCTCCTTATAGACCTAATTTTTTCCATTTCTTTACTGCTGAAGGATAATTTTTTAATTCCTTTTTCAGGAAGTAGACACAGCAAGAAGCAAAATCCCTGTCCTACTTCATGTGGAAGGTGGGGAATGAAGTGGACAGTCCTCTGTCAGGTTGCTGAGAGAAGAGAAAGCCCTCCCACAGCAGGCTGCACTGGTTCCTTTCCTCAGGAATGGAGTGAGTTTGAGAGGCAGGTAATATGAAAGGCTTTCCTTGTGACAGAGCCAAAATTTTTTGGAGGCCTGGAGGTTCCCATGTCATCTTGCAGTCTCCGCCAGAAGCCCATTACTCATCCCTAATTCATGGGAGCTGGCGTTATTACTACGTGTTACTCATTAGCGTTGCTACAACTGTGGGTGGGAGCTCTAGGCAGACTTGTTACTCTCCAGGCCTGGTGCTCACAAGCTGGCCCTTTGTGCAAGAAGTATTATTTTTAAATGTCAACCATGTATTAAGTAATGACTCAAGGGACTAACAAATCAAATCTCAAGGCTCTGAGTGAGACATTCATCTGCCTAATAAGCATGGAGTTAGATTGTAGTGGATCTCGTTTAACTTCCAGTCACCCTCTGAGCTCAGCTGCTCTATTTCCCTATCTCGTATCTAAATATCGAATCTAAATATGCTTAAACCCGGACCTTCCACAGGTAGCAGGGCCAAGCGTGAGAAGCGGCAACAAAGCCCAACTTCAGGTGTCAAGAGAGCTCTTGGCACCTGAGGAGCAACACCAAGGAAAAGAATACTGTTCATTGACAAGTTGTTTCTTTTCTTACTACTTAAAAATCCAGGCCCAAAATATATGACTATAGAGCCTGATCAAAGCCCGTTAATTTCCATAGTATTCTTGGCATTGACTTTGATAGGCTGTGAATCAAGCCCATCCCCAAGTAGAACATATGGGTCTCTTGCACAGCTTATTTCTATTCATACTTCACATTTTTTTTATTTATTTCATACATTATTCACAGTTTGTGATGGCAGAAAGACAGTTTATATCAGTGACACAAAGAAGACAAAGAAAGAAATACAGCATATGTGTTGTCATTATTATGAAAACTAAGGCATATTGGGCACAATGCATTTCATTTTCATTATATTACAGGATTCTAATAAGCATCATTGATAGTGAAGTCACTTGTCCTTAGCACAAGTAAAGAAGAAAGAAATGAAAAGTTTTCAGGTTGTTTTTGAAAATCTTGTATACTGTCTAGGCATTTTAGGCACAAATTTAATTTCACTTCAACATCACAAGTTCCTTTGATGACAAAGTCACGTATCTTTAGTCCCAAACACAAAAGTAAATAAGACATTTAGATAGTTTTCTTTTACTTTGAAGGGAATTTTATATTCGAAAATGTTAGTGCCTATGTCAGACACATTGAATTTTCTGGTTCAGTCCAGCTCTGGGCTTAGTAAGGGCAATTATTTAATACCTGATAAAACACAACTGTGTCTACCTGAAGGTCTACAGAAATATATGAAATCTTTAAGTAAATACAGATTAGGATGGAAAGACAGGATGAACTGTCTCTCATGACCAGGACTCTGGCCCCAGCCCTATGCCATGTGTACAGTTATAACCAAGTTCACATATTCATTAATCTAAGTTATAACTCAGGGTCTCAGAAGACTTGGGGAATGCTGAGATTTCACCCTAATTTTATATACTTTATTTTATCTGAATTTTAATTTAATTTAATTTAATGCAATTTTTTACCTAATATCTATCAAATTTTTTTTACCCAAAGTTCCCAAATATTCCTTTCACATACTGCCTGCACTTCCTCTCCACTTAGATCTGCTTTTTTGTGCAGATTAAAAATTAATGTCTGGTTTCCAGGAGGAGAGAATGATTATGAAATCCACAGTAGCAATATTTTAAACAAATAAATAAAAACAGCTGGGAAAAGTCAACAAGATCTCCAAGTCAATAGTATAATGTCTCTTGAAAATATAGACAGAATGTTTTCCCATTGAGATGTGGTAATGGTATTGCTAACAGCATGCAGCAACTAGGAAAGAGAACACTAAATGGCAATAGCCTTTTGTGGTGATTTTTCTTTTGGAAGGAAGAAAATGAATGAGTATGATTTTTCGTGTGAGTCAGTGATGAATATTTTCCGCGTATGCCACTGCTGAGTTTCCTGTAGGTCATAACAGATACAAGTGGGAGGATAGGATAGTTGTCTGGGAGAAGATCACGGAATTAAAAAATACATCCCCAATGTTATTTCATTATTTTAGTGAACAAAGAGAATTCTATTTAAAACTATCTATTTTAAAAGGTACTTTCTCAGATTTTTCACTCTGAACTGAATTTCACTCCCTACAAGAGCAATAATGTCATATTTGTATGCACTTTATTTTGCAAAAATGCTCATTTATCAGCTCTGTCCCTGAGTTCTAATAATCCACATGTGTGTGCTCTTTAATAGATTTTAAAAAATGCTTCTTATGAAAGGAAGACAAATTGCTCTTATGAACATAGTTTCCACAGAGTAACACATAGGTAGAGATATGCTACTGCCCTAACCACTAAAGCATTTTAGATCATTGGCCCATGTTTTGATCACGGATGTGTTTTTAGTGGTTAAAGTGTTTTTAAAGCTAGGTCATCACATCACGGTTTAAAAGAGCCAGTCAGGAAACTCTCTTCTGAGCCTGAGAAATGTTTTTAAAGATTTTTTTGCTTTCCTTTCTCTAGGACTAGTGCTAATTTTAGTTCTATGCCAAATAAGGTCTCCTGGCCTCTTGGGATAGCAAACCAATTTTTTAAGAGGTGTACCTAGCTCTGGTGACCACTTTGCCAGTGCTCAATTACTGTGCACCACCAAACAGTTTATACTCACTTTATTTCTCAACAGCTGGACATAGCCTTGAAGAAAACACCACAAGTGGATAAGGGTCTTCCTGAAGGGCACATGGTGGTGGAAATATCTTGAAGCATTGTGAGAGACCAGTTTGCTCTTGAACCTTAAACTTGTGGTGAGCTTATTAAGGCATTCTGCCTTGTCTGGGTCTCCTTCCTGGGTCTCCTTCCTTCCACTTCCTTCTGTGTCACTCTCTCCCTCTTGTCTAGGCACACAGGAGTTTGCTCCTGGGAGGACTACTTGAAATGGAAGGGTGGTAGTCACAGACTGTTGCATGAAGCATGTAATCTTTCCATCTCTCCCTTCTGCCCTCCAAAATCTTCCTGACTTTCCAAGACTTATTATGTACTTTACTTTGCCCCAAAACACCTTTGCTGATTCTTGGTTCTCACTCCTAAATACCTGGTATGGTCTCTTTTGGTAGAGCAATTTTGAATTTTCTACTTCCAAGGGTGAGAATGATGCAAACTATTTTATCCTCATCCTTAGAAAAAAAATTTCCATTGTCTCTTCTGCTCAGGAAGCATGAGGCTGTTCTAACAAAGAAAAAGTGAAGTTTCCAAAGTTCTTCCAAAAGATAAAACATAGAAGCAAAAAATGTGACAATAAGATGCAGTGCAATGGTCAATGGAATATGGGAAAATGCCACAAGTTTCTAGAGTCAATGTCTTTCCAGCTGTGACCCAAAAATCTATCTCGGCTTTTGACACTCTTCCAATATGAAGTATTGTGTGAACAGATATTACTCCAATAAATGTTAAATGTTTCCAATAAACCTGGAAAGAAATTTCAATATACCTATAGTGGAGGACATCTATAGACTCTGCCTAGATTTCAAATAACAAAAGTGCAAATTTTCTTCATATTTGTCTTCTTAAAAAGAACAGCCAGCCAGTGCTATATGCTCTTTCAACTATATTTCAAATAAGACTTTTTATTAATGTCACTGAGATTACTTGCTTTCCTGACTCTATGTAAGGAATAAGATTTGTTTAATCTCCTTTCTCTCCAAGCCTACTTGTCATCTTGAGTTTCAACTTTAAAAAAAAAAATCTTAATCTGGCTAGTTGTCTCATAGTATTTGGCTTCTTCTAGATTAGGGTGGGTTTTGTGTCTTTAATAAAAGGAGGATCTTTTAAGAGCAACTCAGTGCTGACTACCAATATGGAAAAACTTTTAATATTGCTGACTTAAGGACTATTATTACAGATAAAATGTATTTTGATCTACTCAGCAATATGAAAATATTATATTTTCAGCACAGAAATATTTAACGCAACCAAAACCAGCAAAGAGAAGAAAATTCAAGAATTTAAAACCCTAGGAAAAAATCATTGAAGAGCAAATCTTTAAAGTATATAGGCATTTGTCTCATAGTCTGAAACCAATATCTGAGCAAAAATCTTTCACTTAGAAAATCTGTACAGACACAGATGAAAATAATTCTTTTTTCAACAGCTTCCTCTAGTTAATAGTGTAAAGGAAGTTTTAAATATTGTCACATCCAGAACTGGATTCTGAGTTTTATTTTCTTTTAATGACAGTTCTCGTGACTGAGACTCCTGAAACAGATAATTCTGGTTTACATGTTTAAACAGGGAAAGGAATGAGTTCTGCAATTTGAATAGGAACCTCAAAAACAAAAAAGAATTTTACATAACTGTACTATATTAGGAGTCTGAAGAAAAGCATCAATTTAAAAGCCATGTAATGAAGTGGCTGAATTTATCTACAAGACAAATATAAGACTGAAATTTAAAAGTAATTGTTCTTTAAGACAGTGCCTGTGTGCCTCAGTCATAAGCTGGGACATTGGTGGTAACATGAAACACTAAGCAAACATACAAGATTCTTCATATGCCAAAGACAAGGCAATTGTTCCAGCAAGAGGGGTTTTCTTTGTTACCACCGTCTTCTAAGTGTATAGGCAGACACAGGTTTGCAAAAAGAAGTGTAATAACGCATTAGCTCAAAGAACACAGCCAGAAAATGCAAACTTTTTTGGTCAGGCAAGTCTTTCTTCAGGTCATATGCGTCAAAGTAACATAGATATTTCATTATTATGTCAAAGCCAGTTTTGCAAATATTTAGAATCAAAGTAAATGAGGTCAGAATTTTGTGGAAAAGACCAGTCAATTATCCTATAATTAAAGCCTGCATAATAATGCATTACACCATGGAATATAATTCACATTCAGTGTGCAGCTGTACAACTAGTATTTCCTAACACCAGAATAATAGACTGCAATCTCAGTAATTGTGGCACTGACTAGAAAATCTTGAAGATACAGAAGATGTAAAAGACATTCTCCCCAGAAATTGTGGGTTTGTTTTTCCTTTGATAAGCACAATGACATTATGTCTCTCCTTTTCATTCAAAACTGTGGTGGGCAAGTCAGTTTTGTGCCTTGCATTGTTAAAATTTTGTAATACTTTTGCAAGACTGACACATGTGGATAAGACTAATAAAGCCACACCTTTTAAACACATACTCTTCTTGTTTCTCCTGGCCTGCAACTGCTTACCTTATTGCATCTACTGTACATTCTGCCCTAAGGAGGAAATATGTTCACACTCTGCATTAAATACCTTTATAGGGCAGAAATGCACATGCCCATAAAAGAAGAGTAAACTGGCCCTCTCTGAGCTAGAGAATCAGATTGTGAATGATTGACTTCGCAATCCAAACCAAGTATTTACATGCCTTCAGCTGTATCTTGCATAGAGGTGAGTCTTCCTGGTTCATTTGCTAGAGTATTTTGGCCTCAGTAAGATACTGATATAGATGGCAGTGTTATTCATGCTTAAATCCATTTATTTGATGAAAGCAGAAGTTGCTACTTAAACTCATCTGTAAAAGCTTCAGAAGGTAGTAAATTATATCAAATATCAGGCAAGAAATCAGGTGATTTACATACATACATGTATTTTTACGAAAACCTCAACAAGAATAAAATATCGGAGCATGGTTTTAACCAGATCCTGCAACATAACCACCAAAGTGAAAAAATTCAGATGTGTCCCAAAAGACATAGCTGGTTAGTGAAATACCCAGGTTAGAAGAAAAGTCAAGTATTCTTGGTGCTTCTTGTAATTTCAGTGATGTTTCCCCAAGATTTTCTCCACTGAATAATGCATTGTTAAGTAATGCAATATTATCATATGATCCATAAATAGAGGTAATTACCTTAATACTCTTTGTAAGCTGTACATAAGAGGCAGGCACCAACTTCAGTGTTTCTCAGTATACAGTTTTGCCAGCTGGGAGGTGAATAAATCAATTATTGTTCATGACTGTGATTTTATGGGTTGCAAACAGTGGATCTGAGTCAATCAAACTCAGATTTTATCCAAAGGAATAGCTGACTGTTTATGCCATTAAACATGAATTGCTGCTTCATTAATTACTAGCTAGGCACT
Organism: Dicrurus megarhynchus; assembly: GCA_013399195.1. Classification (NCBI taxonomy): domain Eukaryota; kingdom Metazoa; phylum Chordata; class Aves; order Passeriformes; family Dicruridae; genus Dicrurus; species Dicrurus megarhynchus. The sequence goes on along the minus strand of VXAD01007755.1, from coordinate 351,029 downwards.
ATGTTCAAAATGGTGACAGAAGAATATTTTGTGCACATATCTTCATGTAACTTACACCAGAGCTGGAGTATTATCATTAAAATAACTCTTGTCAGTCATTAGGGCTTTTTTCCAAGTTCCATTCATGCTTATATACTCATCATGCCTCTTCTTGTTTGTGTGACTCAGTGATGCACAGTGAGTTCTAAATACCATTACCTTGTTCAAGGCCTGGATTGTTGGCTCCTTCCCTTACAGTGCTCTGAGCAAAATCAACATTTTTCTCATTCATTCTCCTCCTTTGCTTTTCAGGGGCAGAGCTACCACTGAAGATGATTTGCAGTTTTTGATAGATCAACACAGCTCTGCAACAAAAGCTGTTTTGCACAAATTTTAAGCATAGAGCTTGAGGAAGCAACCACACTTCTGTGTCTGTAAAGTCTATAGGTAATCATCTGCACTGCCTTAGAAACTGAGAAGTGTTTTGCGCTGCAGGCACAAGGTTATGCATTTGCTAAATTTGTTGTATTTGGTAAAAATAGAAAGTACACAATTCTAAGTTCTAATAGAGGCATATAATAAAGAGCTATGTGTAGCTGCACTTAAATCTGTCATTTGAAGACAAAATTTTAACAGAAAACACCTGGATGTGTAATTTTTGTCTGTTATCATAAACAGAATGTTCATTTGGAACTGTATTGCATATCATTTCTCTAAGCATATTGGGCTTTTTAGTGCAGACTTTCTTAAGTTGTGTGGATAAAACAAGCAAACATAACGGAAAACAAGAATGAGACCTGGGTTTCTCTCCCTTCTTGTAACAGCTCTGTGTTATTAGAAGCAATGACACTGTGAACTCTATTGGGCACTGTTAAAATATCTTCAGGAATTCATCAGTTATGACATTCTATTTCTACTCTATTTATTCTTTGGTACTGCTCCTTCCAAATGTGATTTCACACAACTTCTTAAAGGGACATAAAATTCTTGCATACCTTTGCCTTTAAGTAGCTCTTACCTTTTATGCCCTTAGGCTCAAGCAATTCGGTTTCTGGGCAATGGCCTGTTCAGCTCTCTGTGCCAAAAAAAGGAGTTCATAAATTCATGATCAGCCTGATTTACCAAACTAACAATAACTGTTTTCAACTTGAATCAATGAGACACGAGTTACCACAACATTTTGAGACACCCCAAAAAGGCAAATCTCTATAGTTAATCACCTACTGTCCCAGGCTTTCTAGAAATCTCAAAAAATACAGAATGACAATTTGAGTTTGGATGAGACTGCTGGAGGTCATCTCGTCCAACCCCTTCCTGTTCCAGTATGGCCACCTAGAGCAGGTTTAAACCCAGGACTATGTCCAGATATCTTTTGAATATTTCCAAACTCCATTTTCAAGAGATTGCACAACCCACTGTCTGTGACAGTGCTCAGTCACCTTCACAATAAAAAATTCTTTAAGAAAAATAGTACTGGTTAACCAGCGGTGATGAGGAGAAGCAAAAGCTAGGAGCGATAACTCTCAGTTTCACTGCGATTGCTTTGCGATTTCCACAGTCGGACACTATGGAATTTTGTTGTCATTTTTATGTCAATAGGTGTGTCAAGTCCTGGAACAATAAAAAAGTCTTAATAAAAATTAATAATGGAATAACAGAATTGCCTGAGTCACTTGATGAATGACTCAATGACAACACACGCATGAATACTCTTTGTTCCTGTGCTAATTGTGTGAGGCAACTTCACTGCAGACCTTAGCCACTGTAACTCTACTGCTGCTTCCAATGCAAGGGGATTTATCCGAGGCATGACACTGAAAAAGTCACTACAGAGAGGACAAAAAAGATAATAGCAACAATAGTTGAAGACACCATCCTCAAAATATTTGACCTCACTTCATCTCAAGTGGAAAAACAAACCTGATGGGGAATGGTAAGACTAGTTGTGGTTGTTAGAGAAGTTTCCAGTGCTTTCTTTGTCAAGGCAAGATTTTTTTTATTCCCACTCTCAGAAAACATTTCCTATGTTTATCTAACATCACATCCATCACACATATATTGTCATTCCTACAGAAACCCTCAGTTTGGCTTTCCAATATAGCTAGAGGAAAAGTAAACAAGCAAACAGACATTCCTTTCTCCTAGTCCTGTCTGCAGTGGTAATGGCCAACCATTTTGTGAGTAAAGTTTTGTCTTGTTTTCCAGTTTGAGCCAACAATTACTACTGATCATACCAAAAAAGGACAGCAGACTAAACTGAATTTTACCTTTGTCCTTTTGTGGTCTACAATGATTGACAGCTAAATTTGGGTTTGCCATAAGTAAAAAGAGCAAACTCTTGGCAAGTGTCCTGAGATGACTCCAACTTCTCCACTGCTGCATAAATTTGTCAGTTTACTTTCAGAGTTTTTTTTGTGGAGCTTCGATGAAGATCAACAGCAGAATGTACATGTCAGCTTTTTCAGGTGTGGAGGTGTCCTCTCATGGTAGTAGCTTTCAAGTTTATTACATTTGGGGTAATAATATCATTACTATGGTAATGACAAAATATGTGTCACTTTTGGGAATGAGAAATTACACATAATTTCTATTTGCTTCAGTCTTGTTTCTATAGTAACAAGACTAGTAATTCTCATTAATGACTAGGTTGTTAGCATTGTTATTTTTGGTAATTCCAGGTTATTAATGTCCTTAGTTTTTCTGCATCTTATTGATGACTAAATCTGAGTGGCTGTTAAATGAAAAAAATAGGTCCATTTGACTAAAAATTATCTTTTACAAAAATCAAAGAGTGTATTTTGAATCTAGTTTTAAAATCAGTGCAGAACTAAGTTGAGAGAATAGAAGTGTTAAAGCATTTAGACTAGAGGCAAAATTCAGACTGGCTGGTAAACACAAGTATTAACACAAACCACACAACTGTGATGAAAGTTCTGACATTATCATTCAACATTTCAGTTTGCCAAGTTCATCTTTTCACTAGAAAAGACATTTCCCCCCTACAGTAATATTGCTATAAGAGCAGCAAGACAGTTTCAAACACAACGGTTGTCATGAGCTCATTTACCACTGGGATTCAAGGTTAAAGGTTGTGCCTAGATGCCACAAGGTTATTATTATAGCTACATATTCTGTTACATTTCATTCTCCTTAAGGGCAAACTGCATGCTAAATGCCTAAGGGCTAAAGAACTACAAATATCGTCTTGTAATTATAGAAGATATCAAGATTACACTTACGTTCTTTCTTTTATAAAATGTTGCGCAGATGCCATTAAATAATTCCCCAAAAATATAATCCACCTTAATAGAACTATATAGTAAGCTTGGCTTCTTCTCCCTATAAATGCTTATGCATGTCCATACTTTCACCTTCTGACTGTTCATTTGAGTAGTCACATGTTAGTGCCTGCAGGATTGGGCGTAGTCTATCCTACTTGTTTTAACTCACTTCTCTTATGAAGGCCTTAAAAATAGAATTCCTTGAAAATGCTTTGATAGTAAAGTTTATAATTTCTTTTATGATGTGCTTTTAAAGTATATGGCAACATTTTGCAATCACTCAGTAAATGGTAATAAAGCATTTATAATGCTTTTAAGTTTAGAAAACTGCCATTGTCTTCCTAGCCAATATTAACAAGTAGAAGTCAGTGATGGACTTCTGCATTTGGTGATTAATTTATTATGGCTTTTGGATTTAAAATACGTTACAGCAGGAGTTCGGGAGAAAAACAGAAGACTTGGAAGAAAAGGAAAGAAAAAGTGAAAGTAAAATGATCTTACACCCTTATTATTCCCAATCATAAGGTCCATACCTGGACCAGATCTGTGACCAAGATACACAAAATGTTAGACTTTATTTTGCTTCTCTGAAGGTAGGAATTGATTACTTCTCCTGCAATCAGGCAGGCAAAGACCACTGTGTGGGCCACGAATTTTCTTTCAAGGTATTTCCGTAGCTGGACTGTATAGTATAACCAACTTCTGCTCATACTCTTCAGTAGCACAGCTGCAACTTATTCTTTTATGCTAAGTTTTGATAAAATCTTCCAGTTCTGACACATATATTTACATACACAAAGGAAAAAACCTTCTCTCAATGAAGAAATCCACTTAATTTCTTCCCTGCATTACAAATCTACTCAGAGCCTATTTTTACTGCAGGCTACTGGACTGAATTTATGGAGCTGCAAAGGATAATTTATTTCAATTTCCTATACTAAATATTATTCATGTTAAACATATTTTCTTTTTGCATAAAAATATATGGTTTAATATTTTAAATTATTATTTAAAATAGTGCTTCAAACTAATGAGAATGAATTTCTAGGCCTTCTGTCCCTCTTCTGGGCAATGGGGACAAAGTATTCAACTCACCCTACTAGTCAACTCACCCTAGAAAGATGAATTGTTGGAGACAGGAGATTGTGACAGAATGCACAATGCTGGTTGCCAACTGACACTGTGGGTCAACAGCCATTTAGCATAAATTAAAGCAGTGCGTAGGCTGCTGCAGTCTATGCCAAGACCAATGAATAACTCTTGCTTGGATGAGGATGCCTGGCTTATTCACAGCTCTTTTCAACCTCCTGTGCTTATGGCTTCCTCTCACATCTAAGAATGTAGTAAGTGTTCAGGTTCTTTACCGTAAAAAGATGATCAGCTTCAAGTAATCATTTAAGAGATGGATCTGTGACAATGAAATTAGGTCAATCATCAGCATTTGCTTTATCAGCTATAATTTTTACTTACAAAATTAGTTTAACAAGTCTAATAAACTCCCCCCCGTTTTTTTTGAAATAGCTAATATTTTAGCAGAAAATTCCTGCAGATACATTCTTGCCTATAAAGCATATGATATTTCAAATCACAAACCTGGCAAATTTCAAGCACCTGACACTGAGGAACATAATGGGAATATTCAATACGGGCAGATTCTCTTCAGTGTAGCCTAAGAAATGAACATTAGCGGTGTTCAGATGTTTTCTGACAAGATGGATTCTAATCAGGTTTTGTCAGAACTGAGGCTTTTGGTAGGAGTCTTTGCAGCAAGATGAAAGTTCTGTTCAAAAATAAAGGTAGAATTACATCTTGAGAAAGGCCACTGATTACAGGGAATTACAGGTTTTACAAGGAAAATTCACCTTGTTTATTTTCGCCTCCAAATGTCCTGTACTTTGACATTTTCAGAAGACAGACAACTTGGGGAGAGAGGTAGCTCAAAGTGACTTTTTGATTTTCCTAATGTGGTGGGTTGACCCTGGCTGGATGCCAGGCACCCACCAAAGCCACTCTTATGACTCCCCTCCACAACCAGACAGGGGAGATAAAATATAGCAAAAGGTTCATGAGTTGAGATAAAGACTGGAAGAGATCACTCACCAATTAGCATCACATGGAAAACAGGGATTTTGAATTGGGGAAATTAGTTGAATTTATTGCTAATCAAAATCAGAACCTGATAATGAGAAATAAAAAAAATCTTAAAAACACATTCCCCTCACCCCTCCCTCCTTCCTACCTCTACCTCCTCCCCCAGCGATCCAGGGAGAGAGGGAATGGAGGGTCTGGTGAGTTCATCACCTGTTGTTTCTGCCACTGCCCAGGGAGAGGAGTCCTTCCCCTGCTGCAGCGTGGGGTCCCCCCACAGGAGACAGTCCTCCATGAACTCCTCCAACATTGCTCCCACAGGAAACAGTTCTTTGCACATTGCTTCAATGTGGGTCACTCTTCCATGGGGTGCAGTCCCTCAGGCACAGCCTGCTCCAGCCTGGGACCCTCACAGGGTCACAAGTCCTACCAGGGAACCTGCTCCCTGTGGAGGAGTGTGGACCCCTCTCTCCATGGGTCTGCAGGTCCCTGCCAGGAACCTGTTCCAGCACTCCAGGGCTCCCATGGGGTCACAGCCGCCTCTCACAGGCATCCACCTGCTCCAATGTGGGTCTCCTCCAGGGGCTGCAGGTGGATGCCCACAAGAAGAGTTCCTATAGCACGCAATCCACTTCACTGCCTGTACATTCAGCTGCACCTTCTCTGTACTACAGCCAATTGCTCCATCCTTAACACATTTAATGGTGATGAATGAATAGACATTCATGTTTCTGTCCTGACAGATTTTGAAATTCAGCCCCTTCTGATGAGAACAATATAACCAACAGACTGTGCTATTCTGTGCCAAAGCTGATTAATCTTAAACTGGTAGTTCCTTTGCAGGGGAAGACCCTCTTCCTCCAAAAGTAATAGTTTGTCCAAAGATTGAACCAATTTAGAAATTCTTGAAAAGCTTTATTTAATAAAAAAATTAGTTTTTCCATCATCTTTAGCTTGATTCTTTTTTTTCGGTCTTATCTCTATGACAATATAAAATTGAAAAGCTTTTGAATTTACAAGAGCAATTCAAATATTGGATAGAACAAATATATTTTATTTTTATTTTCTTTCTACAGGCTTTCCTTTAATTACAATCACTATTATATGTAGTGGTAAAACCTCAAAAACTTCAGTACTTTCCCTAAGAGCAAAACCCATATGCAAAAAATATATGATTTTAATAAATAACATATACTATGTATAATTTTCTGGAGATTGCAGTAATGTCCTCTTTTTTTTTAAGCTTTCAATTAATTTTCCAGTTTAAAATAAAAGGTGAAAAACCTTACTGTCAAAATATTTTCCATGGTAATCTGTTCCCCCTTACTTTACCAAACACTGTCTTAATGCTTTAACCATCTTTCCAGATTCCCTTCAGATATCTTAGTATTTTAAATATATCCATATATATATACACATATATATATATATCTATATTCATTGGCAATTCAGCTAACAGGAATAGACACATGCTACACAAGCTACATTTTGCCCATCCAATTTTCTACCACCGGTTTTGGATTATGTTCTGTTCAAATAATTTAAGAAGCAGTATTACAGCTTTACAGTGTCTGCTAACTTTAACCTCTTTGATACAGATTTTAAAACATGCTTAATTTTGATTCTAGCCTGTTATGCTGGGTTAAATATTTTAGTGAGGACACACAGGTGCATTTTAAGAGTACTTGCTATTACTGTTAGTTTGGTTGCTATACCTGATTTCTATGTACCCATATGGGTAAAGATATATTTCAGACCTTTTTTTTTTGTTTTTGTTAAAAAGGGTGCTAGTGGGGGAGGTATTATGTTCCTTCAAGATGAACACAGCACTTGCTAATTTTTGGCATGCAATATTAATCTCCTAGCATTATGTCTCTTGTCAAGCCTTAAGATTTTCCTCGGCCCAAACTGACATTATATGTCAAACATTTACAAAACTTCATTTTCCAAGTGCATTTAGAATGAATGATCTAGCACAATTCATGTAGTAACATCATATATCCTGAAATATCCTACCCACACAGGTTTGCCAAAATGCAGCTACTACAGGAAATCTGTCATGGCTTGTATTTTTTTTACTGGACTTTCAGTAAATTTTCAGATTAGTTTTTATAGTTTCTACTGATACTAGTCTTATAAAGTGGTAGCACTATTATTGCTAAAAAGTGATGTAATCTTTTTTTTCCTCAGTGAAGTAGTTATTAGATTTCCAGTTCTATAAGAAACAAAATTCTTAACATTAGCATTAACAGTTGGTTTCTCGTGTTGTCACATTATATTAGCTACTGACACTGCATCCTAATGATCTCCTACCTGTCCTTGTCTTTTTTTTTTTAAATATTACTCAATGTTGCACATGATATGCTTAACATGTATCTTTCATACTGCACTCTGAAGACCTGCCCGTGCTTCAGAATAAGTACCATAGTAATAGAAATAGAGGATGAATTTCAAAAAGCTGTTTCTGATGTTATGATCTTGATATGATATGATGATACAATATGATATGATATGATATGATATGATATGATACATGTGGTTTTGTCAGTAAATTGTTTTAAGTACATTTCACCTTTTTTAATTATGGTTGATATTTTTAAAGTATTTTAATATGTACAATGTGCAGAAATAGTAGACTACACAGTGTGAGACTGTATTCTTTTGATCACATTTATTCTTTTTCTAGTAGGTGATCAATATTGTAGTTGCTTCATAAGAGACAATTTAGTTTAAATATCAAAAAGCCCCTATGCAATTTCACAGCAAAACCTGTTCTCAAGAAACACAGGCTATCTAATTAGTTTTTGCAGAAAACAACCTCAAGTCCCTGAGTGTTGAATACCCTGTGCTTTTTTTATAACACTTTCTTCATAAAATATAAAGCATCTCAAACTATGGATGTCTCAAATATTTTATTTAATTTCCAGGTGACTTATGTGATTTGTCCTTCATCACCCAATGGTCTTTGTCAATAAACAGACAGCTGATTTGGTTCATTTATTTTGATATCTCATGTTACTCTCTGTTCAGTAAATAGATTCTGTTTGTGCATTTTTTTTTTTTTTTTTTTTTTTTTTTTTTTTTTTTTTTTTTTTTTTTTTTTTTTTTTTTTTTTTTTTTTTTTTTTTTTTTTTTTTTTTTTTTTTTTTGTCTACAGACCATCTTTTAAAATCACAGAATGTTAGAAAATTATGGCTGGAAGGGACTTCAAAAAGTCATCTAGTTCACCCACTGCCTAAAACAAGATCAAATATACCTGTATTACTCCTGACAATTGTTTGTTGAACTCATTCTTAAAAACTATCAAAGATGGATATTCTTGAAACCTCCTCAGTCACTCTTGTCCAGACCTTCATTATCCCTACTATTAGAAAGTTTTCCCCACAGCCTATTCTGAATAATATTTTTTATTAATTTAATCCCTTTAGTAATCCGTTCTACAAAGGATGTTGTGAACATATAGTTCTTCTACTCCTGCAGCAACCTTACCTGTGTAGTGAAAGCCCATTTGTTCAATTGTGGTCAGGTTTCCATGACTTACATGCGTTACTGGTTTTGTTCTCCAGATTTTCTCCAGCAGAGAAAATGCCATGCTTAGCATTCTGAGGCCACAGTAGTGCTGAGCACATGCATTTTTTAAACAGGCCAAGAGCTCTTATCAGTTGGCCTTAAATGCAGATGAACTCCTGGAAGAGAGATTGGCAAAGTAAAAGAAAAGTCTGAAATGTGGAGATCTAAGGCAGTACTCCGAGATCTCAGTTATGCAATCTAGGATTGGGACTCTGCAAGTGGAGCTGGCATGTCCAGCTCCCTGTAGCTAAATCAACTCATCTGCCACTTGCCCATGCCACCATGCAGTGCACTAGTTTGAGCAAGTGGCTGTAGCACCAGTGTGGTGGTGCTGACTTTGTGCTGCACTGCACAGGGGGAATGTTTCCTCCATCTCTCTTCCTTATAAAGTGAACTCCTCTATAGCCCAGCTGCGTCAGCTGTGTGTCCTAGGGTTTGGATCCCAAAGAGTACAATTCCAAGGATACTCCTAAGGGTAAAAACACAAACACCAGACTAGCTGCTTCAGAAGTCAGCTTTTCCAAATTATGCAAAGAAGTGGATATGTGGGTGTTTGCATAGAAAGTATCAGCATAATGTGCAATTTTCAATCTGCTCAGGTGAAAATGCAGAGGTAGTTCTATTTGCCACTTGGTCAAAGAGCTATAAAAATTTTCAGATTTTAATATTGAGTTAGTTAAAAATTTATATTAAGCCTTCTTACAAATAGAAGACATACTGAGAAAATTCCTGACCCTACCGATGTCCACAGCAAATCTAAGGTCCCAGAGTTGTGCATTGTTTGTTAGACATTAGGCACTTGAGATGTGTCTATGCCCACCTACATTAGAACATAAAGCTGATTTCGTATTCAAGATTGCATGGATAACCAATATATATCTTTCACACAGAATTCAGTGAATATCTGACTGCATGACTTAAGTCACTTTTTCAGAAGACTCTATCTGTGCTCATAAGTGCGTCTATTTATCACATTTTCTTACCATTAATTTCTTACTAGTGGAATGTGCCCCGTTCTTAAGTTGCATTGCTGTCATTTATCTGTCCTTGGTCCCTCCTCTCCTAAACTCTTGCAGCGTTGAGAAGACAATAAGTGTGTGCTGTTTGCATATCAGAAGCTGAGGCATTCATTGTGATGTGCTCTGCATGTTGGGGTGTTTTTGTTACTCAATGTGATAATACAAGTAGAGTCTGTTAAGGAGACAATTCTCATACAAGACAACCTGTCATACAGACTGTCCATCTTCAATGTATGATAGTACAGCTAATCAATTGTTTAGGCTTTTCCTAATGCTTTGCTTTTTGCCCACAGGTAATCTTGTTCAACTAGCAGTGGGCCACATTGCGCGATATGAAAACATTATTAATATCTCAGGGACAGACTTCATTACACATCACCATGACTCTTAGAACAAAATTATGCATATTTTATGTAGTCCAGGTTACCATGGTAAATATTTTCTTCTTGAACAGAGAATAAAACGAAATAGAGAAACAAATACATGCAAAATTTGTTTTTAAGGAAAGCGACAGTACATTAAGCAACATTACATAAAGCAAAACTATTTTAACCTATGAGTGTGGCAGTGATCTTTCAGTAAGTAAACCCCAATACTTCATTACATTAAACCAAAACAAAAAAATTGAACTTGTAAATTCCTCAAATGCAGTAAAGTTGAAATGGCCAAGAGACAGCTGCACAGTCAAATGCATGTAATATGTCGTACAAGTACTAGCTTGATTCAGCTAACAGAGAGGTCAAAATTTTAGTGTTGATTCTTTAAAATGTCAATTAACTAGTTCCATACTATGGAATCATGAGGTTCCATACGTTTCCTTCCAATAGTCACACTTACCACTTTGTAAATTGACATTTGCAGTCAGACTAGAAACTCAATTTAAGATCTGAATGTCCTTCTTTTAGTCCTTGCAGACATATTGTTACTGGCAAGAATTAATCTCTAAATCAGCTGGTGCCTCACTGTGCCATCTGAAGGTAGCAACACAAACTTGATACAAGTGCAGTCTTAGAGAGCTGAATATTAATCACACACTTCTGCCTGAAAAAATAACAGCTCCAAGAAAAAAAAAACCCAAAAGCAACACTAAAACTTTTCTTTAAAGAAGAGTTTCATTACTTCAGCATACTCTGATGTGGACCCATTTCTCAACCCAAATTTGAAAACATTGACTCGTAGGTTGGAAGGTGGAATCTCTTTTCTCTTCCTCTTCTGCACAGAATAAGAAAGAAATGCTATCTACCTCATTTGTCTCTTGAAGCAAGGAAATAAGCTACAAGCAAAAAGAAACCATTTCATGTATAATGGAATACAAATTCTTCACAATTTCACTGAAGACAATGGTCTTGGAGACACTACTTGAGTAGAGGGTAGCCTGCAATCCAAATGTGCCAATTACTGCACAAATTCCTGCCAACACAATCTCTCTTTATCAAAGGAGTAGAAGGGGGCAACTTCCAAATAAAAATATGTTTTCAGGACATTGCATCTAAATGTTTCAGGAAGTAGCGCTGGCTACCAAGGATTTTGCACTGTTATTAGCCAGTGTTACCAGTTTCTGGTACAGACAACTATAGTATGATTCAGGGATAGCATCAATTGCCTTCACTTTGGTGAAGCATCACTTGCTTTGTGTCAGGACTAAAATCTATTTGCTGGCTTTGAGTACAATGCAGAAGAAAAGTTCCAATTGCAGTTTCCCACAGTCCATCACTCAAAAATCCCTGGAAATTTTTCATGGTTATTACATTGCATGAGAGTCTAATTTATAGACTTTAATTACGAACCACCCTAAGGCTTCTTGTAAAATTTTATATGACAAATAATCTTTTTATCTTCTTAAATATAATGGAGAGCTGTTTGGTGCTGCTGTCAGAAACTGTTCTTCACCCATGAACACAGTTGCACTTCAGCAATGGATATCACTTCATCTACAGAGTTTACAAAAACAGTGCATAGTTTTGTGTTTGTGGCCTCTTGCTTGGAAAATATAAATTCATTATCCTTGTTACCATTCAAGCCTATGGTAATGAGGTGCTAATATCTTTATTTGGTAAGACTGCTCCAAAGAGTGTATTTTCATGTATTTGATGGAAACAAGAGAAATCCATTGCTGTATTTATTATTACATTCCATGATCTAAATATATTCTTTATTTTATCATCCCCAAACAAGATATTTTTGTGCTTAACCGGTTTACTTTAAGTGCATTCCCTGAGTTTAAAAAAAGGAAGGGTTATCAACCGATCCAGAGAATATCATGAATTGTTGCAGTCTCCTAAGTCTTACACAGTAAACTTAAATAATAAAAACAGATAAATAGAGGAAATGTCAAACTGAATTCTGGGTAATGATCAGATCAGCATGCTTTTATACAATTTCCATCACTTTGAATTTTAAATCACCTTTTAAAGGGCACTAAAGCATTCTTGCAAATTAGTCTGCACTCCAATTAATGCACCCAACATGACAATAAGACCAGTTTCAGCTTGGCTAAGCAGACCAGTCAACCAGGAGGATGTGACTTGAGGACTTGGAGAGCTTGTGCCTCCACCTTTTTTCCCTCTCTCTTCACAGCAGCTTAGGTCCAATTAGGCCAGTTAATCTGCCTAAAACCATTGGAAGGGAAGGATTTCTCTAATAAAGATGAAGCATAGTCTGAGAGGACATACAAATTAAGTCTACTCTTTTCAAAAGACAGAAAATTCCAAGATTTCCCTTAGCCATATATCTTAAAGAGGTATTTCTTTTGGTCAAGAGCAAATGATTTTTCTCCATGGGGATTTTAACTTCAAGAGATCTTTCTATGACATTTGTTAACATGTAAAGGATTTCTCTTTTGTCTATTTATTTTTCATACTGTGCTCATTTTTGACATCCATTAAATTTTATAAGACTAGACTGCAAGCGGTAGTGATGAAAAATGCCAGGTCATATTACAAAAAAATATTCATAAATAGAAATGACTTTGTGTTTTTCAGTTAAGAAGTAAATAATACTTGCATGAATATATAGGTATTTGAGTAGCCTAATCTGAGATTTTGAAAAGGAAAATTGAAGGGGGCTGATAAACAACTCACAAATACATGTTTATATCTGAAACACATTCTAACAAGTTGAAAGAAAATGCTTGCAAAATAGATAAACCTTTTTACATAACATTTAGCTCACTCAAAAAAAAAAGTGAAAAATCTCTATCCTGTTTATTGTTATCACTGGTGCATGGGAACTTCATTTTATAATCACAACACACTTTGAACTTTCTCATTTCTTTTGTTCTTCACTTATATAATTTGACTTAATTTTCTATGTGTAAAATTCTAAGATGTATTTCAACAAAATTAGATGAGAAACATTCAGTCAGATGAAAAATGAATACATACTGCTTTTGGAATTACTTCCATTTCTCCTCAGAAAGCTCATGCTTCCCTTGACTGCAGCAGCTGCTTTTTTATATATTGAATTAGGATTTGGGACAGGAGGGAGAAGTATTAGTGCCTCTAGTTCAACAACAGCATCTAATGCATTAGTAACATTTTGAACTGCTCAGGAATTATTAGCAGGGATACAAAAGAAAAAAATATAGAAAAGGCATGAAATATTTTTTTTAATTAAAATGGTGATAAAAAAGTGTAATGATACTGAAGAGAACTTCGTTATCTATAGCTAGAATATAAGTTTTCCTATTTACCTTGGCAACAAAATGTTAAGTTGCTTTATCATGAGCCATTTTGTTAAGAAATCTGTGATCACTTTCCCTTGAGTCCTTGGCTCTGACATATATTTTGTTGGACAACATGCAAAATATTCTTTTTCAGCATCAGTGCTTTAAGGAAAACATTTTGTTCAAAACAAAACTGAAGATTTCCCACTGTCTCTTTAGGCCAACACAAAAACCTTTAAATCAGTGAGGTTTGTAATGGGCTGTTTATTTAGTCACACCTGTATTGTGTAAATTCTGTTGATATTCCATCCCACCTCTTTGTTCTGATGTCAAGAGGCAGTTCTGAGTATATTAGCATGCTCACAAATAAACTGGCTGGCTGATCAGCTGGTCAACCACTGATCGCCACAGTTGAACCTGATCCATACTTCTCAGAGCCACATTGAGAAGCCAGTTTCTCTGGCTGCTGTCTGAAGCTGGTTGTATATTCATTCAGCTGTGCCAATCCAGATTGTTCTCTCCTTTGGATCTAAGCTTTATCTAAATATTTTAACTGAAAGGAGAAATCAATGACATTGGCAAACTATTTTTAATCAATGAGGCTGCACTTCAACAACAACTTCTTTCCTTCCTTTGTGATAGCCCCAGTACAGCAGATAAGAGGCCAGTATAGAATCCTGCTGCTGTATAACTGCAGAGTTTATACTCTAAAAAAATATACTGGGATAGGTCAGACCCTATAAAATTCCACATACTTCCATATACCTAAGACAGTGATTTTTGAGATCTGGGATTCTCCATCCTACTGTGCAGCTATGTGAGCTCTGCATCTTGATTCACAGATTCAGTTGAGTGTGCTCCCATTTTTTTCATTCCACTTTTCTTTCACACCTTATTCAACTACAAGCTTTGTTTGAAATAATGGTTGAGCAGCCACAAAGACGCATGAGGGTTGTAGAGAGAACACTAAGAAAGGACTTAGATTTAGAAAGCAAATTTTAGATGTAGTAGTTGAAACAGAGGAGTGAGAAATTATACTGGGAAAAGGAAAGTATCAACACAGAGGAACAGAAGAAAAGTAGGAATAAAAATGCACTACAAGAAAAGATGAGTGAAAAGCTAGCATAAAAAAAAAAAAGAAAAGGAGGTCATATCAGAGATACCAAAAGGGTAAATAAAATAAAAGGGAAGTATTGATTAAGTGTGACCAATCTGTAGTTTTAACTTGATTTAAATATTTAAATGATATTTAAATAAATGTCATTTATCTGGGAATTCATATCTATTTCAATTTTCCACACCTGTTGCAATTTGAAGAAGATAAATCAATAGCATTTTCCATGAGAGATGAAAGGATGGTAAGTATGGGCAGCAGTGTGATAAAACAGAATAAAGTCTCAATCCAAGCAAATATATTTCCCTGCCCATTTAAAATTCAGTAGTCTTTTATGCTCTGCAGATAGTATTTCTACATTCTTAGTAATAATCAATATGTTATTAATCCCTAGACCCAAAACGTTTTTCAATTTTTTATTTCCTTTTTCCTCAAGCTGTTCTATAGGATTCCATGTGAAATGTCATGGTACTCAGTAGGATAGGAATATTACAGTATCAGTCTAAGGGTTAATCTCCAAATTATCTATTGTTTGTTTTGCATTCTTTATTAGCCAAATTTCCTTTTTCAAGTATTATTTAAAGAAGAAAAAAAAAAAGTGAAAGGGATGCTACAGACAGCACTCTATTTCTCATTGATCTGTAATTCTCTATTCAGAGTCAGAGGTATAAAAATATTAAATAAATCCATGCATTTGTCTATCAAAACCAGTAAGGAAATGATTAAAATAAGCAAAGGCCAAACTGCCAAAACACTTCAAGAATGACTGGGGGAATCAGATATGCATATGAAGTTCCAGAATCTGAGCAAAGCTCCTACTGCACAATATGTGATGGTGTAACAGAAAATTTGCTTTAAAAATGAATGGAAGGACATGAAAGAAACACTTAGCAACTGCCACACATACACCTAATTACAAACAGAAACTACTGCATGAAATGCAATTAAACCTTTTGATAGATCAAAACATTCTTCTGCAATGAAAGGGAAATATTCTACTGTACATTTAAATAGCAAAACTGAATTCTACTAGGGAATTGCATGAATACTAAAAGAGAAAATTGAAATAATACAAGAGGTGTTACAAGATTTGCTTTATGCTTCAAATACTACAAGAATGTTGCACAAATACAATTATCCAGTTCAACTAATAAAGAAAATTAACTGCATGGCAAAAAATTTGGTAAATATCCTCTAAAAACTTTCATTAATAATTGACATCTATATTTTACATATGTGTTCACTAAGTCCTGTGCACATTTGCAAATAAAATGACTGGCATCAGGTGCCATTTCCCATACAGGAAGAGGCTGCTATGTTTTCCTGAGCACTCCTTCTGCTGGGAGGAACTCATTTTGGGGAGCTCTGTGGTCTGGGCACAAGTCTCTGAGTTGGGAGATGACTTCTTCTAGTTCAAGTTGAGCCACTGGTTTGCTAAGCACCACAGACAAACTATCTGGTCTCTCTGTTTTCCGTTGGTCATGATAGACCACTGGAAAAAGCAAGAAAAAAACAGCTCAGAGCTCCAGTTAAAAATCAAAGGTAATGCTTTAGCAGAGTTGCTGGATACACCCTCATTTTTTTATTTAAAAGAAAATAATACAATTACAGAGTACTTTCTTCTAAAACAGCTAGAGGATTTTGATAAAATGGAATTTAGTACAGAAGTGTGTGAAGTACAGGAACGTTGGATGCAAAGAAGGCAGGATGACACAAGTTATTTGATTACAGAAGTCCTCTAAGCATTCATTGTGGGGAATAAAACTGATAAGAAAAAAAGTGCTAACTCACTTCAATCTGAGAAAACCACATCAGAAAGACTGTATTACAGCTTAAGGAGAGATTTAAAAGAATGAGCTCTACAAAAATTAAATCTAGAAGCAAGAGACTGATAACATAATACCCATTTAAAGTGGAAGAGAATGTTGATATGTTTGCATGTAAATAGAAAAGGTTTTTACTGTTGCCATTCTCTCTCTATCATATGTATATTTGTCAAATTACATGCTGCTGTAGATTTATAAAGTGAAGAAATTCTGTATAACCCATCACAAGAGGATTAGTAATGTTTGAGAAAAAAATGCTACTCTAAACAGTGTTTTTCACTTTCAACTCAAACACACAATTTCAGGTAGCCACATGTACTGAAAGACTATTTTGGTTATGAGATTAGGAAATTACAGGAGCTGCTATATCAAAATGGAGTAAGGTAAAATAAGAAATAATTTTGGTTTAAAGGGAAAAATACTTTGCAAGTAATTATTCTCTGCTTGTAAATGGTGTCTCTATAACCAACCAAGCATATAACAAGAAGATGAAGACGAGGCTTATTTTCACTTCATTTCACTTCTTTGTAATTGACAAGCTCTCACTGAGTGTCAACTTTAAAAGATGACAAATCCTAAATCTTATAGGACTCAATTCAGTAGTTCACCTCTCTAAACTGTTTGCAAATTAATCTACATTTTCAAATGAATCAGGCATAAAATATAAGGTGACATCTATATTAAAAAAATATTAATTTCCTTGTCTTTTTTCGGCATCCAAAGTAGCATTAAAATATTCAGATTGTTAATAAAATGCATAGAAATATACAAATGCACAATGTTCCCTATTTCACAAGTTTAACTTTCTGCTTTCCTGTTCTATTCCAGTATGCATTAGTTTCCTTATTCAGAAACATAACTATTTTGTATTTGATATAGTGTGATAATTATACGTCAACTACTTCAAATGACATAAACCAAAACACATGAAAGATGTGAAGATGAAAAGACTAAAAAAATTGAAAAACAAGAAATTAATAAATCCAGGGCTATGTTCTCCTGTTGTCCCAAAATGTTAATGTATTTCCCATTATGATCCTTCCCTTATTCAAATTTGGTAATGAATCTGCTCCAAACAGTCAGATTCTGAAAAATTGGAAGTACCCTTTATTTTCTAGATGTGTTCTGTTTTCTTTTTCTGACACATTTGGCCACTGAAGCCATCATCATGGGGCAACCTTCTCTCTTAACTAACAGAAAACTACAAAAGCATTTCTTCCTAAACTTAGACTTGTTTTTAATTCTACTCAGGTAAATTAAATGGAAGTAAGGTTTTAAGTCAAGGTTGGGAGCAGTTGCAGAACTGCTTAGAACTAGAAGTTACACAAATTATGCATCTCAGTAAGTAAATAAAAATTTAACTCAGCCCTCTCTTGGAGTGTTGATATACCATCATGCTTCACAGTGTTTGTACGTTTTTGATCCACTGCACTTCTCTTTGAACCAGAAACTGTACCTGTTGTACCTATTCTTCAATTACAAAGGCTGTTCCTGTCTCTTGCCTAAGGACCAATTTTCTCTGTCTCTGATTACTACATTAAATTATAACAGATCACCATTTTGAGCTAGAACATAAGCTTTTAAAAGTAAAAATAATAAAATTAATGAATTAATTTAAAGTATATATTGCAAAAGTTTTTCCTCTTGTTTTTAAAATTTAAAATGGGACATGAAACAAATTTGTCAAAGATTTTGTGAAGTATTTCAAAAAGACTCTCAAAAAGCCCCTCCAAAATAACATCCATTAAGAGTTAGGTCTTCTCATTAGATGTCTTTTTGTTTTGCCTGTGGCTATTCCACACCAGTAATCTATGCTTCCTCTACTCACAATGGAATATTTTTGTCTATGCCTGTACTACATTAATGATCTAAAAGCTAAAAGGCATATTGTAACTTCACACAACATTCTGGAAACTAAGAACACATGATTGAATGGAAAATTCTTTTAACACGGATTGTTTGATTACTACTTCATTTTTTCCATATGGTTATCCACTCCAACCACAAATTTTGTCTCAAAAATAGGTTCACTAACTTTTTTCACTTCAGACCTATTATAGTTGGTAGCTATTTGTTAAATACTCTATCTGCTTCTCTTAGCAAATGGAAAGTGATGAAAGGCAAGTCTACCATGTGAAACAGAATGTGGACACGTCCAGAGAAATGACTGTACAGGAAGCTGAAGTCAAGGATCCTTTACACTTCTATTTCTATTCTACATTAAAAAGAATAAGGGGATATCAAGCACAGGGCTACTTTCTATATAGGAATAAACCCTCAGATTTTTCCTTTTCAACATAAAGTTCTTAGGAGTTTTGTTCCCAGCAGATATCCAGCTTGTACTTAAAATCATCTCTTCCCTTCAGCAACCACTTCCTGTTTGCAACAAAGTTAAGGGACGATATGAACAGATATAGAGGGATATATCAGGTGGTTTTGCTCCTGTCCTCTACAGTGATCTTTCATAGACTAATCTTCAAGGCCTTTTCTCTTTCAGAAATAAATGAACAGGTCATCTCTTTTCCTCTCCCACCTCTCCTCTTTTTCTTCCTCCCTCCTTTACAAACTTTCTAATTCATCCATCCTCTTTTTTATTGTGAAAAATCCCTATCAAATTCATTTATATGCATCGCTTTTTTACATTTTTTCTCATGTTGTGCTGTGGTATGTCAGCAGTACTAAGTCTTAAGAGATTTTAGAGACATTCTATCAGTCACCTTATCATCAGATTGTTACTAACCCTGTATGTGCTCTTCAGTGTGCCAGTATCAAAAGCCATCTTGATGTCCAAGCAGATTATGTTTGTTGCTTCACCCCTGTCAGCTCTCATTGTCACCTCCTCAAACAAGTTAATAGCATTTGACAGGCATGGCTTCCCCTTTATAAATGTCCTGGTTATCTTTGACCAGTGTGCACCTGTCCAAGTGTTCTCCTATTTTGTCCCTAATCAATGACCCTAGAATTTCTCCCAGTTCCCTTTAGTGTTTATACACTGAAATGTTCAGTTCACTCACTCTCCAGCTTGAGAATCTAGCTCTGAAAAATTAAGAATTGCAAGTAGCTTTGAGTGCAGCACTTCTAATGTGTATGTGCATATGTATTTATATCAACCATTGCCATAACATTCCACAAAAAAGGCCTTATTTCGTGTAAAAAAAGAAATAGTATGTACCAGATTTCCAAAGAAGGAAGAGACCACCTCTGTAAAGGAGACAGTGAAACAAATCTTTTATGCCCAAATCACTGAACTATCCTGTCACTGTAAATCCTTGTCATTTGCATGGGTGCGGAAAGAACAACTTTGAAGATGCTCTCTGATTTCTGATGCAATAGGTAGTGGATAACTTTTAGCAAGAAAATAAGCCATATCATGTTCAAAATGCAACTAGTTTAAAATAGTTTTTAATAATTCTGAATTGAATCATGTTTATTAATTTCTCAGGCTTTGGTAGGTCTTGCAGGAACGTATTTTATTGTATATTTACAAGTCTCAAATTCCCCATCTTTCCTCAGGGCCACCTCATTAGCAGTGTATGAAATTAATTTTTTAGGTAAAACAATGCCCTTAATAGTAAGTGTCTGAACTTCAACGTGTAGGTGGAGCATAAACCATAGTAAAAAATTCTGCAAGTCTAAATTTCAGTATTAGCAGTGACAGTGTCATTCCCATAGTGTTACAACTCATAAGAAGACAAAAACACTGATAAACATTAAAATATTCACCTTATATCACTGGTAAGAAACAGTTACTGTCCCCTTTTCCAGTTGTACTGCATTTCTAGTTACACAAGTAAACTTTCTGGCAAAATGACATCTGAATGGTATACGTGCTAATTTTAAATGATCAAATAACTCCTTCATTGTTACTCCTTTTAATCTCAGACAAAAGTTCTTGCCAGTCACTCTGGAAGAAATAAATTAGAGATGAACTCAAATATTTCTTTGAAGCAGTGTACAGAGAAAACAAAAAGGTATATTTCTGTTCCATGTCTCTTCAGGCAGCAACAAGGCCAAAAATATTTCTCCCTACTATGACATATATTAAATAACAGGTCACCTCCATTAACTTATTTGATGTCCCTTTAGCTCCATATTTCCTCTAGCTCCATGCCTTCTTCTCAGTGATCCAGGAAGATCTCAAGAAGTTATTTTTTTTAATTGTCTCATGGGGATTTTAGCCCTGTATCGTTTAAAGGGACAGTGGTTTATGAGACAACCCTGGCAACTGCACTAACTCGAGATAGCCTCCCAGGAAACAGCTAACTTGCATCCTCTTTTCTAAGGAGCACCAGTCCACTTTCTGATCTTGCAGAGAGGCTTGTAAGTAAACTTTTAGACCTACAGGGCTGGCTTAACAATATGCTATCCTGAAATAACACTCTCTTAATTTTATTTAATAAGGTCTGCTACCAGCTATTTAGATTATTGCAGAACTTTGTAGAAGAATGTGAATGACCTCCCAAAGGTTACACTAGATCTCATCTGTGATTAGGTAGCTAACTTAATCCTCAGCGTAATAATTCATTTTCTCTTTTTGTACAGCAGTAGGCACAGTTTGGTACACCATGAAGAAAAAGGATGCTTATTCTTCTATCTCATTTAGATTACCTTCTGTTTCTGCCGACAATTTTTTTTCCTAACAAGTTAAAAAACTTCAGTCACATTGGAAGGACTCAAAATTAGCTGTCATGGTCAGAAGGAACAGGAAAATTTACACAGAGAGGCAAAAGTCTCAGATCTTCAAGAAACAGCTTGAGCATTAAAAATTTTCTCTACAGGTTTTGGCCATAGGAAGCAGGTTTTCTTGAAGAAGAAGCACCTCCTAAGCCAGTTCCTTATTGTTTCTCTGCTGTGAATACCAGTCTGGACAACTTCATTGTCAAATTCTGTTGAAGGCAATGACCAGCTAAGAACAGCTCAAAGTGAAGTTACAAATATCACATAACAGGTACTTTTTGTAAAACAAGGCATTTTGGCAGACTATCATTCCTCTACAGAAAAAGGGTATATTTTTTTCTTTATGATATGAGCCCTTATTTACATAAATTAATAATCAGCCCAAATAATCAGATGAACTTACTCTAGGATACAGAAAAATAGAGTAAGATGATAACCAGAAAATTGCAAGAGGTGATCTGTAGTACGCTATACATAAAGTGTACAAAGGAAAGTTTATAGCCATAGGATAGGATCATATTTGAATAGACTATCTCTTGGTCCATCTTTTGTTCTCTGCTACTGTACTTGAATGGATTCAGGGCTGGGGCACCCACAACTTCTCTGGGCAACCTGTCCCACTGCTTCACCACCCTCACAGTGAATAATTTCTTCCTAGTATCTGATCTGAATCTGACCTCTTTCAATTTAAAGCCATTCTCCCTAGCCCCATCACTACACTCCACTGTCAAAAGTCCCTCCATGTCTTTTGTAGGCCCCCTTTGAGTACCGGAAGGCTGTAAGGTGTCCCCAAAGTCTTCTCCAGCCTGAGTAACCCCAACTCTCTCAGCTATTTCTGAATATTTTTAAGTATTCAAAAACTCCATAAGACCTACTTAACCTTTCTTCAGGAATGCTAAAATAATTATGTTTTATATTCTTGGCAATGCATAGCAAAATGTATAGTGATAGGGACATAACTGGATACAATGTTTTAAACAATTCAGAGGCTCTCAAAAACAAAATCAGATGAGTTCAAAATTAGTTATATATGTTTTCTGGTACTAAAGATCACATTTTCAGAAGAATTTGTTAAATCTTAATTGTCCTATAAATTGTAATCTTCATTTGTGATTTGAGGCTGCAGAAATTATACATAACAATTCAATGAACATTTTTGTGTTTCCATTTTTTGACCAATTGCCCTTCCCTTGGTGGTATTACTATTTCAGCAACAATTCCTTTTTCAGAATAATCAGTACAGAAATAAAGCAGAGTAGTAGCTTTAGTCTCAATTTCCTTGACAGTTCTCTGCCTTTCATTTTAACTCCTGAATACTTTAAATCACATCAGTAAACATTAAAAAATAAATGCTGAATTTTTAAGTTATATTTCTTATGTACAGAGGAAATCTGTTTAGAGATACATTTTGCCTCCTTTTTGGGTGATATGGAAATCTAATAGCTCATTTTTGCTGTTAAAGATTATGAAATAACTTTCAATGAAATAACAGTGTTGCTCTAAATTTTTAAGTGCTTGTTCCAAAGAGTGAAAGAATTAGACCTGCTCAATGAAGCAGCTACACAAATCATTTAGCACTGATGAAACAACAGCAAATGTTTAATTCAGTGTTATCTGTAAAGCATTTTTTAAATTTTTCCAGTAAATATTTAACTGAATTAGTCGAGTAAAAATAAATCTAACACACCACCTCCTAATGTCAATTAGAAGCAGTTTGCAAAACTATTTTCTCTTTGAAGATTAGATTGACTACATATAGCAATATTCAAGAAACCCACACATTGTCAAAGACCCAGTCATAGTCATCTAAAGAACTATGGAAAATGTTAACTGATTCTAACCATTGGTAAAAATCATAATTGCTTGTAAGTCAATAAATTAGTGAATGCCCCACCCCTGGAAATTTTCAAGGCCAGGGTGGATGGGACCTTGAGCAAGCTGATCTAGTGGGTGGCACCTCTGCCCGTGGTGGGACATTTAGAACTAGATGATCTTTAAGGTCCCTTTCAACCCAAACATGTCTATGACTCTATGAAAATTAGGGGTAAAAAAATCAAAAAAAATATTATTAAGAGCCAATTATAAAAGATTTTATGATATCCTAAAAATCAAAAAGGAAATACATAAAATCCATAACTATGTAAGTTCAAGGCACAGCGCAAAGTAATGTGTCAATGGATTTCACTGGCCTTTATAAACATTACAGCACAATTACATAAAGCCCAATTACACTCACAGAACTTATCACAATTACAGCAAAGTGAAAACAGAGGATACTGCTTAATAGCTTAAATTTGAAAGCTTGAAGCTGGGAATTTAAATTTAGGTCCTTCATGTGCAAACTGAAATGCATGTAACACATAACACTAAAAGATGAGCCGTTATAACTCTTTCCTACTGTTTCATCACCAAATGTAGAACATACACCAATGTTCACCAAGGAAAAGAAAAATACTTCCAAGATACATCAGTCCAGCAGCTCAAAACATGACACTAATATTCTTGGTAACATGCAAACCACCTAGAACCAATTTTTTTTCATAGAGGAAAAATACTCTCAGGTGCATGGGATGGCTCTTGGGATGGTCCTGTGCAGGGCCAGGAGTTGGACTTGATGATCCTTGTGGACCCCTTTCAACTCAGAATATTCTGTGATTCTGTGATTTTTGGTTATGCAATTCTGTGAAGACTGGTAAATAATTATAATTTCTATTGTGAATAATCTGAGTACTTTATTTTCTCTTTATAGGAATTAATAGGGATATAATGTGCATGATGCTGTTGGTCAGTCAATGCTGAAATATACTGGATCTGGGGCTTTCCTACTCTATAAACCTGGTTTGTAAGAAGAGCTTACAGACACTGTGCAAAGCTAGGCTTTGTGTGGGATCAAGGACCAGTTAAAATTTTTCAACCTTTAAATCTAAACACTCCTGGATTTTAAGTGAAGTTGATGAATTTTACATCTAACTTTTACATGGAGAATAGTAAAGGTTGGGGTGAGATTTAAGGGTATACAGCCCTATTGTTTCAACATAGATAATAAGACATTTTTCCTAATGTTTGTTTGCTCTTCACAAGCAGATATTATTTAAAATTAAAGAAGACAATCAAAACAGTTTTACTGGATGAGTACCATTATGAGTTAAGTTTCCGGGAGACTCAATTTTTAGCAGGTTTTTACAAAACCTGATTTAAAACATGGGCTTTTTTTCCTGCTGTTCCTGTAGGTGATTTCTGTAGAACATCTACTGATTTTCTTTCAAAATGTTATTGAACCACCAGGGTTATTTGTTATGTTTTCATTTACTATAGTGTCATTTTATTTCAGCATTGTCATGTGAATAATAGGCAATCAGGGCTGAAACTTTTCAAAATTGCAGCCCTCTAGATGTTACAATTAAATCAATTACAAACCCAGAATAAACAGTTTTAATCACATCAAACATTTCTGCTATATTATACTACTCAATTCTGTTATGATGGAAATCTAAAGCCCATAGAATACTTCAAGAAAAAATGCTACCATTTGTACAAAACTCCTACTTAGCCTGATTAATAAACTGAAGTTCAGAAAATGATGTGCGTGAAAACAGCTGCTCTTGCCAATAATGACATTTTATTTTCAATTTTAGAAATAACACTGTGTCAATCTAAACAATACTTAAGTACATTATGTAAGTATAACAACAGTGACACAACATAAAACAAAATGCACCACATCCAGGAAGAATCAAAAGTAAACTGTGCTGAGAGAAAGGCAATTGTAGCTGTGTAGCAGCTGGTGATGCACCATTGCCATTAGGAAGAGGAATGTGAGGAATCACAGAAGAGTGCTGCCTAAATATGCCATGCAGATGCCCTGAAAGGTATAACAGAAATTGGTTATAATCCGCTGACATGGCTTTACAGTAGCAGTGTTTTATACGTGGGCAGGCACAGCCAGCAGAACAGCTTTGATAAAAAAAAGGTAAATATGACAAAATCCTATTCATTGTCTATAGTATGATATTCATACAGCTTCACCATATCCATATAGGTAACCATGCGTAGGTATCACTGAATTACACTGGTTGCTTCCAAAAACATAGCTCCAGAAATATAATATTTAAGATTGCATGCTTTTTTCCCCCCTCCCTTAATCTGTGATCTGTAATAGTAACACCAATGACAGGCACTTATACTAAGCAGCAGTGAAATTGTCAAAATAATTCCTTCTTTTATTTAAGGATCATGGTGAACACTGAGATTTCCAGTTTGGGAAATATTCCAAAACATATTGGCAAACTGAAACTCTTCATGTATTTATATAATGGAAGTTGTCCTTCTTTTTTCGTTCCTTATAAATGTGCATGTGTGAGCAGAATTCAGACAAAGTGAACACGATTCTTTCTTGTATCTTTTGAGCCCAAGAGCTACAAATATTCAAAAGACAGTTGGTAACTGCTAGAGACAAAGAGATCTTCATATCACCAGGATGCCTGTAACAGGAGAATTTATCTGTGTCAAATTTAAGAAGAATCCAGGTAGCAGGGTTGTCCACCCACAAATATACAGATCAGAGATCACAGATTTGAAATTCAAGGAAGCAGCAGTTAACTGTTTTACATCCAATTAATCTGTTCAGACTGTGCTTATGTAAAACAGAAGACTTTGGAGGTGCACAAAGTGTCCAGTTGGTGAAGAACACCAGTCTCATTTTACCCACTGGTTGACTATGCTATAGTTTCAATTTAGCTGAACTGAAAACTATAAACAAATGAATAACACTATCATACTTTACTTCACATCTTTAGACATTGAAAAGGCAGGGATATCCTAGCACATATTCAGTTTACAAGCTGAAAAACCCCCAGTGCTTATGTTTTTAGGGATTCTAGATATTATTAACACTTATATATCTAAGTGCAAAACAAGGAAAAGAAAAATAATCCTGAACCTTCATAAATTACATTGATTTCTTTACCAGGAAACTATGTAAACAGATGCTAATGCAGTTTACCAAAAGAAGTGTAGCCCAGTATTATACCATCAAGGCAAAAATACTAAAACTGACATAGCACTTGAGCTCTGCACTGCGAACAAATCTACGTCTCTATATCTAATTGTTTTACCCGTGTTCCTGACCCCCTTCTCATATGTATATGTCATGGAGTATATCAAAATCTGATTCCCCCATTTGCCTCCACAGGTGTAGAAATTTGTAAGGCTGTCCCAGTCAATACCTCCTTCAGAGTGACTAGCAGTGTCTATATATAAACTCCTGTGGCTGGCATCTATTTTTTGCCAACTTCAGCCAGTAAACCTTCTGATGGATATCTACAGTTCAGGCTTCAGTACTAACACTTGCTAAGAAATGTCACCATCTTTTTGGATGGACTTCTTGTGAATAAATATTTTAAAGTACAGAATATTTCAATTCAAAATATTTCAATTTCGATACATCAATTTTTGAGATTAAATAAATTATTTGTGTATTTCTAAGAAAGAGACACCAATGTATTGAGGAACCAATGCTTTCATAAACTGGTGGTTGTGGGTATAATTCACCTGTTGTAATGGACCATAATTTTCTTTAGATTGTATTTTGGACTTTTATTTTCATACTTTTGTATGGTTTCCCAACTTTAAATCTGGGCAAAGATTATTTCTTACTGGGTTTTTTAAGCCTGTTTTATTATGTGATGTCTTTTTAACCTAATGTATTGGGTTTGTACAGCCAGGTGTTGATAGAGGGGGGAGCTACGGGAATGGCTTCTGTGAGAAGCCCCCTGAAGCTTCCCCATGCCCAGCAGAGCCAATCCCAGATCACTCCAAGACGGCTGCTGGCCAAGCCTAGGCCAATTAGAAATGGTGGTAATGCCTCAGTGATAACATATTTAAGAAGAAGGAAAGAAAAGTTATTGTGCAGATGCAATAATGTCCAGAGAAGGGTGGGGTGAGAATATAGGAGAGGAACAACTTTGCAGACACGAAGGTCAGTGCAGAAGGTGCTCCAGGCACTGCAGCTGAGATCCCCCTGCAGCCTGTGGTGAAGACTATGGTGAGGCAGCAGTGCCCCTGCAGCCCATGGAGGACCACGGGGATGCAGAGATCCACCTGCAGATCGTGGAGGAGACACAGGCCAGAGGAGGTGGATGCCTGAGAGAAGGCTGTGACCCCATGGGAGGCCTGTGCTGGAACAGGCTCCTAGCAGGGACCTGCAGGCCTGTGGAGAGAGGAGTCTACACTGGAAACACAGGCTGTGCCTGAGGGACTACATCCCATGGAAAAGTGACCCACATTGAAGCAATGTGCAAAGAACTGTTTCCTGTGGGAACAATGTTGGAGGAGTTCATGGAGGACTGTCTCCTGTGGGGGGACCCCATGCTGCAGCAGGGGAAGGACTCCTCTCCCTGGGCAGTGGTAGAAACAACTGACCATAACTCCCATTCCCTGTCTCCCTGTGCCCCTGGTGGAGGAGGTAGAGCTGGGAAGGATGGAGGGCTGGGGGGAAGGTGTTTGTAAGGTCTATTTTTACTTCTCATTATCCTGTTCTTTGTTAGTAATAAATTCAATTAGTATCTAAAATTCAAGTCTGTTTTGCCCACGACATTAATCAGTGAGTGATCTCTCTTCCAGTCCTTATCTCAACCCATGAACCCTTTTTTATATTTTCTCTCCCCTGTTCAGTTGTGGAGGGGAATGAGAAAGTGGATTTGGTGGGGGCCTGGCATCCAGCCAGGGTCAACCCACTACACCTATGTACTATTCTAAATTCTAGGAGTTATTTCTGTAAAACTTTCTGGCATTTTTTCTTCAACATAATTTCCAGGAAGACACAGAATACTATTCTGCAGTATCTGAGGTATTGGTTATTTTACACCAAAAACTGAAAAAAAATAAACCCAATGTCTCTTTAATAATTTCATTGACTTTTTAAATCATTTTGTTCCGTGTTGTTTCCCAAGCAGATTACTGTGGGTAATTATGCCACATCTTAGATGGACTTTCATATACCACCTTGATGAGTAAAAGTACCAGAATAATATAGAGGAGAATGTAGAGTATAAAACTGTAGATATGAATTACAGACACTACTTCATAGTCTAAGGGAAGGCAACTGCACTGTAACTCTTACACCTTAAAGACATACTCAGCTCATACTTCCTTAATAAGAAAGAGGGCTGGGATTGAAATATTACTGTGTCGTTTCCAGAAAAAATGGATAAACTGATCCTACTCTATGTAAGATGTATTTAAACTTGCCAATTATATTGCTCTCTGAAAAAACCTCTCTTCCAAGGGAAAACCGAAATTTCCAGCACTGTCATTTATACATTGCCTTTGGCCCAAACATTTATTCTATTTAACAATGCCCTGCAGCTTAATGTGCTTGTTCTTGCCAGGATGCCACTCTTCCCAATGAAATATACTTTTTAAAACTCTTTTGGCTACCTTAATCCCCTATTCTCTTATTTTTCCTATCAAAGGGAAAAATGTAAGAACAATTGTGCTCATGATCTTAGAAGTTCTTTGGAGTTTGCAGACAATGAAATATGTCAGGTTCCTTTTTCTTCACTTTCTACACTCATCATTCACCAACAACCACTACAATAAAGAAAAGGTATAATGCAATAACTGCTCTCAGTGACACATTGCAGCTAATGTTAAAATTCCCAATAACTTATACAGGTATTTTGAAAGACACAAAGTCAACTTTGTCATTTACAGAGATACATTATCTGGAAAAAATTATATCTTTAAAAGCATTTCTACTTATAGCAGCAAGACTGAAATGAAACACAACTGCCAAATAACTACTAGGTTTTGAACAGAAAAAAGGCTTATAGGGTAGTGATAAAGTAAAAATACTCCTAAGCTGAATTTTCCCCTTAGACAGTGTAACTCTTGTATAAAATCCACTGGGAGTGGGACATGTATATGAGAGCAAAGAATTTACCCCCTGTGCTTGTATAATAGAAAATTAAGATGGTTAAAAATGGCACCCAAAAGATGAATGAATTTCCAAGGAAATAAATTAGGTTTTAAATTACTATTGGAACATATGCATTATACAAAAGATCATGAAATCCATTTCATCTGACATATTGTACAATGAGCTACAAGAACATTTGCAACTGATAGAAGCATGTAAGGTCTCATGCATTATTCCTACAATAAAGATTACACCATAGAAGCCAGATATTACGCTTCCTATTGTGGTCTACCAAGCTGAAGGTCATGAACCAGGGATACGACTTGAGCACCCTGGTCAAGATTTTGAGTTATACTGTGCACCACAGGAGTTAAGAGCCTGTTTCATATCCTATGCACGTTTACTTACCTGAAGCAACGTTGTCATACGAAGTATAATGAAGAAAAGGAATTAGAATACACATTTGGAACAACTGAGGGAGCGAAATATATCATATGAGGCAGAAGTCATCTTCTACAGGAATTTTACAACTGCAGGGAAAAAATAGCCTAGATTTAAATGACTGTATGTTTTCTTAAAGATCCCAAAGGAAAGCAACATATGGATGCTCTATGTTTAACATAATGAAAAACAAACGCTCAAACCCCACAAAATTCCATTTTAAAAAATCTGAAAACTGCACTCAGAATCAAATGCAATATGTCCAAGAAAATACAGATCTGTCATGAGCATGCTCTTCTATCCAGAATTATTAAATCTACAAGATGAAAGCAACCTTTAGAAAGAATTTTAAAGTGCAAGGAAAGAAATCCTAAATACATTTTCCACATTTTTGTGGAAAACATGTGCTTGAAAAGGATAGTTTTCAGTCAGATGGAGAAAATGCAGAAGAAAACAAGAGGAAGATTGTGTGGGATATAACCTCACAGTGTTTGCAATCTCTTTGTACAATACACATTATTAGTTTGAATTCAGGACAGCAACAGCTGCCCTGTTTGTTTCTCTTTAGTTGCAGTCCATCTGAAGCCTATGACATTAGAAATACTTTTTTCCAACATGGTGAAGTCTGGAGGTATGATTTTTGAATACAGCTGAGTGGACACAAAGCCCAAAAGCCTGAGGAATGCACCATTCTTGGCAGTGACCCTGCAGCCATCCCAGCAGAGCAGCCTTGGCACTTCCCACTGGCAGACCAGAGCAGCTACTGCTTTTTCCAGCCAGGAATTTTTAAAAATTTTATCCAGTGCACCATGCATTTGCTGAGCCCTAAGCAGGCAGCATTTCTAGTAGACTAACTGTAAAATAACTAGAAGTAACAAATATCAGAAAGTGCTTGAAAACATATACCCACCACCTCAGAAAAACAACAAACTTATGTTTAAATCCATTTCTATTAAAAAAAAAATTGCTTCAGTGGGATTTCTATTTGTATTTAAAATTGAATATGAAATGAGTACAAAAAGTACAAAAGATAAATATAAAATAAAAAAAAAAGTATAGAAGTATTTGTAAAACTTATATTGCCACTTTGTGACCCTGGCTCCTGATGGGCTTTTCTGTAGCTTAAAGCAGACCTGACTGCAGCCATTCTAGGAGTAGTGATGTACCCTCTCTTAAGAAAAAGGGCTCTATAGTGCAGTTGGGGATTTGTACTTCAGAGCTGCCTTTAGGGCCAGATTCTAGGGCATCAGAAATGCTATAAATCCTTTGCAAAACTGCAAAACTACTGACACGTGCCTAATTTTCTTCATGTTAAAGTACTCAGTTACTCCAGTGGAGCAGAGGATGCATTACAAATATCCTTGCAGCCTCCTCTGAGCCAGGCACATGCAGTTGGAAAAAATCTCATTTTCTCACTATTGAATATCTTTGTAGGGTAAGGACAGATGGACTTTTTAGAAAACTTTCCCAACCCTCCAGTATTAACATATTGCTCTGGTAAAATCATAAGAGGCATGAATGTCAAACTCACATGTTACACGTTTAAAGTAAGTCTCCACTCAAGATGGGCTAGCATATATTTTTTGATGTTATTTATATTTGTCCCACTCTACTCTGCACAGGTGCAGCCTCACCTTGAGTACTGTGAGCAGTTTTAGGCACCACAATATAAAAAAGACATTTAAACTATTCGAGAGCTTTCAAAGGAGTGCAACGAGGATGGGGAAGGCTCTGGAGGGAAAGTCATCTGAGGAGCAGCTGAGGTCACTTTTTCTGTTTAGCCTGGAGGAGACTGAGGGGAGACCTCCTTGCTTCCTTGTGAGGGGAAGAGGAGAGGCAGGCACTGATCTCTTCTCTGTGGTCACCAGTGACAGAACCTGAGGGAACGGCCTGAAGCTGTGTCAGGGGAGGTTTAGGTTGGATATTAGGGAAAGATTCTTCACCCAGAGGGTGGTTGGGCACTGGAACAGGCTCCCCGGGGAAGTGGTCACAGCACCATCCTGACAGAGTTCGAGAAGCATTTAGAAAATGCTCTCAGGCACAAGGAGTTGGACTCAGTGGTTTGGGGAGTCCCTTCCAACTCAGCATATTCCATGGTTGTAAAGTTCTATGATTTATATTATTATTTCTACAGAATTGATTACTGAACAGTCACCAGCTGGTAATGTCTCTCAGATAACACCAGCTCCATTCAGATCTCAGTAAGGGAGCTGGAGGTAAAATGTTACATATCAACAGTGCCAATGCTGGTTTACTCCACAACTCTTACATAATAAATCTTACATCAGTAACATGCACAATTTATGGCAAACAAATGAGGGAATTCACATGCTGTTCAGATTTGTGTTTACACCAAGAAAGAACACGGCCCATAAATAAGATTGTTTGGAAAACATTTACTGCTGTCATACTGATAATGCATTTTAAATCCTGGGCTTATCAAAAACTGGATTTTTTTTTCTCCATGTTGTTTGACAGCTGAAATTAAACAAATTCTATTGAAGTACAAAGCTAATAGAAGGTTTACTATGTGTGTCATTAGCACCATCCATATAAGGAAACAGAAAATATGAGGTGTGGATTTTTAAAATATGATAAAATGAGAGCACCATTAGATGCATATGAAGGTGTGACTTCAGGCCAGGCATTTTCTTATTAGAATCAAAGTGACTCTATCTTACATTTGTAAGTAATCACTGTTATGTGATTCAAGTCGACATCTTTCAAATTATTTTCTCATGCCAAAAATATAGATTGCATTTGAAATATGTTTTAATTGTTAAACTATCTTAATAAAATATATGACATAAAATTATGTACCTTACCATATGCTGCTAAACTTCTTTATGTTCAGGCATAGTGAACCTTAAATGATTGACTTAATTTATAAGCTGCACATTTTTTAGTTCTTGCTTTAGCATTCTATTATTTATATGGATAATATCAAAGTTAATATGCTAGAGTGTTTAAACCTTGCATCAGAGCTCAGGTTCAACACAAACATTCCTCTGTACTTCATTTTTCTTTCCTTTTCAAGGAAAAAACCTGAAATTGAGTTAAATCAAAACATTCTAGTTGTGTCTGCCTCAAAAATGCTAGAAACCATAAATTCCACAATTTCTGCATAAAAGTTGGATGACTACATTTTAAAAAGTTAACATAATCTTTAAAGATGTTTATTTATGAAGGCAATTAGATGAACACACTATAATTTTAATCAGAAATAAGAAACTTAGAAAGTGACAAAAGGTTTTGGGTTCTTCCGTTAGATAATGCAGAACACTTTTAAGATTGTCAGTTTTGAAAAGAAAGTATATTTGGAGGGGTTGCTTTCGAATAATAGTTAGTGCTAACTTCAAATTTATGTTTAAATGTGACAAACTGTTCAGATGTTTATGTTAGCAAAGTTATGGACAAAATCATGAACATATATACAAGTTTAAAGTGAATGAAATAATGTATTTTTTAAAGATTGAAGTATAAAGGCCATCTTAGGTCATGAAGAAATTTAGCCCCCATTTTGGGATGGTCTTTTTCAATAATCCCCAACCACAGGTGTATTATTTCAAGATTTTCATCTGTGTTTCAATATATGTCTTTCTCTGATACATTTAACTGTTCCCCTGTGCTTCTTGTCAGTTTATATCATTTTTTCCTAGGTTGACTTTCTTCCTTGTGTTTCGCCCATGATTATCTTCCATTTGTTGGTTTTTGTTAGAGAGCTGCCAGGCCAGAAATACTTCTCATCTACATAAAGGGAATCTTAAAATGCTTATTTCTTATGGTTAAACTCCCTCACATCTCCATCTTTTCTTTCTGTGTTTCTGAGAAGCAAATGCTCAAGGCAGAATATGTATGCTACATGTGCTGATGCAACCTTTATGAAAAAGGTGCAAATGTTTTATAACTAGCTATTGTGACAGATGTATTCATATGTGTTATTCTCCGCCCCATTCTCAAATGCACTTGCTTCAGTGGCCTTGAATTTGAACACTAAATGGTTAACAGTGGTTAAAATTGGCTTTTATCTTTTTTTTTCTTAAAGCAGTGCAACTGAAAGTGGATACTTGTACTATAGGTATGAGCTACATACATGCTTTAAGAGAAGAAATATTTTCTAAAGTTGGGTTTTCCATGTGGGAAAAAAAACTTCCCTCACAGAAAATATAGATTTTCCAGAATTCAAAAGCTTACAAAAGAAAGAAACTTTTAGCAAAGTAAAACTGTTTGGAAGCTTCAGGAGAACTGAATGATGTGATTGGCAACCTGCATTCTGTTACTTTTATGTTTATGTACACTTCTATGCCTGCAGCACATAAATACTGTTTGTTAAACTTCTGTTGTTATGGCAAGGGGAAATAACTGCAAAAACATATAAGCATGACAGACAGTTTCTGAGTAAAAGTAGCCACCCATAACTTTCAAAACAGTTCCTTAGAAAGTGGTCTACCTTTCTACTGAGCAGTCATATTTTTTGATAACACTCTACCTCATCGAAAGACATTTCTCTAAAGTAAATTATCCCAAATGCAAACTTCTGCTGATATTATAGATAAAGTCAGATACGTTGCACAGAAAAACAAACAAAATAGCTCTGTTGTTTTCACTTTTGATCGAGGAAAAATACCACTAATGTTTTTTGCAAAGAAAAATCTTAAATAAATAAATTAAATAATTATATCTTAAAAAATGGAAAGAAGTTCTTTACATAAAAACTATAAAAAAGGAAGACTCCAGCTCATATCAAAACATTTTTAATGCTGTTTGCAAATAAGCACTTGCAGCTAGGAGTAGATGCACAGTGTCAAACCACAGGTCCGTTTATCTAGCAAGTATTCTGCACCTGATGCTGGTTTAAAAGCCATGTCAAAGAAATATCACAAGGAAATATGTAAGAAACAAGCACATTCCCCTAGAAAACTGTCCAAGCTATCAGCTATTTCTGTCTCAAAGACTTTTTCAGCCAGCCTTACATGCTCCATTTTGTCCTGACCCCAGATGAAGTCCTAGCATCCGCATGGTCCACTGCTATGGAGCAGAGCTGCAATGCCCAGGGGGCAATGCTACCCTTGTGCTTATCCTGAATGTGACACCTGCTAGATTCCCCTGGCACCTCTGTGGCTCCTAGTCAGCCTAGTCACTCCTGTTCTTCCCTTCCAGGTTGCATTATGTCATACTTTTGGTCAGTCTATAACACACTTATCTTTGTCTACAGATTTTCTTTCTTCCGAACTGAAGAGTCCCTGCCTACAAAGATGTCCTGCATTGGGAAGCTGTTCCACACCACTGGTCATTTTTCCAAATCTTCCTTTGCTCTTTTTCAGTTGTGCTTTATACACTGCTTTGAGGTGCAAGGGATGACGGCTGCTTACATGATACAGACGGAAAAATGATTTGTTATGCATTTTCTTCCTAAGAATTCCTAATACTAAGTTTGACACCTGAGCACAGAGATGATTGCAATCATTGGTTTATAACTATTTAACCTTGAGATCTTGCTTTTGAGTGGCAATGGTCAGACTGGGATAATCAATCCTACTTGTGAAATTAGGATTGTTTTTTTCCCCAGGACATCATTTTACATTTACTAATGCTGGATTTCATTTGCCATTTTATTACCCAGTCACTCAGTCTTAGGAATTTCTTTGCAGCTCTTCAGACAGAACTAATATTAACTACTAATAGTCCAGCTTCATCAGGAAAGTTCATTCATTCCCTTTCCCAAATAATCTATATTGAGTAGAACAGGTTTCAGAACCCATTGGAACTCCAGTACAACTTCCCATTTAACTTTTTATCTTTTTGTTATGGGTTTGTTTTAGGCAAAAAACATTTAATGAAATAATTTCTGCTTAGAACTGCACAGTTTTACTTTCCAAAAGCAATTAAATTCTTAACAGATTATGTATTCAAATGCCAGTGGTTTTCTTCCTCAGAAATCTCTGGAGCCTGTTTATGGTTAGTTCAATGATTTCAG
Source organism: Dicrurus megarhynchus (assembly GCA_013399195.1). Classification (NCBI taxonomy): domain Eukaryota; kingdom Metazoa; phylum Chordata; class Aves; order Passeriformes; family Dicruridae; genus Dicrurus; species Dicrurus megarhynchus. The sequence continues at coordinate 315,475 of VXAD01007755.1, read as the reverse complement.
GTGTATCACTCCCAATTATTCTCCTGTTGCTTGCATTACTTTTACATGTTTTGTATAAAAAATATGGCCAAAACTGTAAAGAAATTAAATGTCAGGCCTAGAACAATGTCACAGTCTCAGTTAAGGATTTGCATGGAATTAATACAATTTTCTTAAAGAGCTGGAAGTAAAGCTACAGCATTTCTAATACAATCACATGCATATTAAAGGGGGTCTTTTCTTCTTTCTCCCAACACCATGAGGTAGCTAACAGGCCTGTTCTGTCAATGGATGGTTTCTGCTGTAAGATTTTTATCCCTGATAAACCTTTTGTGTGTCTAAGCCTAAACAAGTGAGTAATTGCCCTGCCCTAGTAAAGAGTTTCCCAAATGCCACAGTTTATTTCTTAGCATTATAAACATGCTGTGTAAATTCAGCATACAGTCACCCCGTGCATCACAGCAGCTGTGACTTGAATGGGAGTTTTGTAGTCAGTATAGAGCAGCCACACCTGATTCCCAAAAAAGAGTGAGCTGCCTTCTGACTGTGGTTGTGGGATCCTGTGATGGAATAATATTTCCCTTTAAACCTCATATGAAGGGAAAACAAATTACAGCATAGGGACAGTTGGGTATTTTGTATTTTTTTTTTTTTTTTAATTTCTGTCATTATAGTTTAAGAATTTTCAGAAGTGTCACAGGTTTTTGCCAAATGTCATCTCTAAGTTCTATTTGTCTTTCTTCTTTAGTGGAGTGCATACAATAGCATGCATGTAACTTCCACATAGGGAGATAATACTAGCATAATGTATAAGAAAAAATAGCATATACATAATACAAACAAATATATATGAGAAGACATCTAATTTCCTGATCAAAATAACAAAAATCTGAATAAGCAGTGCTGATATGTCATGGTTTTTCAGTTCAAATTCTTGAGGATCCTAAAAAAATTAGAAGAGGATATAATTTATTATGAAGAAAGTAGATATGGGTAAAGAAAAAGTTTAATTACATCTAATCATATTTGCAGTGATTCATGATGGCTATTTACATCAAATGATTTTTTAAATATTAAGTACTAAGTCCATTTAAATGTAATAACTTGTATGGCAAATTTTCATTTTTATTTCAGAGCCCTGCTATTTTAAAATTTGTCATTAGAGCTAATAAGAAATTATATTGAAACTACTCCGTACATTTAAATGAAGCATAAATCAATTATTGAAGCAAGGAATTTTTTCATCATTGTAATGATTATTGGAATAAATTTAATCTTGAGATGTTTCATAATGAAATCTGCAATAGTAAAAAACTTACACTGACTTAATTTTTACTATGTGCAATTTAAAAATATTTCTCAGTAGTGAAACATTTAAGGGAATACACAAAATCCACAGAGTATTCTAGACAATGAAATATAAAACCTAAGCTAATTTGCCCTAACATGCTGGAATTCTGCATCTGATTTCTTGTTCTTGTCAGACAACAGTATTGATTAATTCTTTCACTTCTTTCTCTATCCTGCAGTCTTCAGAAAGAATGGCAGAGAACCAAGGTGGTTATAGTCAGCTTTCTAATATAAACAGATAAAAGTGCACAAAGCTTGGAAGATTTTTAAGAGTGGAACATTTACTTATGTGCATCTCATTTAGTAGAAAATGAGAATAGCTGTGATGTGACAGCAACAATATCTGACCAATGTATTTCTGTGAGAAGGGCAGCACAGCGGATGCAAATGAGGTGCCAAGTGACCATTTCATTATTCCCAGTTCTTTGTAACCAGGCAAGTGGAGCTGTTTGCTCAGAAGACGTAATGGCTGCACTTTGACAAACTGTGAGGACAGGGCTGGTCACTGACAGAAACCTCTCCAGCTGTGCTGAGAAGGTTGTTATGGCATCATCCCTCATCCCCTCTCCTCTGCTAAGGATGCTGCCCTCATTTGCCTCTCATCGAAATGTTTCTGCACCTTGTTCCACTTAGTCACAAAGCCCTCCTCCCAAATGGGTCTGCAATCCACCAACTTCTTGCCTATCACATCTCTCCTAACACACACTCTGTCACAGATGTCTCTAGGATCTAATACGATTGGTTCAGAGAAAGATGGGGCAGCTGGCAGGTACTTTGCCCATTTCTGATAGAGATGCAATATGTATTTAAGAATCAGGTTTCATGATCCCAAGCACTTCAGATTTTTGCTCGCCTTGAAACCATCCAGTTGTGCTATGCCAATTTGCATTGCACCTGCTCCTTGTTCAAAGTCTGTGGCCTTTTTTCCAAAACCTGGGAGAAATTTTTTATTTTTCTTCTATGGACTTTCAAACTGAGTGTCATAGGCATTAAAAATAGTGGTGGCTGCGAATGACACTGCACGACTTGCCCCTATAGAGAAAATACAATTCCAGAGCTTCTTTCTATCCTACAATGACTTTTCCACCAAAAAGACATCCTTTGCAAGGATGGATTCATCTTCTGGTTAACAGCACAATGAACAATTTGCATCCATATGTTATTCATAGGATGATACACATCCTATCAACTTTAATATCTGAAGGTTTTTTCCTTTTTGTTTTCTTCTGAAGAGAGCACTGTCTGTAACAGTAGCTTTACCCTTAAAAAGACTGCCAGCTTCTTTCATCTGGGTTGCTTTTTGCGTTTTCTTTTGGTTGACTAAAATATTTGGCTCTGGATATAACCATGTATTCTCATCAGAACACTAAGATATATATATGTTTGGGATGCTGCATATTTAATTAATTACAAATGCTAAAACACAGTCATTTATCTTCTATAAATAGAGTTTAGTAAAGCAACATTTTTTTAACATTGCTGAGTGATTTCTTTTTTTATAAATACATAATTCTTCACTGTATCATCAACATGTTTCATAAGCATATACAACTACAGTAGAAAGGCACAAAGTGGAAACGAGTATTCATAGTCTCGTTAGTTCTACTGTTCCCAGAAAGTTCCCAAAAGTACAATGAGGCAATTAGGAAACTTAAATTCCTTCTGTCAAATACAAATATAATATGGACATTAGACTCCTGGAGACAGATCCAACGATCTAGCCACAGGAAAAACTTTTGGGTTTAGCAGGAATAGTTTGCTTGGAGAGAATTTGGAAGAATTAGGTCTAGGTTATGACAATAATAAAAACATAAAACAAAACTTCCCTTGGCTTCTGTGGAACCAGAATTCATCTACTACAATCTCATGTTTCTTGTGTTCTTCTATCTCATACATGAAAACAATTTTGTAATTTTTGATCTTTAATCTTGTTTCCTTAAGAAAAAAGGTGATCCTGTTATCCTCTGTATCAATGTCTGTTTCTCTTAACCATGTATGATTTTTAACTTAGTTTGACCAAATTTTAACCAAAGTTGACAGATGTTGTGTAAATACTTCTCCAGGTAAAGTGCCTTGCCTGAGGGAAACATAACATACTTACCCATGACAGATGAAGGAAACAGAGGATAAAGCCATTGCAAACCAGCTTCATTATTATTCTGCCTTCAGAATTGCATCTTTTTTTGAAAGGTGCATGTTTATTAGACCGAGCAGTTCTAGGGAATCATTAAGATATTATTTCTAAGTTGGACTGTAATAATTTGATCTATGATGAAAGAAATCCCTGTATTTTACATTAGTTTTCGTTCAGCTGAAATAAAATGTAAAAAGACAGTTGTACTTAGATGACTTGTCCCTTCTTTGTACTGAAATGTATTCTGATTCCCAAATTTACTTAAAACAAAAAGGTGTACTTCTGGATGGTCTGCCCCATATCTCGTTCACTACGAAAAAAAAAATTGCTCCTTTCAGTTTATTCAGTCCACTCTCTACTATAACTGGATTACTTCAGATAACATCATCACAAGGACTATGTATTATATCCTTTTGACCACTGAGTCAGGGGGCCCCCATTTTTCCTGTTTATAGTACTATTAGAAAACCCTGTTTTAATATTACTAACACTGTGTTGAAGGAAATAAAAGGATAAGTATACATAACCCTTTTAAACCGTCCTTTGTGCATTGTTAAAATAAAACTTGACTTTTAATGGATGTGCAAGAGTCAGGGCACTGAATTCCAAGTATCTTCTACCTTTGCTTTTGTAATTCCTTGTTTAAAGACAGAATTCTTTTTTTCCTCCCCCATTAGGAAAACATCTTCTAGAAGACAAGAGAAAGAACCTGGAGGATAATGTTGCCAACAGCAACATTATGTCAGCGATGATTACTGCAAACGAAAAGCAAACCTCCTGTTTTGACATTGGGCAACCAGTAGAGGAGAGCTGAAAGAAGCAACAAAAAAATTGTTTATATATATATAACTCAGATCAAAACTGTACAATTTTTAGACAATATTCTCAGAAAGCATGCTCAAAAGCAAAAAAAAGTCTTCTTTTGACTAGATCTTGTCCAGTGTAAGAGCAAGTGGTACGTCAATACGACAAATGGAGAAATGGCTACAAATGGCTAAATCAAAAATGTCTGTGGTGCATATAAGCTACTGAATCAAAAAAGATGATCCTGAATCTCTCTCACTGGCCAAGAATTTATTTACAGCCAAGATTTAAAATTAACAGAATTCATAATGATGAAAAGTCATAATTTACAGGCTGTATCTTGAAAGATATCCTTGACCCGAAAGGGGAAGAATGAGGAAGACAGGAAATCCTCTATTAAAGTATTAAAATCCAAAAGTGAAATGAAAATAAAAGTTAAAATCTTTTTACTCTACATCAATTTACCACATCTATGAATTCCTCACTCTGATTTCCCATGCAGTTAGCATGAAATTTCCTCAAAAAGATTAAGGAGAGTATCTTCACTTTAATGCTTCACTGTATAACAATGATTTTAACTTTTCATTTACAAGTATCTTTTCTAACATTCAGCTAACAAATTCTAAACCCAATCTTATTAACCAATACACAAACTAGTGGACAGAAGTGATACAAAAAGGTTACATCCAGTATTTTTATAGCTGTTTCTTAACTTCTGCTACATTTACATAATTAACTGCGTGGCTAGACTGCCCAATCAAGTTCTAATTGATCCTAATTTATTTAGATAAAGATAGATAAATGAGTATTTCTTAACATGAGCTGTTTACATCTTATTCGTGTATACTGGAGCTCTTATTTTCATATCTCTGCTACTCTGATAGTAGCAGAGGTCAACCCTAACTCCAGCTGCTTCCACTGGGATGCTCTATTATGTTGTCATGGGCAACTCTGGTTGCTTAAGAAGTGAGCAGAAAGAGAATTCTTCATCTACCAGGACTTAATTAAGTTCAGGGTACTTAAGTAAATATTCCCTACTCATGCCCCTACAGTCTCCTAATCTATGTGCTTCAGATTAGGTTCAAGGAGAATTTTCCTAAATTGTTTACAAATAGTTTGCCAAATCTTTGCCACTAGGTTTTACAACTTTTCCTCTTGCTACACCCCAAAACATACGTTTAATACCTGTCTCTATCACCTGTAAAGAGGAACCATTTCTGTGTTACTTTTCAGGAAGCGAAAGAATTAAAGTGGTTATCTTTTCTGTGAAATGTATGTAAACATAAGAATTCATAGGATAAAGAAAAATAAAGGCTGATGTAAAACTTATGAATTACAAGAGGTGAAAAAAAATGTAGAAGTCTACACAGATTTGCTGCCCTTACACAGCTTTACCGCTAAGAAGGCAAACCTCCAAACTGGACATCTGCATTTCTGTACCATTTAACCAGTGTATAAAGTTATGTGAACCAACTAGCTCATTACTTTAAGTTGCAAAACACTTAATTTATTCATACAAAATTGAGTGTTCTATTTTACAATGTGTTAATCCAGAGGGATCAGGAAATTATTCTAATAGTGAAACATTTAAGTATTAAGTACTGTATATTTTATTGATTTACATGACAGGTGAAAATATATCTCAGTTATAAGGCTGTCAGAATAAAAGAACCTCCCACAGTTTCTACCTAATAGACATTTGGGTGTGAAGAAGTTGCTTTCATGCAAAGAACAGCTTCACCTCTGGATATTACAGGTTGAATTTCTTTTTTTTTTTTAACTTTAGAGGAGCAGCTAGAACTAAGATTCACCTCATGTTTTCTGCTCTTGGAGAAAACTGTTAGTTTTTTCCATGAAAGTTGATTCTGAATCCCTTCCAACCTCGACCATTCTCTAATTCTGTGAAATCTACTTTAACTGACAGTTCTTCAAATTTAGAGCTAAAATACCAATACAAAGCACCTGACCCTAATGATTTCATTGTCTTCATTAGGCTCTGGATTACAGCAGGATGCATGCAATTATGATGCAATGTACTTGTGGTAATATAACTTTACCCTTTGTTTCTGGGGTCAGGGGAATACTGTTCTCATAGCCTTTGCACAAAGACAAAAGAAGTGAGTCAAAGATCTGATGTTAGATCAATTGTGTGTATAAATTCGCACTGACTATGAAGGAGCATACACTTAAATGTGATCTCTTACTAAGATGTTACAATGCTTTCCAGGGTGTTAATCATGTTTTCTAAAATATGTAATGTAAAAAGTCTTTAAAGCTTCCTCTTACAAGATAGTTCTGTATCCTCCTTCCCCCAGCTCTGGCATGGCCACCGTGTCACTTTACTCAGACAACACAAGGCACTGGGAGCAGGTGGCCTCAAGGTGGAAGAAACTAATCTGAAATATACGGACCATGCACCATTCAAGTTGGTTTGTGAATAATTATAAATCAGAAACAAAATCAAACCCATTGGTGAACAATCCAGGCACTGGGAAAACAAACAAACAAAGACTGAAATTCATCAGCTAAAGTTTTTTTCATACAAGCAGTTCACCCAGCTCTATTAAAGCTGCTGGAGAAATCTCATAGAAGAAACCCATTAAGCACTTCAAGTGTGTTGTTTTCGCTCTGGGCTCAGAGAGCCTTTTTCTGTGTCACTGCACTGGTCCCACTCAGATGAAACAAGCAAATATAGAAATATTGGCAGCTTTCATACTTGCTTTTTGTCCCAAGCCCAGCGGGTGAACAGCACTGAATTTCCTTGTTTGTAAGCTTTTCTAAATGAGCCTAAAGGGTCTTGCTCATGGAGGTTGAAATATCTGGCAAATAGTAACAGCTCTAAATTGTAGCTTATAATTAGAATTGCTTGAGCCAGTTCAAAACCAGTGAATCAAGCCAGAACTTAGTCCACTGAAAAATCCCTCCATTTTAAAAAAGTCTCTTTTAGATAATGAAAGATTTAACATTTAAAAGTTCGTATGCAACAAAATAGTATTAGGCAGAATTTGTTTTCAAATTATTAGTTCTGGTTTCCAGTCGTGAATTACTGTTCATTCAGTGTCATCTGTGAAAGAGACAGCTTTCCTGGTGAAGTAAGCTGCAAATTACTACATTTTACAGACTTCGGCTCTGTGTACCAGAGGAGGATAGGGTTGGACAGAATAGAAATGGGATGAATGTAAAAAGAGGAAACATGATAAAGATGAATTCACTGAACTTGAATCAGAGAGGGAGCACAGCATTCAGAATTAAACAGAACCCCAAACAAACAAAAAAAGAAAAAAAACCCAAAACCACCCAAAGCAAAACAAAAGAAAAAAAAAAAAACAGATTTGGGAACATTAATCAAATTGAGAGACAGAAACAAAAATTATGCAGGATCTGTTGAGATTTGAGAATGCAAGCAGGAGTTTAGGGGGAAAAACCTGACTGAAAAATATTTTATTTGTTTTGTCTTTGAAAATTTTTTTTGACTATGAAGATCTAAGAAGCAAAATTTCCATAGAAAGGTAAGGTTTATAATCATCTCCCAAATAGTCATCCTGTTTCAGTTTAGTCCCACTAAATTTAAAGCTAAAATGTTTTAACTAATACATTTTAGCTATAAAATTTCTTTCTTGAAGTTCTCCATCAAGAGGAAAAATAATAAGCATATATATTACTTTACACCTTTGCTATTTCATTAACACAGATGACTGTTTGCTCTGGGTTTAAAAACATTTCTTTATCCAAATACAGCTAAACAGAGATATTGTACAACTTGGATGTAACTATACTCTAATGCCTCATGAGGATCAAACAAAAAGCAAAAGGATGAAGTCTATTGACAGAGATAACAAAGACCTCCTTAGGTTTGAATGATTTCTCCGATTTCTTGAGTTTTATATGATTTATTGTAATGTACTCCTTTAATCTGAATTGGAAATACCATTTTTGCTACCATTTGTTCTATTTGCCTTTTGGCATGATCTAGGAAGTATATATACATGAAAATGCAGAGCTAACAGAAAATAAATAGAATGAAATTATCGTTTCAGGTTCCAAAAATATTATCTCTCCCAGTCCATTTTTGTTTTACTGAAGCTTCTTCATTTATTGCTATGAAATTTGAGGCTGGATTCTAGAATAAATGAATATACAAAGTTTCATTCAGTGCAGACTGCTTAATCACATTATCAAGGTCAATAATGAAAGACCTCAATGTTCATTAGTTCCCCATTTACCTTTATGCTACAGTCTTCATAAAATGCCTATGCTAGTCCTAACTACTTTCACATTTCCTTTGAAAACTGGGAAAGAGAAAAAGATATATTCCCATTTATATTTTTGAAATCTTCTCATAACATGATTGTAATACTTTGCATACATTATATAGTTTGCTAATAGATGCAGCCAGCTCATGAATATATACAGCGATAAACAGGAATAGTATGTAATTCATGTTATCCACTATCTGTAAATCATGAGGAAGAAATTGTTTCAAGAAGCAACACTGTCACTGCTAGCCATGGGGTTCATGGTATTTAGAGTTAAATTAATTTATGTCAACTATCTGAAGCTCACAGAGCACGCAAAGGCTTTAGAAGCACTTGTTTAGAACTCTGTACTTTATGTACATCTAATTTTAGTGCTTAACATCTAATGCTTCACTATAAGATGATTTGTGAATTCACAAAACTTCAGGCTCTGATAGGCTTATTTCCTGAGCTGTGCTTGCAATCACCTCTAGCTTTCTAGAGGAGACTCTGTTGAAGGACTATATCCACTTTGATGGCATGCCTGTTGCTTTGTTTACAGCAATAGTCATTAGCAAGCTGCATTATGTGCACTTAGGGGACTGGAAAACAACATGTACTTGCAATGCAGAGGGAAAAACATTGGGGCGAGAATGTATTTTCTTTTCTTAGTAACAGATACAGTGGTGGTAACAATAAAAGTTGAAACCAGTTAGTAGTTCAGTGGCTCATCAAACTGGAACTCTGACCTCATTTCCCGCAAATCATTTTCCCCACATGCCTAATAGTTTGATCATCACTCATTTTTTTAAAAATAACCTAGCCATGAAAAAGCCTGAATCCTTCCCTTATAGTGAATAAACTTTATGGAAATAGGGTTTAAGAATTTTACATATCATCTGAAAATATTTCCAATGCCTACAAATCAAGAAAAGTTTTTTTGTAAAAACCCACAGTATAAGCGGCAGCACTTAAAATGGTTGCCTTGGTAAGAATGTACAAAGACCAAGTGATAAACACAGCTGAAAAGCTGGACAACTTTTTAATTATCAAAGGTGATAACACCTTTGTCCAAGAAATAACACTGCCACTATTAGCAATGGTGGTAGTAATCATGGTGGGGGGAGCAGTGAAGAGAAATCTCACGTCCCTTCTGGTCAAGTACCTCTATTCTTAGGCTAGCAATTTTCGGGATAGTTTGTACTCTTTGATAAAGAGTAAAGAAAACAACTCAGTCCCTCAGACTGAAATCTCCTATTTCTGCATATTGTCCTCTCTGACCTATTCTCAGATGTTTAGAGAAGACTATTCAGTTCCTCCTCCTGAATGGTGAGTTGCATTTCTTGTTAGCTGTATAATATATGAGATCTCTAAATTTTATTTGTCTGCAAATTCATGGGTATCTTTCTGCCATTCCAGATAATATTGAAGCACTGTAAGACTTACACTGAGTTGAAACCTTTTATTTCAGCTGAGCTATAAAATGAATGTCTAACTCATTGAGAAGTTTTCTTATGTTCTGTTGGAAAATATCTGCCCATAAAATGTCTGAATAGCAACAATTTGCATGTCCCATCCAAAGAAGTCCAGCAGTGAATATAGTTAGAATGGAATTAATAAATACAATCAAATTTTGGCAGTTGTCCAAGTACAGCATATTATACTTGCTACTGTTCATGGCATGCACAATGCAACGTTGGAAACAAAATTTAGTATTTATAAAATAGAGTTGGAAACCTCTTGCTGGTATATATCTGGCATAATACATTAGGTAACATGATATTTTAAAGCCTCTAAATGAATTCTTTACAAAGCTGCTTTGGTTTTTGATAATGTGCAATAGTAAAAGTAATAGTAATAATTACCCTACCCTGCAAGGATCTCAAAGGGCATTACAAAAGGAAATAAGTACCATTATCTCCATGTTAGATGGAGAAACTGAGGTAGGAGCAGGGTGTGTTAATACCCCATGGCAATAAATAAGCTGGTAAGAACACAACCTGTGCCTCCTAAATGTTATGCTCATCTTCTTCTTGCTGAGTAACATAATTGCCTCCATAATCTTTTCTAAGCAATCCATGTTTTTCAATACATTATTTGTCACTATGAGTGTTTGCAAAACACTGATCACTGTCCAGTCACTGTTTGCAGCCTTTGTCGTAACCTCCGTGTAATCCCTTCAACCATAACTGCCTCATCCAAAGTATCACATTCACAAGCCACTGAAAATTGTATCAGAGAAGCACAGGCCTGTAAAAGACATCATACTATATATGTGCTATTACCATGAAATTGTGGAACTTTTCACAGCAAGCAAAAGCTCTTGATGATTCCTACACTTAGTAGAGTGCTTTCTCATTGGTGGCTTTGAATGAGAAGGATATCTGAGGTAGCACAAAGCTTAGAGGGAAAATTTATACAGGAGCAGTGCAGAGACTCTCATAACACAATCACAGTGATTAGCTTTGTCAAACATAATTCTAAGAACCAAATTATGCAGAGAAATGCTTTATTAGCACCTCTGCAGAACAGCAAAGAATTACAATCTTACCTGAAAGAGATTTTCACCCTCTTAAGGAATTTCAGTATACCTTTTCTGGAAAGCTGAGGTAAATAGCAGTGCACCTGTCACTGACATGCGAAAGAACCATTTAGCTGTGTGATAACTAACAGATAAACATCCCACCTTGTGGCCTTCTGGTTTTTAAATTCTATCGAGAAATAATATTTACATATTACTTTCACAAATTGTTCCTCTATAGTAACAGTAAATGTTTCTGCCCAACTAAAGAGTTTTAACACCACTTAGGATATTGCTTCCTATTCGCATCTTATTATCTTTTCAATCAGATTCATGGCCAGAGAAATTACTAGAACCGCTATTTTGAATAATAAAAAAGTCTAAGGTGTTTTTAAAGTTGGAGACATTGAAAGATTTGTTTGTTTTATTTTTAACAGCTGAGCAGGATTTTGAAAACTCTGATTAGAACTAGAACTGGAACATGTCAGATTTTGAACTTCAAATACAATTTCACACAATTTTAAAATGAAATTTCAAATTTAAATGGCTTAATCAGTGTATATATCACCTTGTATGTCTAAGACAAATTACATCAGAACTTGTCTATCAGCTACTGTGACAATATTAATGACAGAAAAAAAAATTAGCAGTTCAGGAAATTTTATAATTAATCTAACAGCCTTTCTCCCTCTGAGATATAGGTCATTGCAGCCATCAGGTAATCATAGCATCATGCAAATTATTTCATGATCTCATATGCAATAAGTCCTTTCTCATAGTTTTCAAATGAAGAGCCTGGGCAGCAAGATGAATATTCTAGGGATGTATCACTGTTTCTTTATCCTGCTTTTGCACTCTTTACTACACATCTACTCTTGGCCACGGTTTCATTTGGAATATAAGGATGGATGAACTTGATATGATCTGGCACTGCTGTTCTTATTAGAGAACGTTATAATAGAGACAGCAAATTGTTAATCAGTATCAGTACTGGTCTTTCTGTTGATGATACCAAGAACTGAACAAGAACTGAACTGCTAAAAGTTTGTTCTCTATATATGGCTTGAAACATGCTGAGAGAAGAGGTAACTAACATATGCTCTACCATTATCAACACTTTTCTTGTCCTGTGAAAAAAGCAAGCTTTCAAACTGTCATTTTGCAAGAACATCAAATACATGCACTTTCACACTGAAGAGAGAAATTTCAGCACAAGTACTTGGAATTAGTTATTTTATGAGAACATTTGTGTACATATACAGTAACTATGTCTTTGTAATTGTATAAACAACTGGTAAAACATAAAATAATAGACATTCTCACAACAGAGGCATCAACCTATTTTCAAACCAGCCCTGTTGCTGTTGGGGCAGCCACGACATACACAGACAGTGCCTCTTTCAAGGGCCAAAAAGCCATTTATTAAACAAAGCAGCCTCTTTTATACACCTTTTGTATGTTATCATTTGTGTTACAGATTCGTTGGCTGCTAAACTACTACAATAGACTTACTGGCTACTATTAACTAAAACATATAGTCACTGGCTACCTATAGCATAAGTGTTCAAGCATTCAGAAAAATAACAGGTGCAGATAAGTTACTGTTTTTCTCCTTCTGTTGTTTAACTTTCATGCTTCTGTTGATACTACATTCTCATGGGTAAAAACGAATTGTTTTTCTTCTCACTAACTTTTCTCACAGTCGTTCTCTAGCTGAAGTAACAGGCCTGAGCCATAATTTTACAAAGGCAACAAGGCCTTCATTTTGTAAGGTTTTACTTAAATGCCACACAACCCCACATAAAAATGGCAACAAGACAGGCTGTCAATACACCTGAAAGTCAATAACATCATGCTGTGTTCTGCTATTAAAAATAAACTTTAAAAAATTCTGAGATGAGGGTAGAATGATCATCATTAGTCCTGTATCTGCAAATGCAAAGATGACTAGCCCAAACAGCTCAATTGCCCTCAGCTTTCACCCTCAGGTCTGAGAAAAGTTAGTTCCTACACAAGAAAGACCCAGGGCTGGAGCTACAAAGGTGTTTTGAGCTGGAGCACAGGTCCAGCAGTGATTCTGTGATGAGCATATGCAGAAGCCTCTGTCGTTACTTCAGGAAATGACAAGGTTTTGGCATCATAATTTAACATTGCAGTGTGGTCTCAATCATTTTATATAACATTGTTTTACCATTGTCTTGACATAGTAAAGTGGTCTCCATAGACTTACATTGGCATAATTTTGCCATCGTCTTGACACTGTAATACAGTCTCTATAGACTTGAATTGAATTTTTGTCATTGCCTTGAAATTGTAATGTCCTCTTCCCAGGCTTGTCTTCATAAGCACATCCTCACCATTATGTCACCCTCATTCTGAAACCACTGGGCACTTTTTCTATTAAACCTTGAAAAAGATACTGCTTGAAAGCCGATCCTTGCATGTAATCAGTGACTATTTTAAAGATCCTATCATTGTTTTACAGGTTTTGAAAGAATTTGTCAAATCAGAAGTTATTCCAAGAAAATCCAAACACTGGTACGCTGAAAGTACATGCAAATGCACTAGGCATTTGTGCATTTATGTTTAATATTGTCTTGCTTTTAAGAACATCTTAGGTTAGGCCAGGACATAATGGTTTTGATTCTGTATCCTCTACTCTGTAGGGCTGCTTAGAACCCTTGCTAAAACAGCATGAATTGATTAGATTAAGTATACTTTGCGAAAACACTGAATCTTTGCAGCTCAAGATCACTTCAATAGTCTGGTTTTAATGACAAGCCACCAAGAATTTTCTGTCTTGTATTGGATAGACCTGCTCAGCACAGTTTCATTTTGGGGATTGCTGTTACGGATCCCTCTTCTTAATAGGAAAATACTGAACCAACATAGCCATTCAGCTTTGCTTCCTCTAAACAAAATAACAATTCAAAGTACTTTCCTTTCATCATGAAGACAACAGCAACATTCCACAGGTAAATACTTTCTGAATGTTTCCTCATTTTAACAAATGCCATTTGAGTCTTTTTTCTTATACTGTCAAACATATGGTGAAATAATATTTTAAAGATGAATCAGTGCTCAATATTTGCAGAACACTTACAGCTAAGTGATGCTGACTACTGAACTAGGAAATTCTTTGCTTGTTTCACCAAAATAAGGTATGTGATTCTTGGGGATGGTGCTATGCAGGGCCAGGAGTTGGACTTGATGGTCCTTGGGGATCCCTTCCAACTCAGCATATTCTGTGATTCTGTGATTTCTGAAGGAAGGTGTTTCCTTTCTAAAAGGTGTCTTCCTTACACTGCTTATAGAACATAAGGCAAACTGATTTATACATTGGGCAGTCAGAGATACTCATTTGTAATCAGCCAACTAGCCTGATAGCCAACACACTGGTACTCCTCTTCCTCACTGTGCTCTGAAACGTATCCTTACAGAAATGCAGGGAACTCTTCACTGAACTCCAGCTGAAAGAAACATCTTTACCATGACAAAGTATAACATTTTTAGGAACATTAAGCTCAGCACAATATTCATGCAATCTTTTCCTGCGAAGGTGCAGGTGAAATGGCTTTCGCTCTACTAGTAACAAATTGCAGGCATAGAAGAGGAGTGAAGTTAATTTTAATGATGTATGAAATTATTAATGTCATCAGGAATAAAGAGACTTTACCTGATAATTTGGAATGCAGAAATAATAGAACAGAATACTGGCATTCACAAGTTGATAGCGTATCTTAATTAGAACTGCAAAGTAATAAGGTGGCACCTTTGTGTTAGAGAGGGTGAATCAGACACCTAAACACAGGTGCCTATGGTCAGCCAGAAATGCTGGGGTGCTCTGCCTCTACCCACTCTTCACACTCTAGAAGGGTACAGACTTCCTGTAGGTCTTATCTTCTATCTGTCAGCTCTTGCAGAAGCCTTGCAATAACCGAAAGTACTTCAAATGGCCCCAGATACTGCATCTAAATCACATCCTGGAACCTAAATTAAATTTAGATTATTTGGGCTTTCACTGACTTGTGTCAGTGAAGTGAAAACAGCAGGAGTAATGTTAATGGGCTTTTGATAGCATGTAAATGCTGCTTGTGGCAAGCACAATTTATACAATTTGCCTACTAAAGGTGGTGCAAGATTTTTTTAACAGAACTCCAGAATAAAGCTTAATAAAAGAAAATAGTTGAAAATTTTAAAATAAAATGTGTGTCAGAAAAAAAAGCAGTCAGGACAATTTAAAAAATGTTCCTGTTCTTTTAAAAACCTTAATGATACAGCAATAATTTGACCTAAAACCTGTTCTTTCTCTCAGAATTTAACATTCACTTTCCTTTGTATCAAAATAGTATTTGTCATCATAAGATGCAAAGTGACTGAATGCTATGTAACACAACATGACACAATACAGTTAACAGAATACACTTAAAGAACAACACTCTTTTATTCTCAAATCAGATAGCCACCGTCATTTCAGAGAACAGGTATCTAATTATAAGTATGTGTGTGGACTCATGCAGAGCAGACAATGAGATGTCTTGGCTACTTGCAAACCAGCAGATACTGTGGTTCACTGAATTTCCAGATTATTTGAGGGCAGTTTGTCACATCTCTAGATATTTTTTTAATGAGTTCTTTTTGCATTTACCAAGCTCCATGTTCATTGTTTTGTAAAATTCTATTTGTTCAATTCCCATCTAATACTGCTGAACTTCTCCAAGCAAAATTAGCTAGCATCTGAGGACATACACATATGTGTATATATATATACAAAATTTAGCATTGCAAAGATTTTCTACAGACAAATTAGACCAATAGCAGTAAATTTATGGTGTTGAATTGAAACATCATAACAAGAAAGATGACCGGAATTATCCACTTAGTTCAAGTAGTGGCAAAATAGGACACCAGAGAGAAATTTATGGTAGTTTCTACAATACCTATTATCCTATTTAGGCCCTGATCCTATAATTGGGTTTGCCCAAGTGGATCTGATTGCAGGACAAGAGCTATATATCGTATGCTTTTCAGGGTACAGGCAATTGGGAATTTTTTTGCTGTTTGAGGGGGTTTTTAACATTATAGGTGAGGCCTAGAGCAAAGCAGATGCTACAGCAACAAAAGATAAAATATTGAAATAAGTCAATACAAAAATTTTCCCCTTTTCACTGTGTAATGAAGGTCTGTAGATATATTGTATCATCACTGGCTATGAAAATAAGAAGACGTTGAAAGACAAAGTGTTTATCCAGAGATTTTGGGATTTTATTTCAGTCCATGGTAGAAATAGAGAGGGATTCTTGTCGTCATAATAACCACAGTTTAATACTAATTCATCAATGCATCTCTCTGAAATTTCAACATGGGCAGACCAGAATCTCTGACTGTAAATAGTAATATTTAATATCTCACACTTCCCTAAGACTTTTCAACCAAGGATGTTAAACTGCTTTACAAATATTAATTAAGGCTTAATTAAGCAATTAATCAACTGTGTCATATTACTTTATAATTATGATTTATATTGCTCCCAGTGTGTGGTAGGCAATTTGTAGATATATGAATGAATCTTGTCCTGAAATGTAGAAATTTAGATAATGTGGTTTTTCCTTGTTAATCATGACCCACAGAATCAAATATTTCTCTCTCATCTTCATCTTCAATCTCTGTAGTGTGACCATCACCAATTAAGAGCAAACATCTAGCTACCTCTGTGTTGGACAAGGTCCTACCTGCGATGATTCTCTTGGTGGGTTCCTTTCAACCATCTTTACCTCTCTCCTAGTTTATATTTTGTACAGAGGTCTGAAGCTGGGAAGTTTTGCAGTGCCTGCGGCTATGCAATCCAGGCATTTTCAGCTTTTCTGGGATCTCTTTGTTCTGTGGTACCTTGGGAAACACAGTCTAGGGGTTGGTCTACACCACGGGCATAATTTAAAAACTTTTCCAAGAGCAGTGGGTTAACTGTGTTGCAGTGTGGCTGGCCCTGCCCAATAAATGTCTACCATTCAGCAGTGTAAACTCCCTGTCCCTGCAAAAGACCACCGACCTGATTTAATAGTGTTGTGGAAGCAGCTACATTTTTCCAAGAAATGCCTCACAAGAAATGTATTTCCACAGCTTCCCTCTTTAGTAGTCCCTGAAAACTACAACTGACCTCTTTTTTACAGTGAGTCTTTTGCATCAAAGTCAGCAGAAAACACCGCTCATATACTGTTGGTTCTTTCTACAGTTGATTAAATAATACAAATAAAAGCACACTCACATGAATACATTGCCTGGAATTAAAGAAGGGGGATTAATTGTAGGTAATCACAACAAATAATTTAGTGAGTTCTATTCACAGAGTGTACTTTTTGAAGAGATGATATGGAAATTTTTTTCCTTTAATCTGCATAATCACCAAGTTACTCAAACTGTGTGCTCAGTGTCCCAGAAATGCACAGTTCACGGTGCACGTGTCCAGGGGTGCAATGCCTGCATGGGGTCAGAGCTGCACTGATAACACCACAGCTGTCTTCCTGTGCAAGACTGAAAAGTGCCTCCCACCACCGAAGGTTGATTGGTCTATTTCTCATCGTTTTTTTTACATTGGATCACAACTCTTCTTCAGATGCTACTAGTCCAGTAAGAGATATCTTCTCAGAGCTATGAAGACTTAATAGGGACTTAATGAAGTCCCAGAATTTAACTGGGACTAGGAAGAAGCATTTATTTCCTCAGCTGGCTTAGATTTCTACAATTGTTAGCCTGCCATTACTTAATATTTATCAAATATTAAGCTTTTGCTTTTGTTTATCAATCATTTTTATTTAATAAATATTACACTTTCCCTTAATATTTATCAAAACACATCCCTACAAGGCACTGTCAGGATGTTGTGAAAATAGAATTCATTTGTGATTGTGAAGCTTTCCCTTATTACCATAGTGTTGAAGGTCACATGAGTGAAACAAATTAAAAGGCCATTTCTTCTAATCAGTATGCATCTTTACCACTTGCTATTAACATTTTTTTCCTTAAAAAAATTAATGGGTATGTTTACCATTTTACTTAAGTGCAATGTAAAAAACCTTGGTATTTTAAGAGGAGTTAATTATATTGCATGGAACAAATTTGGATGTGGTTAAATAACAATTTCTTAACAGTTTCTATAATTTTAAACAAGTCTGAAAACACATGAATGAAAAAAAATCCTAAATATGCACTAGAACTTGTAACGATATCAATCTGCCATTAAAGTGTCTGCATTTGTGCCTTGATTATATTTTGAAACTTCAAGCTCTAATCCATTACTAAAATAATGAATAAAATATAAAATTTTTCACAACATTCTTAGGAGTGAACCTTCTGCATATTTACTACCCTTGATGCTTGCATTAAGAGGTCTGTATGCACATTTGAAGAAATAAAAAACTGCCTGGTTTTAATGGAATTGAATAGAATCCTGAGGAAACAGAAACTGAGGCACCTTTACTGAGGTTAATAGGAGGAAAAATAAAAATAGCAAAACTGGTTACAAATCTCAGTTCATAGTCAATTTTAAGGCTAAAAATTCCTGCAGATACTGGACTCCTACTGATGGATGATATGCATGAACTAGGTCATTTACTACTACCTATTCTACCTCTATGAACTTCCTTAGGCACTCTTCCTCCTTTTTTAATAGAGTAAAATAATGCAGGGATCAAGACACAAAGCAGAGGATTTTAAACAATGCACTTGAAATTCCATGGTTTGCCTTTTAAGGAGAAAGATGATGAACAGAACTAAAAGGGAATTAATATGTTCACGATTTCCAGGAAAATTCATGCATATATCAAGTTATATGTAACATATTAGTTTTGCTTTTGATCCAAAAAAATAATTATT
>VXAD01007755.1:284080-291580 GCA_013399195.1 Dicrurus megarhynchus | reverse complement strand
TATTTGTACTAGCTGAAGAGCTGATTTAAACCATCCTCATCCACTGTTTGGTCCAGAAGAGTATTTTTTTTAATCTGTGATTTGCAGTTGTGAATTGCTACTTGAAAGTGGGTTTTCCCCTCTCTTTTTCAGGTTTGCATAGCAACTAAACAACGGAAAAATTGCCACTAAAGACAGTCAAGAAGTTGGATTAATGAATAATTGTAATTCATGCTGAAACAATGTTCTATCAAGTTTTTCTGTGTAATTTAACTATAAGAACAAGCATAAGTGGTATATAACATTTCCGTGAATGGGACCCTCAGGCTTATTCATCTGAGCATGTTTAGCTTGCCAAGTTTAAATATTTTCAGAACTGATCCTGGTACTGAGAAGCCTTCATCACAGCACAGCATTTAAAATGATGGATGTGATACATATTTAATACAATAAAATGGCCATTTATATGCTCATACTAGACACAAGGGAAATCCTTGTAGGAAAGAATTCTAAAATCAAAAGGGGCCTATTTTCTCATTGGCACACAAGGAATTTGGATACCTAACTCCCATTACTGGGATGGGCGTTATGAACCCAGGTCTTCCATGCATCAGTGAGACTGTACATATTTAAGGGTCCAATTCAGCAGAAAGGAGGCCCTGCACATGTCAAACTGCAAAAAAAATTCCACAGGTTTACCCTGTGCAGCTGAATAAAGAGGGAGAACTGCAGTCTGGGACTATCACATCATTGCCTCAGATAATCAAGCCTTCACAGACTGCATCTGTGCTGTCTATTCCCCATCCGTACAGAAAATATGGACATAACAATGATCCCTTGGAGCTCAAAAGAAAGCTGCCTGACAGTATTGTCCACCTGGGCACCAAGATTTCTGAGCATCTAGGAACTCTATTGTATGGCTAGGTTGTCTTTTATCACTTCAATGGCACTTAAAGAAAGTGTGGGAGAAGGGAGGGGGGCCAGGGGGGTGTTGGTGGAAGAGTGAACCCAAGTTAATTAACTGAAGCTTTCCACGAAAATTTATGCAGCAAAAAAAAAAGAGAAAACTAAAGCAAACTAACAGCAGCACTGCAACAAAACAAGATTGGGGCAGGCAGAAGCAGGGAAAGAGCAGTAAGGACACGCTACGTGTTATCTGAACACATCGATGGCGTTGACAAGTGTGGTTGGTTTGGGCCATCAAAGAGATGGCCATGTGCTACTGCACAGTTGTTATTTAGCCTTTTCAGTTTACAATTAAACGTGCCAATTTGAGCTACGAACAGCTCTTCTGAATGTGGACCACAGTACCCCTGGCAAGAACTCTGTAAGATGTTCTGTGTTGCTCCCCACCCCCCTCCCTTTTCTTTTCAGGGACACACTGAAAGCCCGTTTTTACAAACAGGAATCTCTGCTGAGTTTTGATGGCTTTTGATCAGGCACTAGCCCTTCAGCACTGCCGGCCACTGTGGCAAAATTGACCACAGCAACATTCAATTATTCCGACTCATTGTGGCTGTGCAACTAAGATCCATAACATCTGAAGACGTTGCTAAGATGATTTCACGACAGAGTAGAGAAGGACACCTGAGCCCAGCTTCTTTATAGCTCCTCATAATATATGGAAATCCATTAAAATCTGACCAATATACTAGTTTTGTATCTGCATATCTGATTAAAATGCTGTGCTAAAAATTTGTCTTTTTTAACTGTTAGCATCACGTGTTCCGGTTTAATACTTTAATAGCTTAACTACTACAGAGGATATTGTAACTTTGAGCTCTTATTCGATGACTGTTAATAGCACTCCTCAGGTATGAAAGAATGAAATTAAAATTAAAACTGTTTGCTGACAAGAAGAATAAATCTCATAAGATCTTTATGTTCATTATGTTAAGAAATGATTCACGGACTAAAAACAGGTATTGATTTTAGCAAATTAAGGAAACCAGAATATGTATCAGAACTTATTTAAATATCCTAAATTCTGCTTAAAAGCACAAGCTGCTGGCTCTGCAAAATTCTGGAAATGCACCCTGCCGTTTGTACTAATTGGTGGGAAATTCGGGCCTGTGTCAAAGACAACTAATTGTCTGATGAAAATAGCTTGTTTCTGACATCAGTAGGTACCACACCCCTATATCACATGAGGAGGGTTTCAAAAAGGTGTTATATATTGTCATGGTAATTATAATTGGGTTATATGTATCCAAGGTACAGAACCCATACAAGGTGATGGCATAAAAGAGGGTCTTATAAATGAGACTGTAGGGCATTTAACTAAACAATTGCATGCAGAATAAAGAGCTTACATAAAAGTGTGTATTATGCAGATCTTAGAAACCTGTGTCTCTGAGAAGACACTATTTTGACCATAATGCATTCTGTCATGTGAGATAAAATGCAGAGAACATTTACATTTCTCCCACTCACTGAGCTTCTATCACACGGCTTGCATTTTTCTCACATCAATAGGCATCTTTTTAAACATTATATTCATGTCTGTCTCTCTTGATGGCAAATAAAATTCAATAAATAAAATCCTTTATGATAAATATGTTAGATTTAAGAAGCAGTTGTGATAAAATGCTCAGGTTTTCAAAAAAGATTTGTTAAAAACAAATAAATTTAACAAGACTTGTACACAAGCTCAAAATATATTAATATATTGTAGATGATGCACAATAACATAATGACCCAAAAGAGCATTTGCACAGTTTTTCACACTGCTTAACTTACTGCTAAGTAAGACAAATAATCAACAGAACTTGGACTCAGTGACTCTGTAGATCAGATCAACATATGACTGCTGCAGCAGCGTGACTTGCCAGGGCATTACAAACCAGCCACAGTTACAGATAGTTACTGTATAGCAGGGGACATGCTCACTCCAAAACCATCAACAAGTCTATTGTCACTTGGAATCCTGCTGCAGAACACCAAATATTTCTATCAATACTATAACGCAAAGCACATTCTTTTACGGTCACCAACCAGATTGGTGTACTTGGCAAACCAATAATTTGTAATGAAATATAATTAGTGCATTCAATTTAAATTTCTTACTGTGTTCCTGGTAATAATCTCCTTTTGGGTAATTTGAAGTTGCACAGTTAGTGTGCATCACCTTACAGTTAAACAAATAGAAAACTTACTGCAAAACACTCAGTGTCATTTTACATTTTTGCTTCTAGCCTCCGCAAGGTGTCTATTTCTCCAATATTATTCCTAGTTTTCTTTTATTTTTTTTGCTTTTGAAAATATAAAGCATATAAAAAGTAAAGAATCTTTCTGTATAATTTAATTGCTTTTATTTGATTTTCAACTTATTGGTTTCTTACTTTGTTTTGTTAGTAACTACTTTAAAAGAGGTTTTTTAGTGTTTTATTATTATTTCCCTTATGCAACTGCCAGAAAAATCAAACAAATAAGGTGCCTTTTGGCATTTTTAGAAATGTAAATTAAGAAAGGCCTAGAACTGATTCAAAGAGCTTAGAACACAAACAAGACGAGTATTATTATTATTTTTGTTATTATTATTATTTATTTTTGAGTAAGATAATTCCATAATGCCACACAAATAAAGTGAACCCAGACCTCTCAATTCTCAGTCCAATGGCCAAACTACACATCAGCCTTCCTGAAATTTTGAGAATATAGGTCCTACTCCCCAAAGCACAAGGCTCAAGCATACACTTCCATCTCCACATATTTTAATCAGGTGGAATAGGTTACATATGGAGACATGAACAATTGATGTAGGGTAACTACGTCTGTTTTACACTTAAGTTTTTAATAAAAAAAAAAAAAGGAGCTGTTTTATCAAATAAATATGCAACCCCACTGAAATGGCGGGGTTTCATGAGCACTCACCATCCCAGCTATTCACTTTCTTCCAGCCATGCCAGGCAAGTATCTTAAACTACAGAATGAACATGTCTCATTTCAGATCAGACCAGTTTTGCATAGTAAGTCACGCAGCTAGATGGAGGAGCAGGTTGAGGACAGACCATAACTGCAGGAAAATATTAAAGGTTAATATCACTTTCTTACTCTCTTAGTGTGATGTCAGGCTGTATCTGCAGGCATGCTCGTTCTTGTGAGCTGGGGATAAGTTACAGTGGCAAGATCCATTGGTGTAAGAAACAATTTTCCTGCTAGAGAGTGACAAAGGCTTTCTTAAGCTTCAGAAAGGCACTTGTTTCAAACGGAGCTGCTGCTGCCTCATCTCTCAAATTCCTCAATGAAATGCAAGGTAGTGCTCTTTACCATGAAGGCAAATTGCTGCACATTCATCTCAACATTTGATCTATGTGCATCTGAATTATATGTTGCTCAGAGGCCAGTTATCCATGGCAGCCTTCAGCATTCCCCAGTAGCCCTACCTATTCCAAATGTTCTGCGTGGTCTACTGCCACTCACAAGCTCACTCATTGCTCATTCAAGGGCCAAATAACAGCAGCAATTTTATCCCTTGATGCATTTGTCTCTGGAACATGCTCACAACAGTCCTAGTTCCGTGTTCCCAGCCAGCACTGTGTTAAAATGCTTCTCAAACAGATCCTGTCTCCTTATGTCACAAAGGACAAAGCACCATTTGATGCCATAGTATTACCATGCTGAATTTGGTTAGACTCCTTGCAGGATAGTTTAGGTATGGTTGGCCACGTCTTGGGTCTGGGAGCTGTGCTTAATGACTGCTCAAAATTCCCTTCAGCTAAAGTTTTTGTTTCTGCATCAAGGACAAAGAACTTTAACACTATGTATTAAGTTTGTCAAGCCATTCAAATCACAAAATTGACTTCAGAACACAAAATAGTCAGAAATAAATTAACCTGTTGAAAGTTTTTATATTTGTCTTCTGGAATCTAAGCCTTTAATTCTAATTGTCAATCTTTAGTTCAATGGCACACAAGATGGGAAAAACCTACACTTTAAAATACAAAAATCCCCAAATTTCCAACACTTGCTAATACATGTCCTTTATTTTTATTGCTTCATGCAAAGCAGATAAAATATCATGAGATCCATTATGAATTAAGAGTTTGGCAACAATGGTCTTGCAGGAATTATCTAACATGGTGTGCTTGAAACTAAGAGACTGATATTTTTAAAAAGAAGATTCTAAAAATCTGAAATTTATTTTGAAGTTCTTTCTATAGGTTAGGCATCTATAGTGCTGAAATGTAATTTCTGGGTAGGTTGGGGAGGAATAGAAAGGGACCATCAGGATTAGAAGGTGGAGGAGACATTTTAATCCTTGCAGGAGATTCAATTGAAAATGTAATCACTACACCGCCACTACTATGGCCAATAGTTGTACTTTAAATTTTGACAACCTGATTTAGAATATTTCTCTTTAAAAATACTAAAATAATGTTTCCTATTAAGATCACATTGAAAAACTATTTTTAAATTAGATTATTTTAATCTTTTGCTTGGAAAACAAAGGTTAAGCTCTTTTTGAAATATATCCCTGCAATGTAAAATGACTTAATAATTACAGTCCTATACTGGGTGGTGAAGCTTAAAAGCAGTTACCCAAACTTACAAATTATAAATTAAATTTCAGCTCAATATATTCCTATTTTTTTATGCTATTAAAACTTCATATGCTACAAAACAGAATAGATATTGCTTTAACATTTAGAAAAATCTCTGCACGTAGTTAGCAATCATTTCTTAATCCTGGAGACAAACTTGCAATCGTGTTAATACTCGTGAAACTCTGATCATCAAAAGTTACTCACTCAGGCTGACTAGTACCACTTCTTTTGAAATAGGTTTTTCTGATGTCTCAGCTTCTTACTGTTAAAGCTCCATGTGTTTCTTTCTACTCTCATGTTCATGTAATGGAACCAATTTTCTCTTCAAAAAGGATTTTTGGTTAGAAACCTGTTCCCTTGCCCTTGCCATTTCAGAATCCTGCCAAAGAGAGATAGCAGGAGTAGAGTGCAGTGAGGAGGTCAGAGGAATGGCAAAGGAGATGTCTGCATAGACTACAGCTTGCTTTTTTAAACAATTGCCACACATTGTGCCCTGCCAAACACTTGCTTTCAGAGAAATTAAAAAGGTTAAAGCAGAAGTCATTCCTGGAAAATCCCTTAGTTTTCAGTTAGTATCCCGTGAGCTTAGAAAGTAGGAAAGTAATAAAGTCAGTAACAAATATTTTGCCTAAAGGAATACAGACTGGACAAGCTCTAAAAAAACACCCATAGTAATTTTCCCCATTGCAACTAGTCCAAATTCCCACTGTTTTCCAATGGGACTACAAATAGAATCATGTCTCATCCTATTACTCATTTTAACATTGTTTTAGGACAACTATCACTCCTTTCATGATTACTGTCATTTTGGTTATTTCAATCTCTAGGAAAAATAGTCGCCTACCATGACTCCACTCTGCTATGTCATGTCTCAAAACAGAGACATTTTTCTCTATTTTAGGTTTATAAATCCACTAAGACACCTATATTTAGCTATTAGACATATCATTTGAGTTTGTTTACATGGACCAGAACTGTAGTTTTCAACAACCCTTGTTCCTCACAGCAAGATATAAAAAAATTGTTCACATTTAAAGGTCTAATCTAGGTCTTGGATGACCCCAGTGTCAGTTCCCTACAGTGTCAAAGACATGATTAGACCTACAAAGGCATCCTCACATAGGATAACTCACAAAATTATTTGGTCTTTAATGCAGGATCTAAGCAGACACTGCAGTAAGTCTCCATGAGAATGCCATCAGGACTTCTTAAACACATGGTCTCTGTAGCTCACTCCCCCTGCTTCTATGAATCTTGCGTTTTTTCCCTTGGCTCTCTTTCTCCAGAAAAGATTATAGAATATTTTGGAACCTTGTTTCTAGGCCTAGTTATACTAGTATTGTCCTAAATGGTGAACTGAATTTGAGAAATCTAGTGCATCAATGCTACTTCCTTTGTCAAGAATTTTGTCTTCTGAACTACTGTATACACAGGGGGGTCTTGACACAGCTATTACATCTTATTTTTAGTGTAAACAATAAGTGTACTTTACACTATAGATAATATATATTATTTTCTAGAGTCTTGCATGAAATTTTGCAACAAAATCCACAAGCCTCTTAACACTCTGGCAGGTCCTGACAAGCAAGGTCTGTAGCTTTTCCCCATTCCTCCAGCTGGCACAATTTTATGTCTTTGTTATGTTCCTCTTCAAAGGCGCCCAGGGGCAGCAAAAGGAAATCTGCTCATGCCCTTAGGGCACTCATAAACTTGACTGCCCCTGTCAGGGCTCCCCAAGGCTCCCACCACCCTGTCCATGGCCCAGGACCCTGTGTCGGCCATGTGACACCATGTGGCTCAGGGAGGACTGAAAGAAAATCTCTACTTGAAGAGGCAGAGTGACCAAAAGCATACCCAGGGCTGTCACAAAGAAACAGCCCAACCCCTGATGCTGTGGGAGATTTCTTTACAGACTCTGTCTCTTCTGAATTTAAGTTTGTTCTTCAGGTTTGTGTTCAAGTAAAATCTAGCTTTA
>VXAD01007755.1:268095-284051 GCA_013399195.1 Dicrurus megarhynchus | reverse complement strand
GGGGGGGGGGATTTGTTGTTTTACTGTTGTGTTTTAAAACCATCCTCTTTTAGTACTTTGGGATATTCACTTAAAGGAAAAGGTTTTGGCAGAAGTTACTGGCAAAGTCCTGTTATGCCTCTCAGACCAAGATCTGTGCTGTGAAACAAAGTTCTGCTGAGTCATTATTCATCACCCCATTCCACCCCAGCCCACGTAAAATAAGTTACAGTTTACATCTCCATTAACTCCACTTCTGCTGAATTCCTGCTTCTTCCATCATACACACTGATCAAGAGAGCCTCAGAGGTAGCCTGGTGCAGTGGTTTGCATTTCACCTTCTAAATGCAGAAAATTTATGGTGAGATAAACTCTGATCCAATATAGAATACGCTTTAAGAACCACTTAAAATGGGTTTTATTCTGAAAAATAAATCCATCACTTTTCACTCTGCCAACACCCTAAAATTATGTCAATGAAGAATTTGGCCTGCTTAAGATCTGCATTTTTATATATACTTAATAACTTGTATTTTGTGAGAACATTTTCAAATTACTAAAAGAGTCACAATACTGGCAGAAACTTCTTCATGTTCATATTCTTAAGGTCATATGAAAATATGTTACACTTTCCTGCAAACACAGTTAACATTAGAAATCTCTGACACTTTATCTGAGACAAAGAGGTTTCTGGGGAAGCTTTCTAACCCCCTCAATTGTTATGCAAATAGTTAAAATATTGAAATGAATTTAAGGAGTTATACTCATACACGTCAGTCCTGTTATAATTTGGAGACAATGAATAATATATTTCAGACAAAGTGAAGGTAGCTATAGAAGTAAACTAAAATAGGAAAATTACGCCCACCAGGCATTTAAATTTAGGAGCAGAATAAATTATCCATACATTAAAAGGTTCATATATTTCAAAGAAAGCATAAAAAAGTTTAAAAAATAACTGAGAAAATGTAACAAAAAGCAGATTAATTCCAAATGTGATCAAAGCTGGTGAGAAAACCTATTAAATGGATATCCTTATTGCACAAAAATTATAAAATACTACTTTCACAGATCTATTCTTTTAACAGATATTCACTTAGAGTGTCTGCTGTTTTATGAAACAAATTTTAATCTGGTACACCAAAAGAAAAGCATTACAATTAAGAGTTTTATCCATTCAAATTTCTATTGCATTTTTTCATCTTTTGCCACAATGGACACTTTTTGCTTTTAATCAAGTGTACTCTTTTATCTGGTATTCTTCCAAAAGGACTTCCATACAGACTTGTATGATTCAGTTCACTGCATATGCTATTCTTACATATATATTAATTAAAAAACTCAGAGTATTTGAAGAAACCCCCAAAACACCTCAATCATTTTCTCAGGTTGAAAAGCTGATTCTCCCAATATTCATCGGGGCCTTAGTTAATACTTGGTGTACGTAGCACTTTCAACCCTTTGCCACTGCCACACCTGTAACAGTATCTGAATTGTTACTGTCCTGATTTTATAACAGATTTTGTTAAAAGTATCTGAGCAGACCTCCATGTTTTTTCACTAAGGTGGCTTCAGAATTAGGAATAGAGGAGATGCTCTTATTCATGCTATGACTTAAGAACAATCCTACAATCAAATTTTTTCAGACCTCCAGTGAACTGAACTAATGATATATAATTTCCAGTGAGGAACAGGCTCATCACTATTTAATATTGCCATTTAACATTGCTATTTAACAGAGATTATATTACACTTCCCAGCTTCAAATGGAATGAGCTTCTTTTTACCTCATTCTGAGAGAGCTAATACCTTCAAATGAATCCAGCCAACACAACCAACACTGGTGTGACAAGGGACAGTAGCACAGTTCTGTACCTCTCTTCTGTTGTCAGAAGTGGTTGCAGAACAGTACCCAATGGATTGCAAGCCTGACTGGTCACATAAAAGTGGATTTCAGAGATAGGCATGAAAGCATTTTACCATCTTAAAGAGCGCTGACAATATCTGACTTCACTATCTGGCTTCTGAGAACTGTGTCAAGGTACCACGTCAGAGAAGTAACAGTGAGTCAGTTTGCTTCCTGCAAATGACTTGTGGTTATGTCATTTAATTGTGTGATCACAGACAAATGAAGGCTAGATCATGAAATTGTGTAAGAATTGTGTAAGATCCACGCAACAATGTGTAAGATCCATACAATATTAGGAGATATTTCATACTAAGAAAAGTTCAGGCAGCAGACACAGGAGGATGACTCTTGATTTCACAATAGTGGGAAAGTTATTTATTTTTGTTTGCCATACCATTGCTTATTGCTCAAAGTTTACCCAGTGTGCATCCTGGGCATCTCCCAGGCACCTGCATATGAAGGAAAATTATGCCACTAAACAATAGCTACTATGCAACTATTCCGTGCATTCTCATGTGTGTGCAGTAAGTGTGCCTCTGTGTGAGGTGGTTCATTCCACTTGGGAAGCTGGTGGCATTGTATCCAATGTGTATTAAAAACATCTCCAAAGGGACTTAGAGTGTAGCAGTTTTCATGCTGTAAATCAAAGGCTCTGTTATTGCATACTTATTCGATGTATAAAAGCCACGATAGAGCCACAACTGATGTAAGAAGGTCAAATCTCTGTTGAAAATCATTAGAGGTTCATCAGTATGATGTGTGCCATTATTTATAACTTAATGAATGTTAGCTAAAAATCACTTAAATAGCACTTTACTTATTAACATATTTCAAGCTATCTGTGCTCAGCGCTACCATAATTTTGGTAGCATAGCTCTGAAATATGCAAGTCTTGCTTGCTTATGGGGAATACATGGGCAGAATAAGAATGTTCCAAAGGGCTGTGTTCTTTCTGAGGAAGAATAAATGCATACGAGATTCACAATCAAGGAAATTTTATAGTATGGAATCCAGATGAGACTGATATATAATGCAGAAATTTATGCTTCTTAATTTAGCTGGTCAAGTTTAATGGAAATTATAGGTTTGCTGTGAAATGATATAGCTGAGTTACACAGTAGTAGGTCACCAAAGAAACCAACCCTCCTGCTTTCCAATATGCCCTAAACTTAGGTCTTTTGGGATATGTGGTTCAGTCACTGATTGGTATTTGTAGCATGTTGTGACTAGTAAAATTCGACTATTTCATTTGGTGAGAGCTGGTTCTTTACCAGCAACTTCTGGCAGTGCAATTTCACTAGCTCTGGGTGTAGCGATTTTTGACTGATGAGTCATTCATATGAAGTTCTAATGAACACATAATTATATCACTGTGTCAATTCCTACAATTTTAAAAGCTTTCCCACTCCCACCAGCAGGGTATTTTTAAATGGCTGGATACCTAGAATTGCCCTTTTTTTGGTGATTTGAAGAAGTAGGAATATATCACCTGAGAGCAAGGTAACAGGGATAAAATTATCCTTTACTACTTTTGGGACAAAATTATATAAACTTTAGGCCTCCAAACCTAAACTCTCACTCCAAAACTAAGCTTCACAAATGCAAAGAGACAAAGGGGTGTTGTCTCTGGCTGCATGTGACTACTGGCCCTGTCCATACACTGGCAACCTCAAGTTGCAAAGGACTGTGGATTTCTAGTTAGGTTAGGAGAGATTTGGGACAGATCCGAGTGCTTTTCTAAACACTGACGGTAAAGAAATGTACATCAACAGATGGCAGGAACTGTCCAGGCTTTTGGTGGAGGATTAATGAAAGATGAAAACAGGGATAATCTATAATTTTCTGTCTAAAGTATCAGGCTGAATAACTGAATTGCTCAGAGACAAGAATCTTATTATCTCAAAAAAAAATTTATATTTTTTTCTAAAACGTGGGATCCTTTCCAGGGGCCTGATGAGTCCTAGGAAGAATCTCCAGGTCACTTAGATATGGGCAATCAGCTTTGCATTTTATAAAGCCAGACTTTTTCAGAATTCTGAGTTGTGCTGAAGAAATTATTGATAGAAAATTAAGAGAAGTTAATGAAATTGTAATACAATCAAACCATAAACTTTTGCATCTAGTATTTTTCTGTGTATTTGGGATATCTTATTCTTCCCTCTATCATGTATGTGAATAGCGACATAATGTAAATGATCTTTTTACTGGTCTAAATGAATCCTCATCAGATGTTTTAACTACACCAGTAGAGTACAACTCCAAATTAATCCCAGTGGAAAATGAATTGAAGACTGTTTTTAAAAGGATAAAGAAGGGTGGATTCTAATTTTTACTGATGAAAGAAGATGAGTGAATTCTGCAAATCGAGGAGCTGAACACTCAGGATGCAGAAGCCTCCTTTGAATCTTATTTTCAGCAGTAGAAAAATAATGTGTCTTTCTTCTTTTTCTTTAGGAAGGGAAGAAAAGCAAAAAGGATGTGTTTTTCTCCCAAGTTATGTCATTTCTTTCATATATGTCTTTTCTTTGTTCAAAAAAAAGCTTTTGCCTTTTGCCTACATGCCTGGTTTTCAGTGCCATATGTCAAAATCTTACAGTCAACTTTTGATTTTATCACCTATTCAGTACATGAAAAAAAAAGGCAATTACTTTAAGTACAGGGTATGTGGATTTTTTTTTTTATTTATTTCCATTTTAAAACCTTTTACTCCAAATCCCAGTCTTAAAATTCAACAACACACTATATTTTTTTGATATCTTGCAATTAAATCATTCTGATTTCATATTGTCATGAAATCATCCACTTGGAGAAAATATGTAAGAGTCCTGATTTGCCTTTCTGAATCTATTTTTCACAGTTGCAAAGTCCTGGTCAAATAAATTAAATTACTACAGCAGTATGTAACTAATTTTATGTAAATTAAGGTGTTAATGTTCTGAAACGCATTCCTGAAAATGGTCTGTTTTCTCTTGCAGCTTTTCTTCATTAATGCCACAATGGAAACCTAAAAATTAATTTCTACAAGACTAAGTGTTGTTCCCTGACCTATAAAGGAATTAATTTTATAGATAGTCTTAATGGTCATCTGACACTTCTCAGTAGCCCACCCAAATAAATCAACACCCCTGCCTGCATGCTAACAGAATGGGTGAATGTGAATAGAGGGTTTTTTAAACATCAGATGATCTAAGCAAGTTTTAGTCGTGTTGCTGGGTACATAATTATTGTAATGTTTTAACCTCTGTTTGTAGCAGTCCCCTAACACAAGCAAAATTGACGCTTTAGGTTACCAAGAAAATACAAGATTAGCAGAATGAAAATAAGTATAATTAGAAGCCAGAAGAATGCAAAGTTAGAAACAGCCTTATTATTTGACTAGAAAGGCTCAAGTAACAAATATATTCAGACAGATAAAAAAGAGTCAAAACTTTAAAAAAGGTAGCTAAAACATTAATTTCCAGCTACCAGTTTCCTCACTTTGTCTGTCGTCACATCAGATTAGACCAAGACAAGCCATGATTGTCTTTTTAATTGATTTTGCATAAAAATCAAATTGCTTCCATGTTAATTTTATTGTGATGTATTCTAAATAATCATCTGGAGTATTTAAATAAACCGGGTCATGTCCTTCAGCTACTGGGTAAACAATTATATTGGCTTGAAAAAATACAACCTCTGCTGCTACAACTTTTTTGCATATACCAGAATATTGTATACAGCAGGGTAATTTTTATAAACTGATAAACTCTATCAGTTTAATGCACACCACTTGCATCATCAGTGTGAAGGATGAAAAGATGAGAAGATATGCTTTCTCTGTTTCTGAAAGTCCTTTTTCCAGAGAAATTTTCCTGCCCCGGTTATTTGGCCTACATTATACTAGTTTATCTACTTGCCAAAATCCAGGAAAGTTTTGTCATTGGCCTCAGTGAAAAATCTGATGGTTTTGCATAGCCACATACCGCTGAGCATCTCAGTGTTGTAAAGTAAATGTTACCAATTCTTAGAGAATAATTGTATTCCTCCTAAAATGTCTCAATCAGATCAGTGTAGGAGAATCTAAATATTTTCTTTAAATGAACATGAATATTAAAAACTTAAACTCCAGACTGTCAACACAAAGAATCATGGATTTAGAAAAAATTGGAAATAAATGTTGGCAGTCCAGATTATTTTTTATTATTTGATTGTGATTGACAAGATTATTTGTATTTTTCAGCTATGCAATATATATATAAAGAAGATATTGTTAATTTATTTTCCACAGTGTGAAAATATTGAAGATGGTTGATTTAAGCTTGCCTGAATTCCGAAAGGTCTGTACCCCCACTTTTATCCAGCATGACTTCAAAAAGTCTTTAAATTCTCCCAAGCCAGTCACTTCATGAAATGGGCTGAAACTCAAGAGTGACCCAAGTTGATATATTCTAATAGCAAGAGTGACTTTTGAGCCATGCGGGAAAATGAGTTGCTACTGTGCATCAGCTGAGGGTGGTGGCTGCTTATTCACTGTTTGTGACAAACACAAGGTAAAACACATTAGGTTAAACTTTAATGACAAGAGGTTATGCTAATGTACTTTACTTTAGATTCACCAAAGGCTAAGAGTTCATTTAGCACCTCCTAAAGCAATGGCAACTTGATTAAATGGCTGAGCCCCATACAAGAGAGATTAGAATACAATAATAGTCCAGTCACCCTGATTTCTGGTTCCCTGTTGTAATTATTAAACAAAATTCAGATTCATAGATTTTAAGGCAATATTTATTTGTGCAAGGAAGTATGTTGTCAAAAACTCGAGTAGCAGTCAGCTTCATTCAATCTGTAAGTGAATAATCACCATCTCTCTTTTTGTATTATTTCCTTAGAAACTGAGATCTGGGCCTTCATCCACCTTCACATGTGTCTCGACTGTAAATAACAGTAAACTTCTTCTGAAAGCTAGGGCAGTTGAACCTTGTGTATACAGTCTACTAGAATGGAGGCAATACCTATTGCAAGGTGGTATGTGAAAAGGAGTGGCTGGAAAGGCAAAAATAAAATAAACAGAAGAGCAGTCATGAAAAAAGTTTCCCTTTGAAAGCTATGAATGGTCCTGAGAAACAGGAGAGAAATTGATCAAATCTACTCCACAGCTGACATGAATTCTGGAGTAAAATACCCTCTTGCCATAATGGAAGCTTATATATCCTTCAACAGGGAAGAATGGGAAAACCTAAAAAGTTCATACGGTTTTTTTCTGAAAAAAATAAGGAATTTTCAAATAAAACTTCTTGATCTGAAAAATTACAAAAGTTGTCGAGTTTAGCTTTAATTGTATATAATCTACTGCCTGATTTCAATTGAAATACTATTTTTTTCATTTACTGTTTCTATATATGAGAAGGTTTAAATTTTCATGTCCACTACATTTATGCATACTCTTCTAAAAGAGCCAGCATAACCACTACTAACACTTTTATTTAGACACATGATAATCAAAAGTCAAGCTTTGTCTTCTGGTTTCTCATTCTTGTAGCTTTCTTGCACAGTTGAAGATGTGTAAGGGAGCCAGACCTCCCATGGATTCGCACAATGACTGGGGTTGGAAGGGATCTCTGGAGGCCGTCTTGTCCAACTCCTTTCTCCTTACGCAAGGCAACTTAATATTGGCTGCCCAGGACCATGTCCAGACAACTTCTGAATCTCTCCAAGGATGGAGGCTCACAGCCTCCTTGGGCAACCTGTGTCAGCCAGTCACCCCCTCAGTGAAAGAGTGGTTGCTGATGTCCAGATGTCAGGAAGTGTGCCTCAGGTCCTGTCACCAGGCACCACTAATAAAAGCCTGCCTCCATCCTCTCTTCCTCTTCCCTTCAGGTCTTTATACACATTGATAAAGTCCCCTGTGAGCCTTCTTCAAGTCAAACAGTCCCAAGTCTCTCAACCTTTCCTCATAGGAGGGATGATCTAGATCCTTATTTATCTCAGTGGTGCTTTGCTGGACTCCCTCCATAGCCTTCGTGTACTGGGTTGTAGAATAGACAGGAAATGTCACCTCCCTTGACCAGCTGGCAAGGCTTCTAAAGTAGTCCAGGACACTGTTGACCTTCTTTCCTTGAAGGGGTTAATTTCTGGCTCCACCAGGGTCCACCAGCTCATGTCCTGCAATATTACGTATACTGGTCAGGCCCCAGCAAGTACCAGTGTGTGGAATTATTCCTCCCCATGTACAAGACTTTTTACTTCCCTTGGCTGAAATGCACAAAGCTCCTGTCAGCCTGTTTCTCCAGCTTGCCAAGGTCCCTCTGGTTAGCAGTGCAACCCCCTTTCTCTTACTAGTATGGCAATTCTTCCTCCAGATCATTTTCCTAACCTGGGACTTCTTACAAGTACTTTCCCCGGCAGCATGCTCACTTGGTTTCTGCCTGAAGGGAAGCTGAGTGTAGCGAAGAGTGTTCTTGAAATCAAGATTCTCCAGGGACCAATTTGTCCTTTGACACCAAGTAATATATGTGTAGTCACACAATATATTAAATGCAGTTTAAAAGTATTAATGTTTGAAATAGGTTTTGCATTCTAGTGTGAACAAGACTTTTGAAACAAGAACAGAACCTTTTGAAACAGGTTGGAATTTAGGAAGGCTGGGGCAGCAATGCAGAAATGCAGCTTACTGTAGAAGGTAAAATCTTGACAATTGTGGTCCTGTCTACTCTACAGCTCTATTGGAGTTCGCATATGGAGTTTCAAATGAAAATAGATATCCTTCGCCATTCTTGTTCAGTATGTCCCTTCTCCATGGTGCCTTATTATTATTACAATTTAATGTGGTGGCACCTAACTGGCAGAGTCAGGTTATACCCCAGTGTGCTAAACAAGCATAACAAATGACATGACAGTCCCTGCCACAGTACATGGACTTCACCCTGACAGGACTAGATCCAGGAAAGGAAAAAGCAATGATGTATTCTGACAAGATTCTAAAGGTATTTAAAACAGATGGAAAACCCTAGACTCAGTATGAATGTCCTCCTTAACTGCCTTGAGTCAACATGAGGTAGTTTATTTCATATAGATTGCTGTACAGAGCCAACAGCATGGATTTCCATACCAAAGGCTGATGGACAAGTATGTAGTTCCACATACTATGAGGTCTTGTAAATAATTATTCTCCCATTTTATACTTTCAGTGGCACTTTCTGAAGCTCACAGGTAAGCTGTCTGTGTTGTCCAGTTTCAAAGTCTGTCTAATGATAAACAGGTGTAACCTGATCATGCCAAACTTTTGTCTGCCTTTGGAAAAGAGATACAGGAATTATGGCTGCAGAAACCAAAGGCCAACTCTGGTTCAGAAGCAAACAGTTGTTTCCTAATCTGCTTAAAAAATAATGGCATTGCATTCTGCTATAAAAATTATAGCATAACTATAAAAATAACTTTAATTAATATTTGTATGCCATGCCCTATTTAGAAGCACACAGTGCACAAGGATATTCCCTCCTTCCATCAATACCTAGTCTGAAAAGCCAGCCTGATACCTGAATTTCTGAATTTCATTGTATTTTCACGTTCACTTTCCATGTAACATATCCAGCTGCTCATGGACAGACTTCATAAAATGTGGGACATTATTTGTAACTGACTGTAAGACTAAAGCACTGATACTGCTATTTGTTAACACTAAGGAAAATACGTGTTTATGTCTTCATACCGGTGTATTTGGTAAGTAAATATTACATAACATAATATTATATGCACTAACATTATGTAAGACCAATAATCTTTAATAAATTTCCCTGCTTTGATACTGAAACAAAGAATTGCTGTTATGAACAAGAGCATAACACCTGCATTTTTCACAGAAAAAACATTTTGCATAATGAAGTCTCTAGATTCTGCTATTGTTCAGTGAAGTACACGCTCATGCAGAGAACCGCAGGATGGGGATTTCAATAGAAAACTAAGTTAATTTATGGCAACATCTAAGTAATAAAAGAAAGGCACGAAAAACATGGTAAATCTGCACCTGAGCACCCTGCCTTTCAAAGAAATGAGACTACAAGGTAATATAGTGGTTTGTGTTTACTGGAATCTTGGATCTAATGACAGGCACAAGTGTAAGAAGCCAACGTTAGTCTTGTCAGCTTTGTTAGTCTTACATAGGACAGAGTGTGCACGCTCATATTCCTTTGGACCTAGACACAGTTCTGTGAAAATGAAGCCAGATTCTGCTTCGTTTTTCTGATGCACAAAATCCTTCTACAATGACACCAACACTGTATATTTTTGATTGCTTTTAGTAGTTGCAATGGTTTATAAACTTTAAACTTTGTACAGACCCTAAATGTCACCAATATTACTGAATGCAAAGTTAAAACAGCTTGCACAGATGAGAAATGCCTTTAGAATAGCAGTAGTGAAATTTATCCCACCGGATGAATTTCTGTAACATGATTGCAAAACGAATCTATTTTTTTAAACGGGTAAAGGGAAAGGACAGTCAGTCTGAGATTTACACCTGATTTGTGCTATAGTAATCTTTGAAATTAAGAAGTGTATCCTTGCATTTCATTAAATTCTGGCTAATGAGATAACTGTCTTCCCAAGGAGGGAGTGATGAAGTACTCATGCCATAAAGCATAAATTAATGCTGCAAGGTTAAACACTGGAACTAACTCATGTTTCAACAAAAGCCCCTACCAGCAGTTAAATTAACTGACATAAATACCATAAAATCTGTCTTTATTTTAGTCTCAGATGATGCTTCTTTTTACACCCCTGCTTTCAGTTTGTATAACTCATTTTTGCACATTATTGCATGCATCATTTGCCATTTAAAGGATCAGCTTCAACTGAAAAGAGATTTAAGGAATCAAATACTCAGGAAAAAGAACCTATAGGTGTGAGGAATACCCCTATCATACTGTATTTTGCCAGTACGCTTTAAAGAAAACACCACAATAGACAACCAGAGTTCAAAGAAACAGTTAATTATGTTGAGAATAAACGAAAGAAATCTACTTTTTCAGCTTTTTGATAGACATTTTGAAAAAAATGCTAAAGAAAACCTGTGGTGATAATAGGTTTGATATATATTCTGGCAAAAAATTATATCACATTAATGAGGTGGCTTAAAGGGCTCATGCATTTTGTAGGAGGCATTTCAATGTATTAGTATAATTAGCAGTGATGAGAAAACTGTTTGGAACTGAATTACCTCTCACGAGTTCATTTGAGCTATATGAAATTACACCATGCAAGAAGGAAAATTATGGAGCCATCCAGAGAGAGTTCATGCCTGATTTGATCATAGTCACTAATTGGATGATCATTTTCGTAAAGCTTTTCAAATGGTTGACAGTTTCTGCCTCTCATTTTTTTTAATGGACTAGCTCTTTATTTCTTGCACTAAGCAACCAAACATACATTTGTTCAAGATTTTGGTGTTTCTACAGGGACCTACAGGTGTAATTGTCACAATCTGAGCAACCTTTGTCCCCTAATTAGCTGCTTTTTGGGGACCCCTGATGAGAGTTGCTGTTCTTGTTAACAATCTTAGAGAATACCTGATGAGTAAGACTCTCCAAAGTCTGATGCATGTCAGCAGACACCGTATGACAGCAATTTAATGAAGTTAAAAACTGACTTGATTCTGATGGCTGGAATAGCATCTGTGCTGTATAGCTTTTGATTTCTGTTGGTCTATTTATTTTTTTTTTCATCATGAATTGGGTGTTCTGGGGAAGAATAACAGAAAGGGGAAGGATACAGGAAGAAAAGCTTATTAATGGAAATACTTTATGAGCTCTTTTTCTGTCCTTCTTAATATCCAGTAACACTGAGCAATTTGAAATGGTGTTAACATCCTTCATATATTTTAAATTAGATGCCTGGTATATGAAATACTTGATTCGAGAATTATTAAGCATTTAGCTGAGATCTGTTTTACAGCTTTTTAATAAAGGTCTTCATTTTTCTGGGGGTTGAGGTTTTTTTGTTTGTTTGTTTTTTTGGAAGGGGTTTTCTGTTTGTTTTAATTTTTCTTCCCTTTATTTAATACGAATGTTTTGCGTTAATATTTGGACTTTTTGTCATCCCACGTGTAAAATGTTACTTAAAAACAGTACTTTCCACAAATAATACATCTGGGTTGAAAAATCAGGAGGAAAACAGAAATAGATGGGCTTTACAGTCTCTTAAAAAAAAATGGAATTATAAGCTTAGGAATACTTTGCCTCAATTATAAGGTATAATTCAATGTTGATAAGTAGCCAATTTCCTGTGTAGTGTTTGTGTGGACTGTTCTTGGAAATGCTTTTGCATCCTTTTATAGGAACAGAAGCTCTTTCTGCCTTTCTCTATTTGCTAAAAATTTTCATAAGCATTTTAGTAATGACTTACAGAGAACACTAGCACCTATTTAGATGTTTTTAATAGATAAACATAGATCTAAGCAAAAATGTTATCATTACATACGGTATTCTATTTTCATATAGCTCTCATATTCTAGCGGACTTTACAAAAACAAGTACAAAATGTTATTTAATACTTTTGAACTTTATTACGTTCTCTGAATTTTCCTGGAGTAACAAGATGTCTTCCCAAAAAGTCTGAAGTCCCAAAGAAATACACAGAACAACAGTGATTCATAAATGTCTCTTAAATGAGTCATGGTTTGAAACATGTCATTGACAAGAATTTTTAGTAAGAGTCTAAACCTGGCTAGCAGGTTATGGATTGTAATCATGCAAAAACCTAAAAGAAATTTGCCAGTGGTTCAATATAGGAAGAACACCTAGAAGTATATTTGAAGACACTGTGCTACTGTTCTAGCTGTAGACAGAGCACCAACTGGTAATGCAGATGCCTTAGGTAATGCTGTTCCTCTCTCTAGTCCAGCAGAAAATTGTTCTAAGAATGCACTCCATAGTCCTTTGGCAACTTTCATGTTCAATGTCAGATGGAAGACAAATACAGCACACCCTTTTACATCTCATAAAAATGAATACAGGGAATTCACTCAAGATAGAAATATAGAAAAGCACTGTTAGATCATTGAGGTCAAATACAGTGTGGAGTTCCCATTTCTGAATCAAGTCAGACTCTTAAAGGACATATGTCAATGGTAATAATATTATAAGAATGTTCATTTAAGTAATTTCCTAGAGAAAGTTATCAATATAAAGTAAAATTACTTTCAATCATAATTTCTTTTTAAAGATGCAACCTCATAGTAGGGTTGGCAATTTTTTTTCATTATACAGCAATTATTCAGCTAATATTAATATCATGGATTTTATAGAAACTTGGCAACATGATACAATTGCTCCAGAAAGCTGCTTAGAGATTATTTCCACTTCACAGGCTACTCCCCATAGACAGTCATAGGGCCACTTCACTGCAGTTAAGATGGGTTAATTTTTCACGTGCAAAAGTCATGTGTCTTTTTGCACATGAAACTGATTGTTTCAGATGAAGAAACTTTCAGTTATCTGAGGGTATGGAGCAGTGTTGGTTAGCAGATACGCTATGCATGAAAAAAGTCATCTGAATCAAACAGAATACTAAACCTTGAAGTTCAGGTTTTCCTAATGGGAAAGGTTTATATGTTAAGCAAAGCAAATGAAAGCTCTGTGACAGATATTTATTTCATTAAGACATTAAAGCTGGCAGGTCTTCAGTTTGCTCATAGCTCCATTGGTGTAAACTCAGTTTCTGTAAGTTTTACTTCTTCAGCTTCTATGGTTATAATATAAGAATTATGGAAAGATACTTTCAGTCATCAGTTTTGTTCTGAATGTCTGAAGTCCTGTGCACATGTAAGCAGTCTGGGAAAGAGCTGCAATTGTTTTAAATTTGTAACTCTGGTTGTTTATTCGTATAAAGAAAACATACCACAATAATAATCATGATGATAATTAGAATAACAATGAGACAGAGTGAGGATTACAAAAGCAGCAGGCTCAGAAACTGAAATCTTGGAACCTTGTTACTAACCTCCTTTCTAAGAAGGGGATTGATATATGAAATGTGAAACACACAGAGAAATCAAATTTGGGGAAGGTTTGGTTGTTTCTGAACAACAGTTCAAATTCTTCCCAACATTCATACTGTGAAGATGCTGTTATCGGATTGGGAAGGGCTTCAAACAATATTTATATTCCTTTGGAAAGATAAAATTAAATCAGTAGGCAGAAGTGAGACACAGCCTCAGATATAAATGATACAACTATACTTCTAAAATACAGGTTCAAAGGTTGTAGAACCATGTCCATGAAAGAAGCATATAATTTGGAAGACTTAGGACATCATTTCTTTGAAGTGCAAATTGCCCGTGCCATTTTCATCAATGAGAATTAAAGTACTGCATTTCCTTTTAAAGGTTAAAAATCAACACATGTCCACTTGTTGGAAGATACATCAACAAATCAGACACTGCTAATACAGTCCCTGTAATCTCTTAATATAAGCCATTGAAGCACTCTAATTTGTGTGAAACTGTAGAAGTCCCCAAGGACATCAGTATAGCCACTGCATAAAGCCCTGTATAAAGTACATCGTTCTTTATCCAGGATTTGTCCTTTGTTGGCCTTTTGACTAGCACTAAAATCTGCACAGCAATATGTGAGTAAAATTTTAGAATGTATTGCTCAATTTGTCATCCAAATATTAAGAATACAAAGTTCTTTCTAATGATATTTAACTGCTAGTATTACTTATTCTTCAATACCACAAGTTTCTCTGTCTCATTATTTCCACCAGAAATGCAACTTGTATCACAAGTTATTATCACAACTCTAAGGAATGCAGAAATTAATAGGAAAGAGATGGTAAATGGCCCTCAGAACCAATCTGTCAGACTTCAAGTAATTTTATTTATGGGAGATCTTTAAATAAACCAGAGAAAATAGTATCTTACTCCCTGGGAATATCTTTCTTTTACTGAGAATATTATCTGCCTTTTTTTTTTTAAATCATTGTATTTAATGGGGGTTGGAGGGTAGAAACGGAACCCTTGAAGTCAGCAGTAACTCAAAGAAATATTCCTGAGAAAGACTTCAAGCAATTCCCTAAGAAGCCTGACCCAGGATATTAGCCCTGAAGGCTTTTGCACAGCCACTAGTTTCACCACTAGTGGAGACAGCTACACATCCAGATGTTGATGTTGGAAAAAATCTGTTCCCAGACTCAGCATCTGCTTCCTGAAATCAGCTAAGTCTTCTGTGAATTAATAGAATATTCAGCAAAAGATAGCAAAGATGAGTATTGCTTTTTATAGAATAGACCCCACAACACTCTGTTTATACAGTGTCCTTTCAATGGCAACATTCAAATCAGTGAAAGAAATGCAAAAGGCCTCTCAAATTTGCAAAGAATGTCAGCTTGCAAATATTAAACCATGATTATACAAATTAGGTGGAAAAATTCTCAAAGATATAGCTGCATACTCTGCAGGTTCTTTTTACAAATTTAAAAGCTGTGTTTGAAAACTCTGAATTATTGAATATGTGGGATATTTTGGTAGACGAATACACTTTCCCTTTTTGAGATTAGGGATCTTAAAAACTCATTGAAGTGAAGAGGTTGGCAAAATGGGTATGTTCACTTTCGAGTCAGGAAATTTATTGGACAGATATTACCTATTCCCAGCCATTGGTCAATAAATTGACTGTTTTTCTAAATAATCAGCAATTGTAATAATTTTGCCCATTTTTACATATAGAAAATGGCCTATCACTACTTTTTCCAAAGATTCTGCTACTGAAAACATTATAATATCAAGTTTAATATCTCATTGAAAGGTGCATTACATCTAGCATACTAATCAGAAGGGGAAAAAATTATGCACTGCAATATTTTTAGCCCAGCCAGTGAAATCTCAAAAATTTGAGAAATATAATTCTTACAACATACAAAGTCAGAAGTGATAAAACGCAACATTCATCCCCATTAATAGCTCCAGTGACTTCAATGGAATTACAGCAAGAACAAATTTGGCCCAGTCTCCTCAGCACGACAGACTGTTCACATGTGCTGCAGAACTCCTTCTGGGTCTGTGCCACAACTCTTTTCTCTCTCTCTCTCTCTCTCT
>VXAD01007755.1:237832-268077 GCA_013399195.1 Dicrurus megarhynchus | reverse complement strand
TTTCTTCTCTTTTTTTTTTTTTTTTTTTTTTTTTTTTTTTTTTTTTTTTTTTTTTTTTTTAAATTTTTTTTTTTTTTAGTGTAGACAGAAACTCAAAATGAGGAAATAAGGAGGGAGGGATCTACTCATATAATAATGTGTAAATTTTCTTCTGCAACCACCAAAGTCAATGGTGACTACATCTAAGTGCTTGCAAAATACCGTGTTCTAACAGCTTGTGTTAGAATTCATGGCAACTCTGAAGAGGTTTGCAAAGGATTCATCCACAGAAAGAAAAAACAACCATTGTCTTCTTAATACCTATGTTACATTACACTTCTCTTA
Source organism: Dicrurus megarhynchus (assembly GCA_013399195.1). NCBI lineage: Eukaryota > Metazoa > Chordata > Aves > Passeriformes > Dicruridae > Dicrurus > Dicrurus megarhynchus. The sequence continues at coordinate 267,753 of VXAD01007755.1, read as the reverse complement.
ATATTCCAGAGCCACTTCTGAAAGAGAAATCTCAAAAATCTTTCTATAAAACAGAAAGAAAGAGGATTTTGCCTTTTCACCCATGCAGTTTGTCTGACTCATGTATAAAGCTGTTGCTCAAAGTCACATTAGATATTCTACAACAGTTACTAATCTGCAAGATAAATTTCTTTATATACCCCGCTTCAATATTTTTATGCTAACAAAAAAGCCAAACTGTTGATCAATAACCATAAAAAACTGAACATGATTCCAATTGTTGGCTTTTCAAACCTTCGTTAGCTCTCAGTGTTGAGCTAATAATGAGTATTGCCTGGATCTAGTCAAGAGGGAAAAAAATCACAAAAATTGCAGACTTCTATACCTGCACCATGACTTTCTTGAGACATTATTATACCATTATAGAGTAGCAGCCATTTTTGCAAAAGTCGAGATTCAGATTACTGAAATCAATTGTATTTCCATCGACTTTCACAAGCTTTTGAAAAAGCCCCTACTTTATCCTACATTCCTTAGTACAAGTCAGTTTCATACACTCACTGCTACAAGGTTTATTCAAGGAAAAAAAATAGTCATTTTGCAAACATGTATTAGCTACAGTCAAGGACCAACTCCTACCTACTTCTACTACTTATTAAGACCCCTCCTCAATTTAAAGCCACGGGGAAAGTAATTAATCTCTGCAGCTTCTCTACAGAGATGCAAACTCTACTCTGTGAATTATTATCATTGCCCATATGTAATGTGACTGTGCATCACTTAAATTGATGTTCATATCTGTGTCTCACTTTGTCCACTGCTCATCACATATAACCACATCTGCATTGTGGGATGTTTGTTTTAAAATGTGAATATATAGTGGGTTATTGTTGAGTCCCCAGTTTATGTAAATTTATTTATAATCTTTAATGTATTAATTGTATAGGACTATATTACAATATTTTAATAGGTTTTGTTCCTGGCTAATAAAATGTATTTTCAAAGTAGCTTCTGGTAAGATGCATCCCTGAAAGCTCCAACACAAAAAGGTCTAGTGCCAATATAATAGAAAATAACTGCATTCCAATGCCAAGCTTGTTTTAGATCTCTTCTTCCTTTTGATAGAACATTGTTGGGCACAATATCAACAAAGTGATCTGATTGTGCATGAAAATCAGATTGCATTTAATCTTTAGACAATGTTGCACTCATTGTTCTGTCAAGTCAAAGGCTCATCATGGTATCACAGAAGAAAACACATAGTGGCATTTCCATTTGGATTGTGGATGCTGAGCCTGACAGAGCATTGTTACACACTGTTTGTGATATAGTTGCCCTGTTTGAAACTTCTCTGTGCTTCTCTGTGCTTTGACACTGTAGGGTGGTAATATTTTTGCTCTCTTCTGTTAAAAAATATCTTACAAGACCTGCATTGCTTAAAAAAATATTAAAACAATTCTGGGAATTATTTAAATAATTTTATGTTTTGGGGAAAAAAGTGTTTTCAATTTGTGCTTGCACTGAAGTGATATTTTTGTTCAAAGCTTCTGACATTGGACTTCTTGTTTTCCTTCCCAGATTCAGCTCATCACAGGTAATGGACATTTCTAAGCCTGGACACAGCTTCTCCTTCAGACATTTGATCCACTAGCACTTTCTATCAGAGAAACTTCCACTCAACATTGCTTTCATTATATCTAAAAAATATTTTAAAAACTAAGTATTATCCATATTTAGTCATGTCAGCAAATATGTGCCTTCTCAATTGTGCTTCATTTTTCTCTAGAAGTATACATGTGAGTAATACCTGGCTCTTGACTGATGTGCTGCATACCTGTTTCACTTGATTTGTTCTATGAGATATTAGAATGCATGCTGAGCTCTATATCTTTTTGTAAATAGCCCTTGAAAATTTTGGACAGTATCTAAATCAGTCTTTTAACCTTTTCACTGAAAAACGGGAGCCGCCTGATATATCCTCCAAGATCAGCATCTCTGTTACAGCATTCCCTTGACTCATTACCAGGGCCTTTTCTGCCTTCTTTCACTCTAAAGGAAAGCAGGGATCTTCTTCATGTTCTTGTAATCATAAGGAAACTATTTCTTCACAAGCCCATTTGCAAACTCACCTTCTGCCCCTTTCTTCTGCTGTCTTCTCTGTCCTGTTGTTTTCAAATATTGCACTTCAGAGAACTCTCTCAGAATTTGAAGGATTTTCCATTCATTCTCTAAACAGATTCCCAAGTATTCCTTATGTGAAATAACCAGTCACATAGATAGGTACATACATAAAAAAAATCTATATCTTTAAAGCTTATTACTTTACTTATTACTAATTCTATTCAATATTTTTTACTCTTTCAGGACCTTTGATCAAACAAAAGTGTCCTTATGAATGAAGATTTCGTGTCATGGCAAAGACTTGCCTTTTTTTTTTCCCACAGCAATAGTAGCAGGACTTTTTTTCAGTCTCCTCACTTGGAAAAGACACCATTACCTAATGAGAGGGCACCGACAAGAATTCCACATTCCTACTGCTAACTCAAATCTGCCAAGACTGGCTTGTTTCTTCGCTATGTTTTCTCTGCCAGAATTTTCCTGATTCTTTTTCCAATTCCTCATAAATCTATGGTGAGAACAAATGCAAAAGAAGCAGCATAAGGAAGACGCTTCAGCCTTGCTAAAATTTGGCTTAATTATCATGAGTTTTCCTTTTTTTTTCCATTCACCCTCCTGCTCCTTCTCCCCAAAAGTACAAGTTTTGGGTTTTGAATATCTCTCTATCTTTGAAAATATTTCAGATCAGTTTCAAGCTCCTCATAACAGTCATAAGAATAAGATATTTTCTTTTTGTATCTTGAGCCGAAAATTATCTTCTTCAAGCCACCTTTCAAGCTTAAATGGTGCTTTCCACACTGGAGCTCAGTTGCAGCAACTAGAGAGACTATGGTTTTAGCAAAACTTTGATGTTTTACCATGCTAATATTTAACATCTGCTTATTAGTAGTGCTGAAAATACAAGGCCTACCTAGAGACTGAAACCAAGTGAAGCTTTGCTGTGAAAGACATACCACATTTTTAGACTCAAGCAGTTTCACATAACACGAACACTCTAAATTGTTACCTACAAAGAAAGGTACAAAAATAAAATAAGTCACAGACACTTTTAAAAAGCTAATATGTTCCAAATAGTCAAGTTCTGTTAATTTTTCATTTCAGTGAAAGTATTTTTCATCATTAGAAATATAAGCAAAAGTCATGAGAGTAGAACAGAGTCCCCAGAGACATCTAAATGACAGGGAGATAAAGTATTACTTGTACTGAATATTCTCAGTTCACTTGGAAAACAAGGGCCACATACTCAACCTATGCAAATAAGCATCATTCAAATTAAGTCAATGGTGCTACCATCACTTATACCATCTTCAGCTGTAGCTCAACATACATTCCTCAATTTGTTTATCATATACAGATAAAACCTCCTAATGTGTATTTGTAACAGGAAGTAAAAATCAATAGACACTGTGACACTAACTACCCACACAAACACTGATAATGCAATACATTTCTTTTTTCTGCCTGGAAGCACTTAAGAGAAAAAGGAAAGCACTTAAGAATATTAATCATTTGTGGACCATTTCATTAGACTGCTAATGTTACGGTGAAGTGACGTGTGAGTAGCTTGAAAGTATTGCATATTATACAATGATTTACCATAACTATGCTCATATTCTATTTCATTACTCTCTGCTATCATAAGCATACATTTCTAAAAGGTTTAAAATGTTTGATTTGTATTTAAAAGAAAAATCAAAACAAAGCATATGTCTCATTGTATTTGCATATCAACAAAGCTATCACAGCAGAAAGATTTGTGCCCAGTATTTACTGGATGGTGTCACATGCTACTTTAACTCACAACATCATGCACATTTAGCTGCCAGAGTCAGTCCTTTTCATCTAGGTGCCATTGCCACAGAAGTATAACAGCAGGAGCTTCAGCTATGTCTTAGGCTTACATATTTCAAAAAATAACAATACCCCAGTAGCATGGGTGACATTCTAATTTGAAATTTAGGCTGCATCTCCATGAGGAATATTTGATGTCATTTTCTGGTTTCAGTTATACTCTTGATAACAATGGTGAGAACAGCCAATCTTTCAAATACAGAACCACATTTCAAGCACAGTTACTACTACTAAGGCTCATTTTTATTCTGAAAGAGGCAAAGCAGAAATCTAGGCATGCACCTGAAGTGATGTTTGCATAAAGTATCAGGTACTTTCATGAGCACCTGCACAGTTGTTCTTTGCCTGGCTCGTGTTACGTATTTGTCATGCCCAAGCAGTTTTGGTCAGAACCACTTCTTTGTCTTAGCTGCTGGGCCTCAGCAAATCCCACACAAATTGCCCTCAGAGAAGATTTCTAAGAGGGATAAAAGGTCAAATTGTAAGGTGACATCCCTATTTGTAATTAAAGTAATATGTTAGCCTGGGCTTGCTATAGTAGGCAATAAAGACAATAATATTTTCCCTAGAGAAAAGGTTAACTTTACACAATGGTTACTCATGCACTTATGTACATTCCCGTAAATCCAGTTCATCAGGTATCTTTATGTTTGGACTGCTCTTCAACTTAATCCCACTGAATATCAGTTCTGTGTCCACACTGTTGAACAAGCATGTGTTGGTGAAAAAATTACTCCACATACTGCCAGATATCTAACAGAAAAATGGAAATATCTCATCTTTTATCCCTGTGATCTTGAATTTCAGTTCAGTAATTAAGCAACAGTAGTTAGAAAGATGTATAGGAGTAGCCCATTCAGAGGTTTTATGAGGCTGCACATATTAATGCAAATACTGAATTTCCCTGTTTGGTCTTTTATGCCCTTGCGTCAGTCTAAATAGAGCTCCATCGTCTGCTGGTTCAAACCTGGCTCAGTGTGTCAGGCATGATATGAAATGCAAGGAGTCAGTAGCGTTTGGGGATTTTTTGCCGGTTTTCTTTTTAAGAGTCATGTTGAAAAGAATACCGTGTATACAGGAATGTGAGAGTTGTGAGGCTGAGAAACGTCACTTGGAACTGGGCAAGAAGGAAAGCAATTCTGTAGCACAGAGTTAAAGAAGTGGGAAGTGGTGATTAATGTTCTTTCTTTTGTTTTGTTCTTTAGTTTAGCACCTGGAAATATTTAAAGGAGAGTGATGAAGTATGGCTACTGAGTTTTTGGTATCAAAGCTGACTGAAAAGGTAGGATTTCTGAATTGTTCTCCCACCTAAGCTGATAATTAGAAGGCAGCTGATTTGGAATAGAGTTGTTGTATTTAATTTTTAAGAACTCAAGCCTCTTGTTGTGTTTCACTTTTGGTATTTAAAATAAGCATGCTTCATCTATGTGTGGCATTCTACTGCTGCTACTAAAAGAAGGATAAAAATCAGTAGCTAAAAGGTAATGACCTGAAATTAAAAAGCCTGTTGTATAAAGAGTAGGATTTTGCACAGTCACATATTTAAATATAAAGTAATTGGCATCTCAGTTCAATTACACAGCTTTTCAGTCTAAGAGAGAGCAACATCCACAGGAACCAAGCAAAACAATTATTTTCTCTATCTAAAGGTCAAGTTAAAAACCTTGACTGCCATTATTTTGATTTTAAACACCTCCTTGCCCCCCAAAACCCTCTCAAACAAACAATTATTGTACATTTGTGAAGTTTTTATTGCTCAGAACCTTATTTGCATTTCAGAATGGCGAACATGAGCAGCACCTTGAATGAATATTTTCTGAGATTCCATTAGATTATAATTCACTTCCTAGACATTTTAAAACAGTAGTGAGATAGTTTCAACATCTGTTATTTTGCCCAATCCATTGAAGATTCTGTTGAATGAATGGGGTGCATGACAACAGAAAACCAAGGTGACAGGCTTAGATTAAACTAATACACCAACAATAGTATCATTAGTCAAGTACTAACAGCAAATCACACTTGTATTGAAATCTAGAAATAGCTGAAAGTAAAAGGAAATCCCGTAACAATGCATTGGTTTGATAATAGCAAAGAATGATTTAATGAAAGAATAAACATTCAACATGCATTCACATTTCATGTGAAGTGCTCTTGGCTGTTAAGAGTCAAGAGCTCTTCACGTGAAAGTAACATGTTTCTACCTCTTTCAGAGATGATCAACTGAAGGAGCCTTATTAATAGCTATACAGGGCTGTTGCATTGTCCTTCTGAGTCATCTATCCACTTGAATTATTCTCAATTGACATATAAGTCTGCATTTTCCTGCTGCTGCATTAACCAGACTGAACACAATGGGTCAGATGCTCGGCTGGTGAGAAGCAGAAGCCAGTTTCCACCAGCTAAAAAACTGGCCCGTAACATTCAAATGCTTTTATTTAGTTAACTCTAAGTATAGAGCTATTTAAATACAATTCACTCTTCTGGTATAAATTTTAATGCTATATACTGATCCCTATCAATGCTGAGAACACTTTCACATGAGTGTGGACTAAACGCCACAGAAGGACTGCATGAAGTAATAAACATGATACATTTTACCTGTAGCAGAAGGTGCCCATGGAGAATTTTTGTACAAAACAGAAATGAATCAACAGTGAGGTGACAAGAAACAGCTTCCTAGAAAGTGATCATGAAAGGGCCAACTGGTTAGCAGCCCTTTGTAACCCCCCACTGTTTATGTTCCCCAAGACAACTCCTCACAGGTTAGTGTGACATTCTAACAGAATAGCAGAAGCTTGGAGACACTATGTTATATGAAAGTGGCAATTAGGTATGTTTATGTCAATTAATTCTGATTTTTGATGCTTTCTTGTCATGAGTGGTTTTCAACTCTTACAGTTTTAAGTTCATGCATCAAGGGCCAGATTTTCATTTATTAGACTTCAACTTATAACACTAACTTCAACTGAGCAACACCATTTTACTCTCCTAAGGAAGAAGGAACACCAGACATACAGAATAGGTGAATCTTACAAATTATCTAAATATGAAGTGGCTATCACTTTCAGTTGCCAAAAAAACCCTCCATGGATTCTCTTTCATTGTAGATGGCTTATGATATTTGGCAAAGACAAACTCCTCAGGCTGTAGAAGTGCCACCCCATGTTCTGCTTAATTTCGCTTCATTTTATCAGACATATTAAGTGGTAAAAAAAGGGGGAAGGAGGGGGGAGGAAATCACAATTTTCCTTTTCTTATTTGCATTAAAAAGAAAATTCTGATAGTCAACCAAAGTCACTGATGATCCTTAAAAAGTTTTCCCAGGCATCAGAAGGGCTTTGAGAATTCCTTGTAGGCATTGCTGGGAATTTCTAAGACTAGATCAGAAAACTGAGTAAAAGATAAAAGGAATGTCTTCTGATAATATTTGCCCATCCAGCACATGGCTGCAGCATCCTAAGCCCAAAGACAATGTGAAGGGCACAAGAAGCAACAATGTTTGGGTATAAGGGGCAGAAGAGAAAACAGGGATCTACATTGCAGTTGTAAACTCCAGGATTAATAGCTGTCCTGGTCTTCATTTCTTGCCTGATTATTTCCTATAGGGTTTGAGCTTTCAGTATAAATAAAACAAATCGAACAAATACAGATTTCTGAGACAAAATTTTGTTTATAGATTTCTGCTTTTCATTGTCTGGAATTTATTGTGGTTTTTTGTTGTTTTGTTTTTGTTTCTTTTTTAAGTGGATATCATCTATATTTAGAAAAAATAGACAAAAACCCCTTTCATAAAGTTAGCTGAACACTTGAACTGTACTAATTGCCAAGGTTGAAACTCTGATCACATATTGCTTTTTCCACTAGGTCCATGCCTTATTTGTGTCATAAAAGGACCAAGTCAGTAAATCTATCATTTCTTTACAATTAAACACATCATTTTCTTATCTAAATCATATTACCTCAGTATGTAATACCCAGATGAGGTGCGTTGCCTTGAATACCACCAAATACTGATGCCTAAAGCAGACTCCCTTCCATTCTTTTTCCAAGGTTCTATGCGTCCTGCGTACACCATAGATATGTGGGAAAACTTTTCCATCACTGCAAAAGTGCTGTAATGTTATTAATTGCATCTCTGCTAGAGCCTCCTTTAACCATGGTGTAGCTCAGAGTGAGGTTGCTGTTAACGAGGAAATACTGGACGTGTAACTCTTGCTTCTGCCGCTGGTGGAACGGTGCTGAGAATGTTTTTGACAGAAAGCTGTGATAGGCATACACCCAACAAGAAGCGGTTCAATGCCTTTATCAGGTCTGAGCTCTTGCTGTGTGCAGTTGTTTCTAAAACAAGGCTATCCATGGGGACCTTCAAGTATTTGCTGGAAATACCAGGTGCCCAGACCAGGTTTAGTTCATTGTTCTGAGCACAAAGACTTCCAAGTGCTTCAAGAGAGGTATAAGAGATGTTGTGATAGAATGTAAAACAACTTTTCAGCATGAAAAATTCACCCTAGTTTCATCCAGAGTGGTGTATCTCCTGAGATATGCAGATCTAGTTATCTATTCAAAGATTTTTCAATTCCCATCTAATTTTCCACCCATTTAAGCCCTCTTTTACAATAATTTCAAATTGCTTTATTTCACGGAACTATTTCTAAATAATAAATGAATCTAAATACAGTTTTAACCAACATAAATACCTTACATTTCAGGAGTAGCCTGTGCTTTTACTACATCAGATTTTTGAAAGAACAGAGAAGACATTCCTTTCTTTCCAATTTTTATATGTGTGTTATTATAATTTTTTGTTTATGTTTAAATATTTATTTTATATTTTTTAATTTTTTTTTTTTTTTACTTTTTAAGTCCAGGAACATATTCAGAAATTAACTAAAAAAATCTATAAAAGAGGAGGACTGACTATTGCAACAGTTGTATGTTGCAAAAACAAAGCAATAATCAACAGTCACAGAGAACAAACAAAATGAAACAAAGTTAAAATAAGCGATAGAAGTTATTTTGCAAGGATTGTGACAGTTTTACCTTAAAATGAAAAAATCTATTTTACTGTAAGGCTTTTCTGGCTGCGACTGAAATGTATATACTTTGTAGGTTTACTTTACTTTCAGGGTGAAATTGCTTTTACAATTGCAGGTGCATGAAGATGAAAATACGGCCCAAATCACATGTGAATTCTTGATATTAGCACATAATTTCATGGACTGTTTAACTTGTCTTACATATATATGTATGTTTTATACCAAAGACACAGAAAACTTCCATGTTATTCTAAATATTCAAAGTGTTTGCATGGATAGTGATCTTTCCAACTTCTATTAAAAACAATCACAGTAACGAAAGCTAAAAGTGTAAAATGGATCCTAGCTTTCGTTACTGTTTTCTTTTAGAGGTTCTCAGTGTCAGGCACTCTGCAGTACCACACTTGCTTCCATAGAAATAGTTCTCCATGGAACACAGGAAGTGTATGTCCTATACAAGCACCTCCTCAGAATTTTCCTATTTCACAGAAAAGAATTAGGTTGCAAACTCCAATTTATTTATTCTCATTCATTTCAAAAAAATTAGGTGAATCTCAGAAAAAAAAATTTTCTCACCCTAATCTGATAATCTGTTGTGCGTGATTGAATTCAGCAGTAGGAAAGGAAGGAGAAAGGTGTTTTTACCTAATCTTGATAAACACAACAAAATGCTATCAAAGAGAAAATAGTCTGTAGTTTTTCCATATTTCTACTGGTCCCAGAAAAGACTTATAGATACCAGTGGATTTATATTAGTATAAGAACAGGAAGTAGGAGATATTAAGAGGTTTGATTTCTGATTAAAAAAACCAGCTTTGTTTCTCTTAAATATACATTTCACTGTGCACTAGCTAGAGGACTGATTTTGAAGGCCATGAAAAAGAGGTGCAGAACATCTGCATGGGAACCTGCTCTCTCTCTCTTTTTTTTTTCCCTTTTTCCCTAATTTGCATTATGAGCAGTGGAAATACGGTACAGTGGAAGGCTTCCTTCTGGGAAAATGAGTAAAGAGTCTGTAAGTTTGTATATCCAAAGGCTGTTTTAAGAAGGCTGTAGTGAATGGGCGCATTCTGAGACCATTTGAGAATAACCCCAGCATGAATTAAACATGAGAAGTAGTTGTTTAAAGTTTTGCTGGTATTGCCACAGAATGTGAATGATTGCTGAGTAAAGTATAAAAGGACAGCAGATTATTAAACACAAATGGGCTGGCTAGACCCCAGAAAAAAATACTAACCCTTATGAACAACAACAATACAGGCAGATGGTAGTGGCTGCAAAGCACTTTCTAATCAGTGGCACAACATTTATAATACTGCTACGTATATTTAACACAGCTCAGAACTTACCATTTTTTCTCTGTCATGTTTTTCTGACTTTATCATATTATTCTCTTACTTTTGTAATTCTATATGTATAAGTATCTGGTCACAATTTTTCCTGTCTTTAATAGAAAGACAAAGACTAAATTTAAAAGAAGACCACAAGTTACAGCATTAGAAACCAAATTATGTCTCAAAGCTTGAAAGAAGAAAAATTGGTTCCATGGGTAAGAATATGACTATCACACTATTTCAAAAGGATCTTGCATTTCTCTGCAGTTAGATCTTTCAAAATATTAAGAAATTCACTTTCATTACATCTGAAAATGGGGAGACATTCTGAGATGGACATGCTCTTATACATACCTGAATAGACTTCAGTGATATGAGGAGTTGTAACAACTCGCTGAGAAAAGAACTGTGTCCCTATTCAGGCAAATAAAATTTGTAAGAACATCTTTGCTTTGGTTGCTATTTAAATAAAATAAATTTAGATGTATTAAGAAAAGGTGGAAGTTGAAAAATATTTGCATATTAATTCCACACCTAGAAAAAAACAAGTCATTATACATGTGCTATCTTTCTTGAATATATTATAAATATCATTAATACCCAACTGCACTTTAACCAGTATATTACTTGTTCTTAATTTCATGAGGCATCTAGGAAGAGCTTATTCTAATTTTTTTTTAAAGAATTGTAACATTAAAATTTACATATGTAAATTCCTTCCCAAACTGGGTCAAAACACGTTGACTCCTAGAGATCATCTGCTTCATAAAAGCACCATGGCATCCTGTCTTTCTCCAGACCCAAAGAATGGAGGGCGAATCTGAAATATACCACTGGTGGCAAGCAACAAGGGTAGAACAGGGAGTTTTGTGGAGACTTGGCTCTGGTTGCTTCCTCATGCCATGGAGCAGTAGGAGAGTGGGTACTAGCCAGAATATGTGATACAAAGAGCAGTAAGGAGGACAAGGTCTCCTGATTTTCTTCACATTAATGTGGATCTTTGTTGAGTTGCAGCTGGACAGGCAAGCAGAGAGCAAGGGTTAGGGCCAGTTCTTCCTTCTGCCTGCAAATGTCAGTTGCAAAGAAACAGAAGCCCAAAGGAAACTAGTAAAAAAAAGCATGAAATACTCTGAAGGGAAAAGAAAACTTCAGAAAATAATTCTTCCCTCCCTACCATTCCACTTTTTCTGAATTTTAATGCTGAGGCACTGTTCTTCTGTAATGTTTTTTTTCCAGGCTGGCTCAAATATTTGTCTTGCTCTAACCTAACAGTAAACCGGAACTGAATACAGATAATTGTTGCTACAGTTTGTTGTGTCAAAACAATGACAGCATTGAATTTATAAATCATTCCTATAGGCCATCTGATATTTGTAAGTAAGGCTTAGCTAAATTCAAGTTCTCTATATTTAAAAAACAAAAGGATTTTTATGTGTAATGTGCCATATAGTATGAATCACAGATTAAATTACAGATGCACATGGCATAAAATTTAGACTAGTCACCACAACAATAAGTCTATGCTCACTTTTTATGATCAATCAAAATGAATCACCAATCCACTAGATTTCAACTTCTAGCATATAGTAAGATTGTAATTAGACTAAACTAATTAAATTTTAATCCTCATTGTAAGAATGCATTTAGTCTGTTTATATGATGTTGTATATATATCTGCCATAGAACACATGAAGGATGTCTTTAAAAATTCAATTTTTGTTTAAGAATGGTTTAAGTAATAAATATAAAATTGCTTTATAAGACATTATTTACTACTTAAAGAAAAAATATCCTCTGAGGAACAAAGGAAAATTATATTCTCATTTAGCTCCAGCCTCCTGGTCCAAGAGTGATAATTGTTTGCAAACCCTATATTTGATATCTAAATCATGTTCAGTGGCTTTCATTTGTGATTGTAGATTGATACAGTCCTCTCTGAAAAATATATTTATCTTTTGCAACACTCATCAAACACTAAATACCTAACTAGGTTGCAAGAAGAATCTTTAATTCCATCATTTTGCTCTGGTAATTGCTTTTGCTTCCTTATGTTTAACTAGAGTAAATGAACTATAATTTTAAATTTCTCTTGACACTTGCTATCTGACATTGTATAAAACATGAACAAGGTTGTGAATGCTGAAAAAGGTAACTGTCACAAGAAGAGATTAAACTACAAGTGTGTATTTTAAAAAGCTGATGCAAATTCAAAAAACAGTTAGAACTTTATGCCTAAATCAGTTTCCCAAACCCAAGGTGTTATATATTGTATCTGGCTATTTGAGTAGTAGCAAAAAAATTATTTTCAAATAAATTGAAAACTTTAGCATGGCTAAAAAAGAATGCTTCCTCCATCTCTTGCTGTTAGCAGAGTCCCACAAAGAAATAGAAATTTATCTTCAAAACAGGGGCAAGTGACTGCTGTCTCTGTAGGAGACTGTTCCCTTTTAAAATGCCCATTGCTGACATAACATATACCCTAGGAAGTTAAGCATTCTCTTCTGACTGACGCTTTTTAGCCTTCAATTTCACGGGATTTACCTACTGGCCTCCCGAAACGCATGAAATTTCCCTGAGACAGGGAAAGCCTTCGTTTGTGTTCTTAAAAGCAGCTGTACACTTATATTTGGGACATTATCACCTGCATATCTAGTTGCTAGAATTTACACTTGCGGACCTCATTAAACCAGGTGTTGTCATACACAAAGAGAACAAATCTGCAAGCATTACTCTAAAGTCAAGAGGATTGAGGTTTACGTGTAATAGTTTTAAATGCTGGCAATAGTCATAACACTGTGCAGGGTAGTAAATAATTATCTTCAAACATCTCAATAATAGCAAAAATTTTGTCAATATTGCTTTTGTCCTAAGCAACCCATGCTTTTAAACAACTCTTTTTTTTTTTTTTTTTTTATTAGCACTTTGCACATCAAGGAGAGAATAAATAATTAAAATAAATACTACCCACTCTTTCCAACACCTTCAGTAAACAACCTTTTTAACAAGTTTAAATATATTCTGTTTCCAAGTGGGATGAATATTTACTGCTTGATTTTAAAACAGAGTGCCTAGGGATTATATTCTCATCTAAGATACAAATGCAGAGCTCCCACCCTCTACAGCAGAGCTAGCATACAGAGATCAGAATACACCCTAGAGGATTACAAGGATCATTCTCTATCTTTACTAGAGGGCTTCAATGAGGAATAAAATACCTAAAATCAGTCTTAGCTGTAGAGGTGAAAAAAATAACACTTGGATATTTACAAATCCTCAAAGGAAGTGACCTAATTTGACCAACAGCAGTGTAATTATGCTCCATACACACTTAGACAAGACAGCAGGCATTTTCTGAAACTAAGTTATGGACTACTATTACTAATTAATATTGTCCTTCAGGCAATAGAGTTCTTACATTTAAATTTTTCTAGGTAAATATTCATTATTAATGTTTGGAACTGCTTTGTCCATACTGAAAAGACATTTTTAAATAAACAAATGGTATCTACATTATCTTTTTCCTGAGACCTTCAAATTCAATATCTCTTTTTGTCTTGCATGCACAGAAAAACTGAAGGGCATGATTTTGATATTAAAAATGCATGTTACTCATATAGTGAAGTATTCATATGATAATAAAGGTTCTAGGCATGCTGCACAAGAGGAGGAGCAGAATCTTACAAGTGTGAGAAGTGTATGTGTTTATATGAATGAATGAGAGGGAGGATAGAAAAAAAAATAATAAGTAATCTCCTGGAAATATCAAGGAAGCCAAGAGATTTTTTAAAAAAATTAAATGAATATTCAGCTTGCAGGCTCAGGATAAATATAAGAACTATGTCTCTGAAAAGGAGAGGTAAAGAGATAAAAGTGCTGGGAAACTAAATATTGCAGCATTTAGAGATCAGTTCATTGGGTATTTTGAGGACATGAATTGTAACAGCTCTTAGGAAACCAATGGAAAGGCCCACTTAGTTTATAAATGTAAATTAATCTATGAAAAATATAGATATTGAGCTGTTCAGATTATATTACAAGTGGACTTTCCAGCACATAAGTTGTCACAGAAATCTTGAGAGGCTCTTCTTTGGCTTAGGTACACAAACACAATTCAAGTTTAGCTCTCAAGATCCTCAGTTACTGGCCACATCACCTTCCTTATGAAACACTCAGAACCACCATTCATTGATTAAAACTTCCTATTATTAATTGTTTAAAACCAAAACTCGTATTCTCAAACCCAGAGAAATATTTGTCCAGATCAAATCTCCACCCTGTGGTAGCTGCCTCCCCATCTTTGAGACACATTAGGGCATTCAGGCAGCATAGTGCCTTTCCTTTCCTTCAGGGAACAGCTCAGAAAATGCTCTGGAAATTGCAGAGACCTCCGTGTTTCACACTTACTATTTTCCCCTAATTGTCAGGGTGTTTTCCTACATCATTCTTACCCCAGCATTCCAGAAGCACATCCCATGACCTGGAGTACACCTAACAGAGGCAGGCAACAACAGACACAGGCAGATTGCACAGCAGTTCCCCATCTCTGCTTCTAGATCTTGTAGATCTTCTCGGAGCATCTTCAGGAACCAGTAAATGATGCCTGTGAATCCTTTGAAGAAACTGAGGATGCCTGCTGTCAGGAATGAGTAGATCCTTTGGAGTGGTCACTTCAAGGAAGCTCTACCATCTGTCAGCTGTTCTTGAAAGGCTGCTTGAGCTTTTTCTCACAATCAATGTGTATAATTTTTTGATGAGGGGGAATAAAGAAGATGAAGCCATAGTCATCTCAGTGGTATCTAGTGAAAGAACAAGAGGCAATGGGCACAAACTGAAATACAGGATAATCTATTTAAACACTTTTACTGTGAGGATGGTCAAACATTGAACAGATTGCCTGGAGAACTCATGAGTCTCCATCCTTGAAGACATTCAAGCTCAGTTTCACAAAGCCTTGAGCAACCTGCTTTAGCTGAGCCAATATTCAGCCAGGGGCTAGATTAGATGGTTTCCAAATTTCAGCCATTCTGACATCCTGGTTTGAAGCACCTTCCACTTCCTTTGAAGTGAGCTGACATCTTTTCCAGTGGCAGTTTTTGCCCTGCAGTGGGGGTCACAGCTGGGAAGGCCATCATGTCTTTCACCAACCCTTTCCAACTTCCTGTTGGTTGGGGTCAGTCTTGCATGGCACTGTAGCTTCAGATGGTTATCTGCATCTTACTAAATGAAAGAAATCCTCAGAACTGAAACAGCTGTCTTAAGATATCTTTTTTGTCCTTGATTTAAATTCTCACAGTTTTTATAAAGGGAGGAAATATACCTTAACATTCTTATACTTTTTATAAATTTCTAGCAGATGGTGAGAGTGGGTGTGTGTTTGATAAAAACCACATAATCTATTTGAGAACAGTGCTAAAAGAATAGTGCTGCAAACACCTAAAAAGCCTTAGGTTAAGTAATCTAACTCTTAAAATGATCATATGGATGTTTTATTGGTTGAGGAGTTGACTGTTAAGCTAGAAAAGTAACATTATCATCATTAAATTATTTTATATTAATGTAACAAGCAGTACCATTTTGAATGGGATTTGAATATTCCATGAAGCCCTGTGTTATTGAGGCAGATATTCTAGTTATCATCTAAACATTAATAATTTCATTAAGAGAACATTATCCATTGTCTTATTACCAGTAATTTGGGCAAATGGTCTGATTAGCACTAATGATGCAGCTTTAATATCAGCTTTAGAGCGGGGAGTTATTTGTCCCTTCCTATATCAGTTATCAACCTGAAAAATAGATGTACTTGCACAAAGGCTAGAAAACATTGGGTTTTTTTCTGATGTTACATTAATTATCAGGTTGTTAATGAATTTGACTTCAATTTAATGTTGACTTTTGTAGATGTGGGGATCCTTCCTTGGTTTCTTCGATCCAACAAGCGGTATAAAATTGGCAATGCATGTTTGAATTAACCATCCCTTATATTAGAGTTAGAACTTGAGGTGATTTGAGATAAATGAAATCAGTCATGTACTGCATGTTGTGTGGTCCATAAAACTGTTCTCTCTCATCTGCTTATCTGAGCTGAGGTTTGCCACCAATCACATGCACATGGAACAGATTATTCAAAAGGTCCAGAATTCTTATGTACTGCCAATGCTTCCAAGCTTTTGAGTCACAGAAGTAATATGAATTCTGTACCTTCATTCACTTCCTCGCATACATGTGCCACTTCCAGGTATGGAAGTGAGTAGAAGTAAATTAAAAGTGCTTAAGAGGTAAGTTCAACACCAAGGACAAGAGATAGCAAGTGGAATATGAGTAATAATCTATTTCGTAGTGCTCATCAGAAAATAGGGTATTCTGTTGAATTATCCAATATTTTCCCATTCTAGTTCTACCAAACTCATAATGCAAAATCTATGATTAGGGTTCATATAAGGTTTCTTTCAACGGACATTCCTTATAATTTATAAGCAATTCATTCAGAAAAGAACAGAGGGCAGAGGGATAGAAGGGATTTTTTTGCTTTAGTTGAAGGGATCAGATCTTCAACTAGTCCATTAAGTCAATAAAGCTACTCTAATAAACAACAGCTGAAAACGTTGGCTTTTGCCTTAGTGATAGATCTTCCTATTCTGTAGTGAGGCATGTACTAAGAAAAGGCTTGGAAAAGGTTGGCTGAATGAGTTAACTGAAGAAATTGGAAGGCGACATGGGCAAAAAAAAATCAAAAATAGGAATAGCAAGCACACTGAGAAGGGCTTACATTGAACAAACCGAGCAGATGATAAGAGAGTGAAGAGTGGGCCTTGGCTAGATCCAAGGAAAGACTTCCAGATGAGGAACTGAGGTATGCCCAAAATACAAGCTAAAGCAAGTGGCTCTGTAAAGGGAACTGACATGATACGAGTAAGAAATTTTTTTATAGAGTAAAATCACTTTCTGATTTCAGCTTCTGAGCTTTTTCTCTTAAAATGTTTTGCTATGCTATGCTTATTTGCTGACTGTTACAAATTTAAGGTTGTGTTTCTTTTTACTGTGTCCCTCCATCCATCAGTCAAGCAGTAGCAGTTGTGAGACAGAACCTGGAAGAGTGGAAAAAAAAAAGCAGTTTCCTCTTAGACAGCAGAAGGGGCAGCAAGAGGGGCACAGAACAGATGAGAAAACAGCCAACTCATTTACAGATTTTCTCATTTGAGGTTCTTGATACAAAAACATTCCTGGTTCTGATGTGCAGACTGAGGCTTGTCTATATATTTATAAAATTAAGTGAAGTGCAAATCACACTAGAAGATTTATGCTAACGGTGTTTCTAAAACACACCAAAATGAGTAGAATGTATCACCAACTGCTTCTTGCAACTATACTTCTTCCACAGAAACATTTTTAATAGTTTAGCAATTAAAATAAAACAATAGTTCAGCAGTTGAACCTAAGACTTCTGGATCTTGTACTGTGCCTTGCCCCAGACTCCCTTCATGACCTTAGTTCACTGTTTTCTTCCCCAGTTCTCACAGAGACGAGAAAACTAATTCAAAAACAGTGTTGTTGAAAACTTCTGCTTAGCTGCTTCTTAACCCTCAAGATGCCTGCAGCACATAAACATTCTAGCTTTGGAGGTTCTCTGGGTGCTTATGTGATTTTATGGTGTTTCCAAATTATTAGGACTGAGCAGCTTGTCACAAATCTTGTATTTAACCCTGGCTAAAATATAGAATGTAGAGGGTCATCCACCTAAGATGACTGGAAGGCTCCATCTGGTTCTGAGAGTGCCTCTGGTATGCAAACAGAAGAGCTAACCTCCCCAAATGCACCTGCATCTGCTACTTCAAAATACAGAGAGGACATGTCCCCTTTATATGGTAGTCCACTGATGAGGGCTTTCATCAGGACGTGTGAAACACAGATCTAATTTCTTTCTCTTCCTGAGGGAATTCAGCCTTTCATTTCCCACCTCTCAAGAGTCATTTAATCTCCTGGCTAGAGCTTATTTTGGGTGGGAACATTTTTCACCTCTTCTGCTGAAGCAGTGCTGCCATACAGAAAAAAATTCCAGAGCCATTGCCTATGGAAGACAAGAAGGGTGCTTAACTCCCACGTATGCTCTAGGGAATCCCATTTGTGATTCTGAAGTATACTGTGGGAAGCAAATCTCTCAGCATTAGGCATTGGGGAAGGGTGGTGGGGGCGAGGGTGTGTGTGTGTTTGTGTGTGGACACATGACAATTTTAGCTAAGTCCCATATTGAACCTGCTTTGATTGTACCTTACCTAAAAGAGCTGTTGTAAAGATAAATAAACTGAGAGTTCGGATACTGATGTAGTGAATACAGAACAAGTATTTTGAACAGAATGTGCACGTATGGGCTTGAATTTTATGATTCATGCCACAAAATTATGAATATGCATGGAAAAGTAAGTTACTGTTCATAAGACTTGCAATACCAATGAAAAGATACATTCATTAATAAAACATTGGGGGGAGGGAGAATCAAGTAGATTTGACATTTTTAAGAGAAAATGGAAAGCTATTATATTTTCATTTAATCAGAACACTTTACAACAGAAGAATTTGGATTAGGTATTGACAGAGTGTCACCTGATAAAAATGTGTGGTGAAGTTTGAGCAGCAGATGTCTCACCCAGGGACGCTTCCCTGAGGAAACAGCAGGAACCTCCTGTACACTCACTTTGCCTGGCATTCATCTCCCTACCAGCTGCCAATTTTAAACTATAGCAAGTCTCTCAGTTTATAGTCCTTTCAAGCTAAAATCTGTTACATTTGGGGAAAAATAGCAATACTTATGTAAATCAATAATTGCATTGTATGTAATACAGTAAATCTATAACATGCCTAGAGTGACACTAACACCATGCATGGGTGTGTTATCAAGGAACACGTACAAAGTGATTTATATGCATTATATTCTGAATATGTCTTGTTCAAGCACTCATTTTGTTTGGCACAAACAGCCCTCTTTTTTGCAACCCAGGAATAAATATCACTTTGTTTCATCACTTTTTTTTTTTTTTCTTCAATGAAACTATTTGCTAGGACTAAATCCTAGCCTCCATTCACATCGTAGATCTGCCTTCAGTTTAAGTACTCTACACAATGATGATTACTGATGTCTGCTATCTTTCATTCTGAACAGTAGAGCACTGGTTAAGCAGCCATGTAGAAGTCAGTGAAAATCTGGTTTCTTCATATTAATGAGAGTTTCAAAATTAAAGCCAGATTTGAGATAATAATAGAAAAGAAAATACTATGGAAGTATTGTGTCTGTGGAAGTTACTGTGAAAAGAGACTTAAATTAACTACTCTTTCATTCTACATACTAATCTCCTGTTTTCTTGCCTCATTATGCTGGGTTTTGGTCCTGTGTGTCACAAAATGGTCCAGTGCTGAATAAAGACACAATTTTTACAGCTTACTTTGATGTTTCTCCTGAAAATATTCTTGTATTATTTTATGTGAAATCACATGAAAGATGGTAGTTTGATCATCTGAGGAAACTGAGAGAGCTGAGGGCCAGGACAGGTGCAGGCAGAGTCAATTGTTACAGCTGCTTTGTGATGTGTACTCAAACACTTCCCACCGTCAAACCAAAATAGGATTTCCAAATATTTTTTCACAGGCATGGGTGAGATTTTAGCTCTCAGTAATGTCTGACCTGGAGCAGATTGGAACTAGCAGTGACAATATGCAAGTTCTACCTTTACATATGAAATTTACCATTCCTTTGGCCTCCCCAAGACAGGAAAGACCTTCTAAAGGAATAAAAATTAGTCATGTATGCATTTGGTACAATTTTACAAAAACATAAGGAAACAGTGATAATAAGAGAGGGATTTGACCATACTATTTCTAAAGAAACCACAACCCAAATATTACTTTTATATTCGAGACTGGCAAAGATAATGGGATGTCCATGATATCCATTTGGCTCCATTTGTAATTTAGCTCCCTTGATAGTCTCATGCTTAACCAAAATTTAGACCCTGGGCTCTGATTTCTACTTCCCAGTTTCTACATGACTCGCATTGTTTCCTTTCATTTTATTTAAAATACACAAAAGACCTCTATCACTCTTAGAATTGTGAGGGAGCTCACCTCTCGACCACTCAAAACCTTCAGTTCTGCAGCTGTTAAGCCTGGAAGTATTGCTGTCTTTTTTTGGCTAAATATTGAGTTAGGTATCTAAATTTAGCCTGATGGCTTTCCATCTGAAGCAGACACTTCTACTGATGGCAAAATTCACATATTCTTACCTTCTTTCCACATTCTCTAGCAGCCATGTATAGTCTTACTGGACTATTTCTATTTGTAGTCACGTCCTCTGCCTTTAGCACCTGTTTTCCAAATATTACAATTACACTCTATATTGCTGTTATCATAATTCTTATTTTCAATAAAGTAATTGATTTTTTCGTGCTAAATATCAAGTGGCATATTCATGCCAAAACTTAAAACTAGTCTTTCTGATAAAAGTGTGTTTGTAAAAAAATTCAAGAAAGGCATCAGCAACTTTTTTAAACATTGATTATGGGTAACATTTTAAAGACACTTCATGCTCTTAATTTCTACTGATGTCAAATCTCAGATTGCTGCCCAAGAAATTTTTACCCTCCAACCAATGACTGTGAAAGTGAGAAGACTGTTTTGCTACTGACAGTGCAATTTCTTCTCCAACAGAGCCATTCAGATGGAAGGCTGTGGTGAATGTGAATTGCTTGACTTGATTGTAGCGCTAATATTTTCTTCCTGCAAGCCATTTTACATCTATTTTCTTTTATTTATTTCCTTTTTTTTTAATGCTTCAATCTGCACTGATGAAGTGAAGCAAAATCAAGGCAGGCTTGAACTGTTCTGCTTCCTTGGTTGGGTTTCATTTTTTTTCTTAATGAAGTCTTAGAACCCTGGACCTCTGCCCTTTACTACTTGTAAAAAAGCAGTGCTGAAATGTATCTCCTGTTTTGCTGGATGTATTTGAGAGGTAATGTCGAAGTACATTTGGTCACATTTTGATAATATAGGCGTCTCTGATTCCTGCCATGCTGTTTTAAGCATGGATTTTGTTACATTTATGGTATAGCTATGATTGATGATCTCTTAGTGATAGATACCGACAGTGTCCATGCTGTCTTTGTTAAATCTAACTTTTCTTAGCTCTAACCATAGGGTTTTGCTCATTAGCATGATTTAACTTGCCTTACTGGACAATTTCTTTCCTCTCAGAAGTATGAAAGGAATATGTTTCTTCTCAAGAACCGTGACATGTAGTCTTCTATTAGAACTCGTTTCATCCTCAGCACATCAAATTATTTAGAATAGAGTTATTGCATATCTGATATTCACTTTCTATTCCTATATTTCACCCAGAGAAAACTTCTAGTTAGAAAATGAAAAAATTGTCTGTTTGGCTAGGATTTCTGGAGTCATTTTCTGGACAAAGGGTAATTCTAGTGGGTGTGCCAGTGTCCCAGAGAAAAATGGCCACATATGATGGTTTGGGTAGGCTATACTCACTGTACAACATTGTGGGAAAATTCTACGTTGACAAGAAGATTGTCTTGCCATTACCATCACCATCCATTTGGCACCACCAACCATTTTTGCAGCACTTTGGTGGTAGATCTTCCACATCCAGAATTCAGCAAGATGCAGCCTCATTGCACAGCAGCTGTGTATCATATAAACATGTATTTCCAGCCAGAAAAGCTTATAAAAACTATAGGAGTTTGGATATATTTTGCAGGAAATTTAGATATGCACATTTTCTTTTCACTTAGATATTATACTCTCTCTACTTACTGATTTTCTGACCAAGGAAAAAAAGCTGAAGTAGTGGAATGACAGAGAGAATGACTGTGTTATAATTCACATACCAGTTAAGTATGTGAGTTATAATTGGGCTCCTTTTCTAATTAAGTTAAACTCATGTCTTTTCATAGCTCTTTGGAGCCTTAATGTAAATATAGTTTATTTAATTTGCCAACATAACTTGTATATATGCTGGAAGATTATAAAGGAATGTGGAATCTGTTAACCACTGTTACTGTTGAGATGGGACTATAAATGCTCTACAAAGGCTCTTTCTCCTGCCTGATTCCTTAAAGTGGATTAAAGGCTGAGTGACATCCTTCCCACCCCCTGCCCTGCTTTGGAACAACAATGGGAAAATGTCCTGGTTTGCAGTTTTCTATCACTTTTTCTCTAATTACTTGTTTCACACATGAAAATATGTTTGCTGCTTTTATTTGCCCTGGAGGCTGCCTTTTAATGCATTTATCTATTGAGATTATTTATTTTTACACATCACTACGGAAGAGTCACTCCAAGTGCCGTATTTTCTAATATCAAAAATTTGTATGCTTTGAGAATCCAATATCTTCACATCAACAAGTAATTTATTTCAGTAGGGACAGAGCAACAGAACATATCTCATTTT
Organism: Dicrurus megarhynchus; assembly: GCA_013399195.1. NCBI lineage: Eukaryota > Metazoa > Chordata > Aves > Passeriformes > Dicruridae > Dicrurus > Dicrurus megarhynchus. The sequence continues at coordinate 244,978 of VXAD01007755.1, read as the reverse complement.
CTATGTTTGCATTTTGATATACTGATATGTATTAAAAGTACATGGTAGCTCTGAGCATGAGTGGATGACTTACATATGTCTATTTATATTCCATTACTGACCAAAGAATAGAAGACAAACTTCAGAAAATTAGATGTAACCTATTAGATATGATTATCATGAACGTTTTTTCTAGTGAGGGTTAAAAATCATTTTACTTGAAGCTTTTTTCCATTGTCTGTATTTTATTCCTCAGGATATAAATCTATTTTGTAATTACTCCCTTCTTATCTCAGAAACTTTGCCTGACACACCATTCCATATGTTTATGATTCTCTGAATGAAAAAGTGTTCCCTGACAACCATTCAGATTTTTTTCCTTTAATTTCCATTTATGCCTTATTGTCTTATAATGTTCAGCTGAAAATATATGTTGCAATATTGTGTGACATTATCTGTATTACTTAAGATTTTATATAACCATACATCAATGAAACATCAGATAAATCTCATGCTTCTCCTTTATTTTTTCTACATCTTCCCTTCCGGAGCTGTATAGGTAGTAGATTCAATTTAGTTTCTATGACAAGTTGACTTTAAGCATTTCTTACAAACCTAGGACAGAACACATCTGCAATTTTGTTTGAGTCACTTTGAAAAGTGAACTTTATATATATAGTTTGTTAAGTATTCACTGCAACTAAAAAATAGAAAAAAATAGGAAAAAAAAATCAGAAAATTTGCCAAATATTTACGCTCACCACTATGCATTATTGTTTACAGAACTTCATAGATTTACTAGCATTTGTAAATTTAGGGAATAATCCAGCAGCACTCTGAATAAGAGCTTCAGGACTGGAACACTATATAATGTTACCTGACTAATTTGCTGGACTTCCTAATAAATAACTAAGTTACACAAGAAAGGTATTGAGATGATTTGTAATCCTGTGGTAATGGCTTCTAAATAGTTAAGATTACACTGAGAGATGAGAACCTTTTTCCCCTATATGCCATATACCAGCAGGGGACAAAATCAATCTTGTGAAGGCTCTGATTACTTGTGCTGCAAGTTTCTTGTCAGCAGATTCAAAATGTGCAGTGGAATGAATCTTCTGCAAGGTAGAGCTGCTGTCTATCAGCTGGGCATCTTTCCTCCTCTCTCTCCCTCCACCTTAACTTCCCATGGAATATGTGGTTGTGATAAATTAGAAGAAGAGAAAATACAAGACGCTTCAGTGCAACCATTTTAATCCTCTATTGTCAATGCAGAGGAAAGGTGACACCAATTTTAGTATCTTCCAGGTGAAAAATGTACCCTTGAACTGAGAATTTGAGGAAGTTAAGGAACAAATGAAGGAATCGCTTTTGTTTAAAATGTAGTGCTACTTGATTGTATACAAAAACGTTGTTTTCAAAGACAGGATTTAAATTCATTAAGGACTTGTGATTTAATCTGAAAAAGAGCCCATAAATAAAATTCAAGCTAAAACACAGCTCTTATTAGAAAGGGTAAAGAGAAAACACTAAGGTTAATGCAGGCATTTTGGGAGGTTGAAAATCCAAATCCAAATCATTATCTGAACAGAATGGCAGAGTCAGCTTTTATCTTTTTATTAATGCAAACCAAATCCACATCTGGTCCTTAGCAAACTTTGGGGATTCTGTAGTAAAGATTTGAAGGGGATTATGCTTGAATTTTGATCAAGAGAAATTTAAGATAACTATTTGTATTTTTTTCAATGAAATTAAAGTAATTTACAGTGGACTAAGAAAGAAACTTGGTGTTTTGAAAGGCAAAATCTATCATGCATTTTAACCATGTTTTCTCTCAGTACTATAGAAAAGGAACTTGTCTTGCTGCTTTGGTGAGGAGAAGTGTCAGTTTTGCTGCTTAGAACTCTAATAGCAAGGTGCAATTTACAACATGTGGAAATAGTGCTTCCTTGTCCCTGTCTTCAGTACTCTTCAGTAGCCTTGGAAAGCAGTTACAGATTCCAAATAAATATTCCCAGGGTAATGCATCCTGGAGAACTTGAAGAAAAGATTGGAAAATTGGGAACTAAATATTCTTAAAATTCTCCAGCAAAAGCAACACCTAACATCTTGCACAGTCTATGAGAACATGATTTTATTCAGTCTTCCAACAATCACGATTAGACAAGTGGGTCGGTGAAGAGGTATCATCTTCCTATACTGCAGATGGAGAACTGCATAGAGGAAATGGCCTCACAAGGGCAGAAGTATGATGTTATTCCTGTTTTCTGCTTCCAGATTCTAACCATCCATCCATTTTGTTCTCCCAAGATTCTTGCCTCTGGTGTTATTCAAGTTTTTGAGCTAAAAGTGATAATTTTGTAACGAGAGGCCTGAAATTCTGTTTGAAGGCAAAAATGTTCCATTTAAGCAGGCCTGTGTCTGCGCATTGTATTAACTGCCAGATTAGCTGATATTTGGTTTTGCTTGCTAATCAAGTTCCCAAAGACCTAAATTACTCCCGGCACCCAAGGCTCACACTGCCCCTCACAATGGCAGAGATATGCCACAGCCAGCAGAAATTAATGATCTTCAGGGAACTGCATTTGCAAATCCTTTTCTGCAAGAAACCTCACATAGGGAGAAAGAGACCAATGGAGTCTTCAGAGTGCTTTGAATTGGCTATTTCATCAATTCTCCAGATAATGGTTGAGTGCTGTGAGATAGGAAGTGGGAATGACTATACTTCATCTTTTCTCGTGATCCTTGGGACAGAGCACCATAGATGCCATTGATTAGAGGCCGAAAAGGTGATCCTGCTGTACTTCTGTCACCAGCAACAATATAAATCAGCTGTTTTCCATGCTGCCTTTTCATATTGTCCTCTGCCCCATGCACATCTGAATCAATCTTAAGTGAAAAAATAACATTCTGGGAGCTATGGTTTATTCAAATAAGCGGTAGATTGCAAAGAAATTGCCGTCATGGCATATATTATATGCCTATTAGAGAGTTTTCTGTTTCTCAGCTCTTCGGCCTGCCTCTTACTCAACTTCTGACACATCAGAGCTGAGCTCAGATATTGCTATTTCAAGCAGGGCTTATTATTTGCAATGATGAAAACTCTTGTAAGTGGTAGACACTGAATATGGCATCATCTTGAGCGGGAAACTGCAGTCCTGATAAGACGTTCTGTGGGCTTTAGGTTAAAGAGCGTTTTTGAAGACCTTGGAAAAATTAAGAGAGTGACATTTCAGTCACCTCTAGCTCTGTCCACTCTCCCCAGGGTGCTGTAGGAGTGCCTAGCTGGGCAAAGGATGGAGGAGCAGAGGGACCAGGCTACCTTCAGGCGTGTAGAGTTGGCATTCAGGGGCCTGAGCCAACTGCACAGATGAACTTTGTAGCAGTGCTGCTTAGACTGAAATTGCCCCACACATTATAGAGAACAACGTAGGATAATCCCCTTTACACTGACATACACACCCCCCCCCAAAAAAAAAAAAAAAGAATAAAAATGAAGAGAGTACAGATTACAGTAAAGGGAGACTCAAAGTTGGCTACTGCATCTGAATTGCAAAGTAGCAACCAATTAGTTTATCATTAATCAGATAATTTTGGGGTTCGTGAATAATATGAAAGGAAAAGAAGAAATAACTACCAGGATAATTTTCAGGAACCATCTCTCAGCTTTATAAACTAATCCTCCTCTAATGGCCCTTTTTAATGTAATTTATAGGTTCATCATTACCCTTTTTGTATTAGTAATTATTTCTAAAATACCAAAGAACCATCTTTTTTTCAAGGTCCTTCCATGTACCTGATTTACAGCTAGGCTGGTGTTGGACTCTGTCTTTCTGAGGTTTGACATTTCAAAATATTTATAGCTCTTTTACATTAATGCCTTTCTCATGAATCTGAAGGTGACCGTTATTTCTTTCATCTTGTTGTAATTAAATGGATCAACTATAGCTTTATTATTTCCACTATTTATCTGCGCAGTGTGTTAACACATTCAGATTAGCAAGTGATATTGAACATTATGTGAATTATAACAAACAAATATTTTCTAAAACATGAGTTAAACTTGATGCATTGGCTAAGAAATCGTTCCAAGTGAAAGCACAAAATCTTTAATATTTTATTGATCAGATCTAAACCTTCTGCCCAAAGTGGCAATTAAATTTCAATTAAACTGACTGAAAGCATCATATTAAATTTCAGCACTTTATGAGCTATCAGATAATGCTGCAGGACAAATCTTTAGTATGATCACACTCTTTTCAAATTATATTATCCTGTTCATTCACAATAAAAGTGACAGCTTTAGGTATACTTTCAATATTTCTTGAATATAAACCCTCTAATGAACACATTTTATTGCCTTTAAATCAATTATTATTGGATATTTTAATAAAGTGAATTGAGCACTTTGTTTTACACACTGCTTAGAAGTTATTATATTTTGCAGTCAGCACAGCAAAGAACAGTAACAGTATGACAGAAATACCCAAATACCTAACGTTATGTTGTAAATTAAATCAGCTATTTACAATTATGAATATGCTGCATTCCATTTCACAGCAGCTACTGGTACAACATATTAATTAATAACTCTTTAAATCTTCAGGCTTTCAGTCTCACTGTGTTTCAGTAAATGAGATAAGCTGAAGATATAATCAAAATTGCAAGAAGACCCTGCAAGTGCTTTTTAAAGTATTGTCACATGAAGACCTCAATATTTTACTGCTGCTTCTCCCTTTGTTCCAGTGGCTCTATGCATGTGTTAATGTTCAGATTGTCCAAAATACAGCTGGTGGTGGATAACTTTGTATAATTCTGAGGACATTATCACTCAGTCTCCTTTTAAGTTGCACGCATACAGATATTTAAGAGTCAATTACAGCATTCACCAGTTTTTTTATCATTAAATAAATAGATTAGGCATAAGTTAAATCTAACAAATGATGGAGTGGCCAAATTAATTTCATTTAGCAGGTGTCTGGGCATGTTGAACTGAATAGAAATCTATATTCTATATTGATGTTAAAAAGTTATTTTGTTCTTATGGATGATTACCAAAAATAATTACCCAGAAGTAGTAGATAAATTCCCGGGTGGACTTTTACAGTCACGTATGGTCATTGTGTGAGGGAATACCGATATTCTAACCGCCATAAATTCTCTCGTTCTGCAGATGTAGATGTCAAAGGTAAAAGAGACAGGTAACAGACCTGGTTTGGGACAAGGCTTCCTGTGGATTCATCATCTACCTGTAAGTGGTGTCTTATGTAGTTTCTTAATTCCTTAAACTTAACTATCCTCTGGCTAAGGTCTTCAGGAAGAGCAGCATAAAAGACTACAAGAAATACTCTCAGTAGAGTTCACTTGCCCCTTGCTTCAAACAAGTCCATCTCTAATAGCCATTCTAAATGCCTTTACATTCTCTTTCCCTTTTCATACCATGCCAGGTTTTCAAGCAGATGGAAATGTAATGTTCTGTTGCATTTGGAGAGAAACAAAAATAAATAAATAAAGGCAAATACAGAGGGGCAGGAGGAGCACCTTTCAGAATATTCCTAGACCTTTTTTTATACTTGAAGTACAGAGTTAAAAATCTGAGGCATGTCTTTTGCTGATACACAACAACACAGTATTCCAGATACTGCATTATTTCATATGAATAAGTATGTTTTGTTTATTTTTATCAGTAAACACTTCTTTTTCATTCAACTATCCTTCTCCCTTGGGAGAAGAGTGAAGAATTAGGTGTATAAGGAAACAGGAAAAAAAAGCTTTTGCAGAATGAGAAAACTACAGAAAGCATCCTTTTGAAAACACTGTTCTTTTTTATTTTTCAGTACATATCAAGAAAAGAAAAGTCCTGCAGAAGGTCAAACAGTGCCTAAGTAGCTAAGTAAAGGAATTGCCCTCCAGAGCAGGTGTTCCTGCTGTCTCAGCAGGCAGGGTTAGTATGTGTTGCATCAAACAGTTCGCTCAGCATGTGTTCACACCTCCCCTGACCCCAACACTTCCTGGCTTTGCTCCCATGAAAGTCTCATGAGAGAGGAGGTGTGTTTGAATGGAGTGTGAGTGGATCTTTGCAGCAATGAGGTGCTCTTGGCTGCACAAACAAGTGAACAGCAGCCATTTTTTATAGCTGGGATCTCCCCCTGCTCTCATTCAAGCAAGGTCCTTCCTGACCCAGCTCCCAGCCATGCAGCTATCAGAGCTGCCTGCATGCAGTGAGCACACTGCTGGAGTCTCATCACACCCTGACAGTTCCACGAGCTGCTCCCTCGTGTCGGCCTGACCAGCAGATTTGGCACTATTTCTGAAGTCTCTGTCCTCTTAAATAATGTCTCTCTCACTAGAAGCAGATGGGGAACCTAACATGGCATTGGAAGGCACCATATCAGTGGAAGTCAATAGACAATCCTGGTGAGCCAGGACACCATTCAAAGTGATTTGATTGATCACCTACAGAGTAATATGTTGCAAATCGGCCTAGGTTTGAATCCCTTGTGATTGATCAACATGTATCTGCTGTGGCTGAAGGGATGTTTGGATGTTTTCCCTTGATTCATCGACCATCTTTCAGACCATCCTGCTCTGTGTGGGTCAGGTGTTTGGTACAACAAGGATATGGAATAAGGGATTTTCTAGGGAAAAATCTCTTCCTCTCATGCTGCCTGAGTCTTGACTATTTTTCAAAGAGCAAGATCAGACTCAACATGAAGAAAGTTATGTAAATATTGTAGAGTTTCTAAATATATTAATCCCTAGACATGGTCCTAAGAATAATTTTAGTTGTGTTTTAATGGAGCTATGGAGTGATTTTTATCATTGAATTATATTTGACTGCAGTGGAATGCTGCAGGAAGCTGCTAAGTTTATAGGGTAATGGGGAGAGAAAGAAAAGATGTGGGGATGGATAGACAGCAAAAGCTTGCCTCTATTTGAAAGTAGTTTGCATTTTTTCAATCCTTGCAATTCATTCTAATGTGGCTTTGTTGTCTGAGCAAATCTTTTTGAATCTATCATAATAATCAACTTTTACAGATTCTTCAAATACATTTGAAACTGCCACTGAATCAGAAAAGCTAAACCGAAGGCAACCACACTGGCACTATTCTTACTCATATCTAGTGATATGCTGGATTTATTCATACTGCCAAGAAAAAAAAAAACCCT